>JAODXP020000016.1:19735347-19775126 GCA_027497455.2 Sardinella longiceps | reverse complement strand
GTATGTGAAGAGTGTGTGTGTGTGTTTACACGTGGGAACATGAGGAAGAGAGGCTAATGCACTACCTTGGTGCTTCCCCGGGTATCCTCAAAGAGCTCGGAGCGGAAGCGTGAGCCATTGAGGCAGACTGTGTCCTTGAGGTTGGCATTGGGGTCAGAGGCCTCGGAGAGGGACAAGGCGTTCAGCTGCTCCTCCAGAGACAGGGTGACGCCATCACCCTGCAGTTCCGTTTGGTCCAGAGTCTGTGGGAGGAGGGGCATCAGAACAGGGACCAGAATGAGGCAAAGTGCCAATTACTTTCATATTGGTTTTCTGTTACCTTCAGTATGGGGGTCAAGTAAGATGCAGCAAAACTAGTTGCCATTGGTATGTTTTTGTGTTTTTTTGTGTTTACTGTGAGCAGAAAGAGGTAATAAGAGCAGAGAGAGAGAGTGTGTGTGTGTGTGTGAGAGTGTTACCTTCTTGAGCAGGGAGAGGTGGCAGCAGCACTGTCTGAGTCTGAGCAGCAGAGAGAGGATGTGAACGGTGCTGGAGGCCTGGGACTGCTGCTGCTGCTGAGATGGAGACAGCGCCCCCTGCTGGGACATGCCAAACTCATTGGCCACTGAACGGGTGGATGGAAGAGAAACACAATTACATACCCAAATACATCCAACACAATGATACAGTGCAATATACTCTAACAAGAAAACAATACAATAATGTCTTAAGACATGCAATTAACAGTATTAAGTCAGCAGTCCACACACCTTTGTCAAAGGGGTTACCACTGCTGCTGTTACTGCTGTGGCCCTCTTTCCCCTCATGTCTCCTCAGGTAGGATTGAAGAGTGGACCTGATCAAAAACACACACACACACACACACACACACACGCACACAGTAAAATGCATACATTTTTAAAGTACTTCACAATTGCCATATCATTTCATGCTCGCCAATTGTACAACTAATACATCCTTATATTGTACTAATAAGTTTGTGAGTATGTGCGTGCATGTGTGTGTGTGTTGAATGAGGGCTGGTAAGAGTGAGCAGACTCACTTGGATCTGGCGAAGACCACATCATAGACAGACTGCTCGTCCTCAGAGAGCTTGACCCTGTGCACCTCACAGCTGCGGTCAGGCAGAGACACCTGGGGAGAGGGGAACCAACAACATTACACAAGATCAGACCAATATCAATACTGCAACAACACCTGCTGATCTATGGTGTGTGTGTGTGTGTGTGTGTGTGTGTGTATTGTACCAGTGGTTTGCCAGAGGAGTCCTGCTGGTCTTTGGTGCGGCGCAGCAGGAGGGCCTGTGTGAGGATGTTGAGTCTCTCTCCGCCCCTCCTGGAGCCGTTGTCTACCTGAGCCTTCCACAGTTTGTACTCATCAAAGGGAGAACACCTCAGGAACCTGACCACACAACACATAGTCACCACTTACAACACAAATCCACTCACATAACAGCATGGAGCAATAGATCATGAATGGGAGTGTGGTTATTCAAGGATTTCCTCACGGATGTGGATCAGCTGCTGGCACTAAGCCAGTGCTGTTGATGGGTATAGGAAGAACACCATTTCGTATAATTTGCAAATTGGCAGCTAATGCTAAATGTTAGGGACACAGGATAGGTCTACATTTTACCAAATTCTGTTGTTCTCAAATCTGGCAAAAGCACTTAGCAACATGAAACAAGGCTGCTGGTATGAAAGTATGAAAAAGTGAATTAAGTTTAGAGAGTGTTGATCTAGTGTTTATCCATGGAATGTCTTGGTCTCTAAAGAACAAGTCTGTATGCAGCTGGTGTGCTGGGTCGTACTTGAGCAGTGAGTACATGTCCAGCAGGTTGTTCTGGATGGGGGTCCCAGTGACGGCCCATCGGGCCCGCGCTCTCAGCTTGCACACGGCCATGGAGGTCTGCACCTTAGGGTTCTTGATGTTGTGGGCCTCGTCCAGAACCACGCGGGCCCAGGCCACACGCAGCAGGGGAGGCAGATTCGCTCCCTGATGGGACAGAAGCCATTAGAGGGAACTGTGACACATCACATGCAATCTCTAGGCTTTTGTGAATATACATGTAGAAAAGGTATTTACTCTGCTTGGTATTTACTCTAACTGGTTTGCATTCGATGGAAAATATGTAATCCATCTAATCTCTCTTTACAGAATAAACAATTAAGTAGAAAAATATCATTGTTATACAAGCTCATATTTACATAATGCTCTGCATGGCCAAGAAAGTGTAATATATTGTATGCATGAATGTCTTACTACAGGCTGAGTGTCATGGCTGGGCCTCTCAGCTTCTTCCTTCTGCACAGGGATCTCCTTGGAGACCAGACTGTATGTGGTCACCACCACATCATACTCGGCCAGTCTGAAGGGCGGGGGTAAAGACACCAAACAACACTTTAATAGACATTTTCATATTGGCCAGTGGGTTCTGCATAAGTAGTGTGTGTATGTGTGTGTGTGTGTGTGTGTGTGTGTGTGTGTGTGTGTCTCCCTCACTGTTTGGCGTTCCTCTGGCGGTTGGGCCCGTGGTAGAGGTAAACGCTGAGGCGGCTGCTCTTGACGTGTCTCTCCACCTCCTTCTTCCAGTGGTGCACCAGCGAGGCAGGGCAGATGATCAGAGTGCCCTGGGACACCACTAGAGACGAGTCTGACAGCACAGCCACCCCCCACACACACATTCAGAGAAACTCTAGAATGCTACGCTACAATGAATTTACATTAGCATTATGGATGCACACAGGTAACTAGCGATAGAATAATGTAGGCTACACACAGAGGCTACACTGTACAACAAATATACTGTCAATCAAGAAGAAACAAAGAAATCCAGGGAATTTAATGCATTGTCAAGTTGCTTCCAAAGGAGGTGTATACAGTATAGTATGCTTGCATACTAGGGTTTGTTTTCCTACCATGTTTGGAGATCCATCCCTCCAGCTTTGGGTCCTTCTCATCCTTAGACTTCTTCTGAGCCAGGATGAGAGCAATCATAGTGAGTGTCTTTCCCAGGCCCATGTCATCCGCTGGAGGGCACATGGTATAAAAGATTAGTAAAAGCAGCGCTGTTTATGTCAAAAGTTCCCTTTAAGAGGTCCTGTCAGACCAGAGTGAAATCATCAGTTGCAACAAAATCATGTGTTTTATGTACAACAGTCATCAATATAAAACACACAGCAGCCCCCAAGAAAATATGAGATCTAAATATTACCCAGAATTCCTCCGCATGGCTTCTGGTCCTCTCTCCACAGTAGCCAGGCAAGGGCTCGCCTCTGATGAGGAAGCAGCTGCACCTGGACACAAGAGAGCCAGAGAACCCCATCAATCACACAGCTGTATGTGAGCGTGTCTACTGTATCCTAATTGTTACATTCATGTGTACAGGTACAAAATGACAATAGGCATGAATGTATGTGTGTCTGTGTGTGTAAGAGAGTATGAGTGAGTCTGTGTGACTAAATATACAGTATAATAGTAGTATAGTCCAGTATAGTATAGAAGTATAGTAGTAGTGTAGGTCAGATGATCCTGCCTTGATGCCTTTGGGGTCTTTGGCCTCTGTGTCTGGACCAGGGCAGGTCTCCAGAGACTTGTGCAGGTGGTCAATAGTCTCAGTGGTGGCGTTACGGATTGCCACCATCCGACTTTCTGTCATCCTGCCCCCATAGAAGGTGTGACTCTGAGGATCCACTGACGGGAGAATGGAGAGAAGAAAAGACTTGTGGATAAACAGCTCAGAAAAAAATAAAAAACATGAGCAGTAGGAGAATATGCAGAATATGAACAGAAACATTTGAGCAGAGAGAGAAATACTGTACAATGGCATTAGTATTCAAGAAGAAGGGACAAGACAAAGCAAAAACAAAACAGAAAGAACTACTAGGAAAGGGGGACAGTGATGAGAGAGAGAGCACCAGAGGGCAGAAGGGCTGAGCACACAATAGAGTGCAGAAATAGACTGGGCATGTGAGAGACTGGCTGGATCCACATACCTCCATACATCTGGGAGTAGCCCTGGCTGAGCGGGAGCCCCAGGGAGCTGGCCGACTGTGGTGCCTCGTAGAGGGTTGGAGACGGGGTGTCGGGAAGCAGGATGGTCCCACCAGGCCGGCTGAAGGGGTTGGATGGGCTGGGGGCAGGAGAGGGTTTCTGCTCTTCCTTAACTTCATCCTGGGACTCTGAAACCCAGGAAACTTATTTAAGTCTTTTCTTTTGCCGTCTTTACACAGCGCACAGATACATAGCATGGCATGCATAACACTTACCATCTTACACCACCTCATAATACATAGCTGAGCTCTCATTATTTTTTTTAACCATTAACACCTCACTTTATCTAGCACACTGTTGCACCATTCAGCACAGGCAGTATGGTGTAGTGAACTGCTTGCATTGCTCTCTTACCAGGCTGAGGGAAAGGAGTGAGACTGAGACAATCCAGAGCCTCCTCCAGCTCCTTCACCTGATTCTTCAGCTTCTCCCCCTTATCAGGCAGGGCCGACACATTCACCATGGACAGCGTGGCCTGGCAGAGGGAGAAAAACAAGTAAGAGTGCGTGCCGTGCGTGCGTGCCGTGCATACCGAATATCACCAAATATCAATAAACTTTTAGCAATAATTTTTCCCAACACACACACACACACACACACACACACACACACAGTGTGTGTAGAGCGCTGTACCTTCTTCTGCTTGAGCTGGGCAGTGAGCTGGTTGTGCAGTGCGCGGGGGTCTCTCTCCTGCCCCTTCAGCTGGGAGGCCAGCGAGAATCCGGGGTAGGAGGTCAACGTCTTCTGAACAGGAGCTGATGACGGGACCTCTTGAGGATGAGGGGAGCTCTTCTTTGGGCCAGGCTGCACAGAAACCACCTGGATATCATCATCATCATCGTCCTGCACACCATTGTCATGTTCTTCGTCATCATCATCATCACTCAGCTCTATTGGGCTTCTCCTCTGAGCTTGATCCCGTGGGCTCTTCCGGGTCTCCTGGTTCCATTGTGCTGTTCCAGAGCCTGGCTTGTCCAGAGCTGCTGCAGCAGCAGCGATGGAGGCAAAGCTGTCTGGTCTCTCACAAGAGGGTTGCTGGGTCTTGTCCTTTTTGGCACTGCTGCTGTTTTTGCTAGCAGTTGAATGAGATGGTCTGGGTGCTTCAGGGTTTGTGTCAGAAGTGCTGCATGTCCTGGTCTGATCACCCGAGTCGGAGGTGCGGGATTTCCCAGAGTGCTGCTTCTTCTCTTTCACTCTGTGTGAGCCAGACCCATGAGGTGACTGATCCTCTGCCGCCTGCTCACTGGCAGCTTTGGGGTTGGGACTGAGTGCGGTCCCAGACTTGTTCCCTTCTGAGGGGCTTTTCTTATCAGAGGGGTCAGTTTTTTTCCTTTCCTCACTTTCTGTTTCTCTGCTGCTGTCCTTCCGCTTCTTCTCTTCCTCTTCTCCAGACACTCGCTTCTTTATCTTCATCCCTGCAGGCAGAGGTTTAGCCCTCCAGGTGTCTGGACTGATAGACTCATCCTTCTGAACCACCGCTTCAGACCCTCGCTCTCTGTCTCGCTCATCATTTCCTCTATCCCCTGCTTCTTTGCTGCTGCCATGGCGCTCTCCATCTTTCTTCTTCTCTCCCACTCTGTTCTCCTGCTCCTGGGTCCGACTGTCCGCCTCTTTTGTCTCCGCCTGGTGCAGTTTCCTCCACTCAGAGCTCTGGTCTGTTTTGCTGGGGGCTTTAAAAGGGTTCCTCACGGGTGGAAGGCTAGAAGACTGCAGCTGCTTGTCTGTCAGAGGACTCCTTTTCTCCGGATCATTCTGTCATTGAAAACAAAATACAGCTTTATCTGCAACTTCTACTGCCCCTCTTCATATTATTACTACTGCTGCTGTTTAGTTGGGACAAATATAAAACAAAAGAAAGCTCTACTTTGGGGGGAAATACTGCACACCAATCAGACTCAGGCTGCACAAGAGGGACAACCATGGGACACAGACAGAGCAAATCAGAAAAGAGGAAGGGAAGACAGAAAAGAAAGATCATAATTTCAGAAACTCATAATTACAGAATTCCAAGGAACACTTCCACACCACTTCTGACCCTCTTTCTTTCCTAGTGCACAACGGAAGTACAACCTAGGAAAACAGACACAGCACACAATTACAAATAAACACACTGAACAACCACATGAAATCTAAAATAAAATGTAGCCTAATATGCATGATAATTGAGACATAGGCCCACCAAAATACAAAACCTTCTCCCGGCCACATACTAATACACACCTGTAGCGCTGAGATTTGTCAACCGATTTAATGAGAGCCTGGAGTTCAACTACGGAGTCTTCATGGTTCAAACAGTGAGAGGCAGGAATGCTAAGGTAGAGGAGGCATCAGCAGCAGTATTAATAATGGAAATAACGTTAGGCTACTTAATAAATAATATATAGCCTCACATATCAGTTCCAGCAGCAATGACTATAACGTTACATTCATTGTAGCCTACAGCACTATTAATGCCGTAACGTTAAAATTGCTAGGACATGTCAAGTTGGTGATATGTCCTCCTCTCAGATAGGCGAGAGTTTAATAAACACTGCGTGACAGCGCAAATAATGGCCGAAAATGAAAGTAATGTTGGCCTATTGCTAAGTGACGCTGTGTAAAGGCTTACTTTGCGGGTTCAGTGAAATCGCAAGGAGTATCCTGACGAGCAGCACAGATGTAGAATGACTTTCCCTTGTTTGGTCCATCTCTGACACCGGTTTTTAGTAAACAAGTGGTTCCTTTAAAAACGTCATTGCCGGATAAAACGTGAGAAAATTATAGTGATAAACTCTACATCTACAACAATGAACAATAAATGGGGAACAGTAGAAATAGGAAGATAACACTTATGCCAACATCAGTCTCTAAACGAACTCTTCGGTGAACCAACCAAAGCTAGTGAGTTTTGCATTGGCTGACGCAAAGTGTCTCTGGTTGACGTTACGAAGAGGAGAAACTGAGACCATTCCAACTTTATGAAGGATAAAAATGCATGCAGTCTGTCGCCACAAATTAATGTAACATCAGACTTACCATGTGTGTCGCAACGAACAATTTCCATTACAACTCACTGGTATTTAGCTACCTCGAATACAAAAAGTTGCTGTCCGCCTTCGATGTGCATTTAATGCGCGCGCGCAGTCCACTTCTTCACTTTACTGTCCCAGAGAAATTTCAGAGTTTTTTCCCCTCTGCTGCCACCTACTGTTGACTACCTAAAGGGGCTGCACACCGCCCAGACACGGCACCAGGCAGACACCAGCCCACTACAGCCTACAGCCCAACCCCAGCTATTGCCTCTGCTCTCACCCTTTCGGCAAAAAAATAAATAAATAAATAAAAAAAATTGCTCACACCAATCCGACATGTTCAGACTACTAAATTGCAGGCACTTTTAGAGAACTGCGCTTTATCCCACTCCCACAGACTTTCTGACCGCAATGTTTGCGCAAGGTGACCAATTAGCCTACGACGTGTAGCCTAGGCTAGACCTACTCCCGCCCACACTGAAAAGTCTAGCACCTAATCAACAACAACGGGGGTGAATGGCTCAAGTGAAATGAATAGCCTAAATAAAATAAACAAATGTAAGAAATTACTATTAATTTAACAAACTGAATGTTATACCGACTTCAGTTCTATAGCACCCCAGAACCCTTTTTTCTAAGAGTGTGTCTGTTTTCCAAGATGCGCCACTACACTAAAGTACTAGGCTAGGCTACTGTAGAATCTTTGCACTAAAGGCCCACTCTGAAAGTATGAAAGGTGTATGAAACGTTGTAACTTAGTGAGCATTTGGAGCATTTAGTGAGTCTCCTAAACAACAGATATGACTTGTTGTTGACTTGTTGTCATGTCAAGGCACAGAGGATCACTATTGTGGCTAATGTAAAAAAATATATGTCAGGCCTTATTAATCAGCATGTTACACAATACTAGAGAAGAAGAAGAAGAAGAAGAAGAAGAAAAAGGGAAATGCATTGTAATAGGCCTAGGTCACCCATTCCAGGAACTGGTCCTATCTGTGTAGAGTACAACACACAAATGCATCCATTTCCCTATGCCACACCTTATTATGTAACACAGAGTGGCTTTTAAATGACACCTGGTCAAACTCTTGGTATGCTATCTCTGCTGGATGTGTGACTCAGTATTGCTACCCATCCAATCAAAGAGGAGCCTGAGGGCTGAATAGATACCATCAAACTACATTAAAGCCTGTCTCCATTCCTGGAACTGTACATTTGTGAATAAGTGAATCAGCAGCAAATTTTCTTTAAGATTCCTTCAAACACATGGACAACAAAATAGAGGTTTGCTTTATATTTTTGTAAGACAATTGTTTCCTTTCAGTTTCATTTATCATGTGTTGTGTTAGACATGAAAACTACACAGATGACTTTGCTCCTTACTTTCTGTTTCATTTCTCTCCCATTTGGTATGAAACCAGGAAATGAGGTTAGACAAAACAAAGAGTAGTGCAGTGAGTGTGACAGATATTGCTTTGGATTCAGTGTAGCCTGTAATATACATAGGCTATGTATATCAACTATATCAGCTCAGTCTGACTTAAGGGACAGTTTGACACCGGGCAGAAGATTCATTCATTTTTGTTACGGTATGTACTGTATGTGTTTTTAAATTAGATAAGACAAGTTAAGAGCTACTGCTTGTTAAAGGGGAAGTTCAGTTGAGTGTCTAGAATGAAATAGAATAGGCTAATCAACATACAATTTTGCTGATTGGTCCGGATGTCTTGGATATTTGGCTCAGAATCCCCCCATGTTTGCTTCAGAATGGCTTGCTTTGTGCATATCTGATAATGTCCTCAAAACAATCTTAAACCTTTATTTTAAAACGTGTGCAGCTCAATGAGTGGTTTGTGGTGTCCATTGATGTTCTAACAATTATCGTATAGCGAAATACAATTCCTATCCTATCCAATATATTTGCTTTTTTGTTATGCTAGTGGGTATTACTATGCCAAAAATATAATTCCAGAATGTCCAGAATAGCACTTAAAACGCAACAAAAACTGAAAAGTTTTACTTGATTTCTTATGATGATGATTAAACATAAATGCACTGTTGGAAAATAACCAAAGGCTCTGCTTTGACTTTAATTCATCACAACTTCTTTAAAGTTGTTTGTATTTGCTCTTTACTTTGTACTGTAACGAATGTTCCTTTTTCACATTTCAGTCTACTGAAAACACTCTGCACGCTCACAATGGCTACCAATAAGCTGTCACTTCCCAGGACATGCGGATGTGGGTGGTCTAAAGTGACTACTTACAGGGGCCTGCGAACCCACCAAGGCAAGGCAAAATGTGGATGCTACACACCAGGACAATCTTTCCCCTTCCTGTCAACATTCTCTCCGAGCTGGACAGCGCCTCTATCTCCCCTAACATTCAGCTTTGGGAACAAGCAGCTTGAGGAGCCTGCGAGCCTGCAGCGTGTGTCGCTGACCAACAGCTTCTTGGAACACAGGTAGGCCCATTCTATCCAGTCTCCCATTTCGAGAGACAGATGCATTCAGTCGCACAATTTAGAGGCTGTATTGTAGAAACATTGAGCGAAAGAGCAATGTTGTTTTTGCACATCCCTTACAGTCAACGTTCCCTCTAATTTTTTTCAGCACTGAGCAAATTAAAATGTGTCTTAGCGGAAGCACAGTGAGCAGTCATCGACATCAAAATTTTGATGATTGGTCCTGTCTCATAACCCCCAAATTGAAATTTCTTTTAAAACAGAGTGTCATGTTATGTTTTAAGCACTTGCTTACCATCTATATGCTTGAGTTGCAACCTTGTGATAAGTGGGATAACGGCCTTTGAGGTGTCCTGATATAGCCTAGAACTCTCTCTAGAACTCTAGACGTACTCTAGTGGTAGCAAATTGAATTTGCTCAGCAAGTACGTTTAGGGATGAGCCATAGCTCTGACCTTGGTTGTGTCTGAGTTGTTTCTGAGCTGTTTATGCTCTACGTTGTATTCAGGCATCGTGGTGTTTAACTAATCACAACATTATATCTGGACAGGGAGTTATTGGATGGACTTAGCGTTGTTTGAATCGCTTGTTGCTTGTGCTGATTAGTTTTAGCCGTTTTACCCGGGGGTCTATCACTCGTCACCAGACTATACATTCATGTGATAGTCTGGCGTGTCAGGCTAGTCCTGATATAGAAAAAAAATGAACTTGGTGGAAGCAGACAGCGCAACAATGATCGCTTCCCTATAAAGATTCTACTGTAGAGTGCCATGCACTAGATTCTTTGTCTCAGACACTTTCACCAGTAAATGAAAAGTTATAATTATGAGATAAAAAGTCAAAATTAGGAGGTAAAAAGTCAAAATGATGAGAAAAGTCAAAATTACAGTATACAAAGTCATAATTCTGTTTTAATTGTGTTAGGTTTAGTATTTAGTTCTTTTTAGTCTTTAAGTTTATTTCTCTTTTTTGTCTTATACCTTCTATGTATTGTGATATTGTACAGCACTTTGTAACATGCTTTTGAAAAGTGCTATATAAATAAAGATTATTATTATATTATTATTATTAATTCTGAGATATGAAAGTCATAATTATGTGATACAAAGTAGGCATGCCTAGATAAAAACTAGTCACTTTGGCTAGAGTTAAGCAAGTATACTCTTCAGAGCTTAAATTTCTAAGCAAGGCTATGGTGACGGAAGAATAGTGGCTGAGGTGACAGCATTCATAGAAAAGCAGCTGCAAATAATATCATGGGTACCGATCGATGGACCCAAAGTGACAGTTTGAATATTACTGCTTTTACTTGATGGTGAAGGTGTTGATCCAAGATCAACAAACCACAGCTGGCACACTAACTACGCCTGGCTATAATAATTTGGAATGGCAATCAGTGATACATAAATGGATTTCCTAGAAAGATAATGGGCTGAAGTCTATGAAACAAACAATAATACAATGATAATATAAACAATGCTTCATCTGTATCCCCTGTGTCTTTCATTCAGTCTATGTAGGTAATGTTCAGGGGCAGGCCTGTTGGCCTATGCATGTCAAAAGTTTGACTTTTTGCCTCTTGACTTACTATTTCTGACCATTTTTTTCTGGCAGAATGGGCTTCCACAGGCATCCTTAACATAATGTGGGTTGATTAAAATGAGCTAAAGATTTGACTTTGAACTGTCTTTTGTGCTGTTAGTGCTGAACTGGACACACTTAAGAAAGAGAATGAACATCTCAAAACCAGGTAGGCCTGTATTTCAGGGATAGCCTAGATATATGTAAACGTAGGCTATTAATAATACTGCCTAACATTTTATTGCAATGGATATTTTTTTGGTTGATTTTGCTCTCTTATTTCAGATGTGAGGAGTTCAATGCAGCCAAGTGAGTTTCTCTATTAATATTAAGCTATTATATTCACACATGCACAAAACACACACACAGTTGAATTCAAGGCATCAAGGTAACTGGTTTTATTGGTTGCTTCACAACTAGGAATCATTTAGTTTACAGATAAGCTGATTATAGTTGTTTTGAATTTCAGAGAGAGCATTAACGCTGGAATGGAGATTATTAAACAGGAAAATTTTGTCCTTAAATTCAGGTGAACTATGTATTATGAGTATTATGTAAATGTTTTAAGTGAGATTCTTATTTAATGACACAAAGACAGTTAAGTTAAAGTGTTTTTGTGTTGTGTATTTGTTGTGGCTATATAAATTGCATTAATGGCAATTTGTATAGGCTATGTTATGGCTATATATTGGGTTTCATACAGTTTTTCTGTAAAGGATTAATTGAGGCCTTGCAACGAACCATATAAGTCCATATTTCCAAATTTTGAATGAAAATATTTTAACACATATAAAATAGTAGTTAACCGTTCTGAAACCAGACTTGTTTAATTAGATATTATAAAGACACTTTTCATTAATATCTGGTGTCAGTCAATCTGATTTTGAATTCAGACTGGTTTACTCTATTTTATATGTGTTAAATATTTGTATTCAACATTTTGAAATATGGACTTATATGGTTCTTCTTTGCAAGAGGACAATTATGTTAATGCAATGGATATATTTTTGTTCACTTCAAGCCCTACATTATGCTCTCTTAATTCAGATGTGAGGAGTTCAATGCAACCAAGTGAGTTTCTCATTATTACTACTTGAAACACACACACACACACACACACACACACACACACACACACGCACACACATACACACACACACAAAACAAACAATGCAATAAGTTGAAGGTATCAAGGTATTGATTTTATTGGTTGTCTCACAAGTCAGTACATAAACAGTGGGTATCCTTTTGCTTATAGATACACTGATCACAGTTGCTTTGAATTTCAGGGAAAGCATCAACGCTGGAATGGAGATTCTTAGACAGGAGAATGAAATTCTTAAATTCAGGTAAACTATACAGCACATCAATAATGCAATGCCAAATGTCTTTTTAAGTCATGGTTTTTGTTCAATGAGACCGAGTAAGCAGAACCAAGCTTTATGTGTCCATATGCAGACTTTAATTTTTTGGGGGCCCCACCTTAGTGCTATAATTACCATACATAATCAATGACATCCTATACATTTATTTCCTCTTTTATGTCATTCATTAGTTGTACTGTACTTTCAAATTTCCTATTAGCCCAGTTACATGGATACTTCTAATCGGAATAGAAATGGAATAATTGCTCAAACAGAACAGCAATTACCCAGTAAATAGCAAACACTCTGATCCAGATAAAATTTACAATCAAAAGTTTCTGTAATCGAATGACAGGGGTCATTGATTCTATTCTGATTCCATATGGAAAAATCATGAAAATGCTTAATAGGATTGAACTTTTATCACACGTGCTCACTGCTCTTCTTTCAACATGAAAGCCTCTGATTGCTTGTCGCATCTATAACATTTTGCTCACACTCAACAACTATGAAATGATGTAGACTTGCAGTAACGAGTCATCAAATGAATTACTGTTTCACCATTCCCATTACCATCAATGGAATGCTTCACGTTACTGTACTGCACGCTGACTTTTTCAGGCCAGTGCATGCGTCTGACTATAAGTGCATGAGTGCCGTGCACATTCTTTTCTTTAATTTGCTGAGTTTTTGTCATACACATATGCGCCGTATCACGCAAATCAATCGTCCAGTTCGGTGAAGTTACATCAAAAATAATCGGCTATGACATCTCGTCCTCAGCTCCGTCTCTCGGAGAGACAAGTGTGTCGTGTTGGTCTACTCAAGCAATATGCTCTACTTAAACGCTCTACTCAAACAATTTAAAACTGAGAAGTGAAATCTCCAAACTTCTATTATTGTCTCCAAACTCCCCCAAGGTGTTCACAGGCCATTGGTGTCTATATCATAGTCTATGTCAAACTTGTCCCTCTTGCATTTAAGCACTACATGGCCAATCCAAACAACAATGTGCTAAAAGTCTGAGATCATTTCACACCCATTCACCTCTGTGCGATAAACAATGCAGAAAAATAGCCTATCAACATGAAGAAATTATTTGTTTCAATATTTCAGATAATTGCTGAGCTACACAATTTCAGCTTAGCCAATATGAAAATATATTTCTGGCCTAATAGCTTCCTATTATGTACAAAAATAGATGCCTACATGTATTTTCCTGGTATTTACATGTAAGATGATATCTGGCATATAAACTGGTTTATTGTAAATAACTGAAAATAGCCTCCAGTTACTGTAATTTGAAGTCTTATGATAAGGGGAGCAAGCAAATTCTTGACATAGCCAAGAATTGCGCAGTATTGCTTAGTATTGTGCAATTGCTTAAGTTACTTTCTATAGTAGCCTAACTAGTTACTTTTACAACAGAGAAACTCAGTTACTAACAGAGTTAGTTTTTTCGGGGAAGTAACTAGTAACTGTAGCTGATTACTTTTTTATAGCATCTTGCACAACACTGCAATTAACATTAGTTTTCTTATTCAACTTACAGTGATAGCAGTTTTCTGTGCACACCTTTCACCCAAAATGTACCTACCTCAGTGTGTTGAGTGACCCTCTTTTGGTTACCTCCCAGCAGCAGTGTGCGAAATGCAGGAGGGGTTTGGGGAGTCTGACCCCCTGATTAAGTTACCTCCTGAAAGTCTCAAAATCTGAATTTTAGGGTGGCCCCAAATTTTGTCAATAAAATTAGATGAATATTGTCACTAAAATATTTAACGTTCACCATATCCTGCATGTGTTTTCAGAATAATAAAACATTTGTATTCTCTGTTATTTTTTGCCAAGCAGAGCAAGACATGGGCATATATGGGCAAGACATATTTATTTCCAACCTTTTTTCCTCTGAGAGCTGCTTTGACCAAAATCAGTGTGACTGAAAGCTACTCCACTATTTTACTTCTGTACTGACAGGCATGGAGAAGAAATGTTAACATTCTTTACCATCTGACCCAATTACAGCGCAGTGCAAACTAACATCTGAAGTGTCATCTAAATTTGTGGTATCTTTTTGTGTAGTTATAGTCATATCTGGTGCACTCTATCAACACAAATTCTCAGAAAAGCTGGGCAGAATGTTTGAATCTGTTTTCATATAGATTTCATCAGGTTTCATCAGATTTCATCAGGTTATGCAAAGGTCACAATGTAACCACACTGGAACGTTTTAGGTTCCCTGAACTCACATAGGAAAACATTCCTAAAATAACCACAGGAGAACCATGGGCAAATGTTTGGTTTAATGTTCTATGTCAGTGGGGTTACAATGCATTTGGAAGTATGGGAAATTGCTTACAAAACCCAAGGTGGAATAGAATCTGCTGCGCTTGATGACGACAGGTGGAACTAACAACTGCCTTTTGACCGTAGCAACTTCACTTAGAATTAGTAACAGCACTGTATTTTAGTACATTTGATGAATGGCTTGAATAGCTTGAAAAGTACTGAACGGATTTGGATGAAATTTTCGGATAACATGTGTATTGGGACAAGTAAGAACTGATTTGATTTGGTGGCGATCGGTGATCCAGAACACCATCTGTGACCACATTGTCTTGGCGGAGGTCTGTGCTCTCTGAGCATTTTTCTAGTTTATTATTGTAAACTTATAGCTCTACTGTATATTCTGCCCTGTTAATTCAGATATGTGGAGCTCCATGCTGCCAAGTAAGTTTCTCATTATACTCTACACACACAGAGAGAAGAGAGAGAGAGAGAGAGAGAGAGAGAGAGAGAGAGAGAGAGAGAGAGGCAATGCAATATATTAAAGGTATCAAGGTACTGACTTTATTGGTTGCCTCACAAGTCAGATAAACAGTGTGTATCCTTTTGTTTATATACGAAGAGTTCAGATGCAAAACCCCCTAACTCCACTTGACCACTTTTTGAGAAAAAGGCCATTTTCTATCAGGCGTTTACAGTGTTTTGATTGTAAACAGATATTTTAGACACAGCGGGGAGCAGGTTTTATTTTATTTACATATTCTAGATTTATACAGGATTCACACAATATCATTAACTCTTCACAAAAATGGTGTTTAGGGGGTTTTGAACTCTTCACACACTGATCAGTTTCTTTGAATTTCAGGGAAAGTATCAACACTGAAATGGAGATTCTTAGACAGGAAAATCAGAATCTTAAATTCAGGTAAACTATACATAACTATACAGCACATAATTTGTATTTTCATTGATTATGATAATGTTGTGGTTATTGAGTTCCATTGCTGTCAATATGTATTAGGGTGCATCAAATGTGAATGGTAAATTTAAATTTGAGAGAAAACAGAGAGATCACCTCAGTTTTCTTGAGCTGCAGTATTTGTTACCTTAGAACTCCATTGGTGGCCATAGTTTAGCGCTTAAGCTAACAAAATACACATGTTCGGTGGCATCCCTAAATCATCATAATATTTTGCACTTTTAGCACCCAGCCATATCAAAATAGTTTTTTTGATGCACCCTAATATAGGCTAGTTATAAGTTAATAATAACTTTAACTTATATTAGCCCATTCTGCTCTCTTAATTCAGATATGAGGAGTTCAGTGCAGCCAAGTGAGTTTCTCATTATTTCTGCCCTCACACACACACACACACACACACACACACACACACAATAAGTTGCAGGCATGAAGCTACTGATAGGCTATTATTGGTTTTTAAAAGTGAGTATAGGAATTGTTTTGTTGAAAGAAGAAAAGATCATGGTTGTTTTGAATTTCAGGGAAAGTATCAACAGTGAAATGGAGACTCTAAGACAGGAGAATGAACATCTTAAATACAGGTAAACTATACAGCACATCATTTGGTTTTTCATTAATGACAGTAATTCAATAAAATGTATTTTTATATAAGTGAGAGTTTTTATTTGAAGCTGCAGACAGTAAAGTTAAAGTGGTCTTGCTCTAATGTTATTATGTTGTGAAAAATATATAAATTGCTTTAATGACCAGTGATCAGTCTTTCATTTTATGATAGTGAATTAGGTTTCGTAAAGCTTTGCTGTCAAAGATTGTTTAAATAACATAAAATATAAAATTTGAATGCAATGGGTATTTAGAGCTATACATTCTCCTGTCTTAATTCAGATGTGCACACTTCAATGCAGCCAAATGAGTTTCTCACACTACTATTGTACTCACACACAAACTATGAGTTGAAGGTATCATTGATAAACTATAGGAATAATTTTGTTTACAGATGAACTGATCACAGTTGCTTTGAATTTCAGGGAAAGTATCAACAGTGAAATGGAGACTCTAAGACAGGAGAATGAACATCTTAAATACAGGTAAACTATACAGCACATCATTTGGTTTTTCATTAATGACAGTAATTCAATAAAATGTATTTTTATATAAGTGAGAATTTTTATTTGAAGCTGCAGAGACAGTAAAGTTAAAGTGGTCTTGCTCTAATGTTATTATGTTGTGAAAATGTATATATAAATTATTTTAATGACCACTCTTTCATTTTATGATAGTGAATTAGGTTTTGTAAAGCTTTGCTGTCAAGGATTGTTTATATAAAATTTGGATGCAATGGATATTTAGAGCTATACATTCTCCTGTCTTAATTCAGATGTGCAGACTTCAATGCAGCCAAGTGAGTTTCTCACACTACTATTGTACTCACACACACAGTACGCACACACACAAACTATGAGGTGAAGGTATCATTGTTAAACTATAGGAATAATTTTGTTTACAGATTAACTGATCACAGTTGCTTTGAATTTCAGGGAAAGCATCAACACTGAAATGGAGACTCTGAAAAAGGAGAATAAAAGTCTTCAATTCGGGTAACTATACAGCACATTTTTCATTCAATAGGCCTAAGACAGAGACAGCAGGGTTGGCTCAAGGCTTTATGAACACAGAATTTAACTTGCCCTCACCCCCGCCCCCCTCCTTTGTGCCATGATGTTTTGAATAATTCCAATGTATGATCAATCACAAACTATTAGTCTGTCACATCCTTTATCACATTCAGTAGTTTTAGCTGTGCAGTTCCATGCCTTTTTGAGTCAGTTTTAAAGCCCACTACGTCAGCTGTCTTTAAAGGGTTGCCCCAGGCTTATTTACCATCTTATCTGGAGTTACAATATGAGTAAGAGCATTTTGTTGCATATGTTTTCCTAGTCTGGTATTCCCAATTTTCACTTTAGCATAGCATAGGCACTGGAATACTTTACATTGCTTTGGTATACATGTAGTAGCCTAAGTAGGCATTCTTGGAAATGGGAGTTGCCTCGCCCATCTAGCAAGTGTGCAGACTACATAGTCGTTTCACCACAAACTAGGAGATGGGATGCATAATAGATGAGTTTCTTATTGAAGACCTGTCATGATATGTTATGGCTAGGCGTACTGTCATGCAGGCTGTGTTGACTAAAAGGTACTTATTTGTGCCTATCTGATGGAAGCTAAATTTTATTTTGTCTACTTTTTGTCTACTAAGTAAACGGTTTCTCTTGCTATCTCTCTCCCTTTCTGTCCTCTTGCAAGTTTTCGAGAGTGCTTGCTTGCATGTGTGTGTACATGGAGGGGGCGGGTCAATTTTACAAATAATGTTCAAATAGTTCTCAAAGTCGCATTGCTATTTACCACATAAATGTGAACTGTATCGATGTTTTCAAATGCTTGGAGGTATCCTGTTGTGGTGGGGTCCATGAGGATTGGCTCTGAGGATTAACTATAAAATGTATATACAATAGAGGCCTGACCTAACCTTTGCCCACCTAGAAAATTCATTCTAGATCTGCCACTGCAAGAGATATGGTTAACTTACAGTCATTTTGTTCTCTTAATTCAGATGCGAGGAGTTCAAAGCAGCCAAGTGAGTTTCTCACACTATTCCTCACACTCACACACACAGACAAACAATGATTTCAAGTAGATGAATTAAAGTGTCGCTGGAACAAAAGAATTTGGATCAACAAGGGCCGAACTCGAACATAAAAGCGAACAAGCACTTTACACTGAGTCAATGGGACCTCAGATTATTTGAAACTGAAAGTAAGATCTGAAGTTCCGGAGATTTAATGTGAAGTGCTTGTTCGCCATTGCGTTCGCATTTGGTCTATGCTGTTTCAAATTTTTCCATTCCACTTGCTATTTTATACAGTTAGAAGCCTTGTGCAACAGGGCTATGCTTGGAATGACTCTGGAACTACACTTTAATTGTTTCTCATTTTGTTCGTCAGTGTGAAGTTAACTGCGTCAATGACAGCTTTGAAAAGACAGAATGGAGATGTGAAAACCAGGTATTTGTTGTTGAATCATTATAAAATTTCCCTCTGATATTGTAGGTACAGTATGCCACACAGTTTTGTTTTGTCTCCCTCTTGTGAGCTAAAAGGTATTAACTCCCTTAACTTAAATGCATCATACAAATTTAAACAACTACCGGTACTTACAGTAACCATTTCCATGAGTTTGTCATTCCAAAACATTTTGCATAATTCTTGTGCATCCCAGTCATCTGAATACTTTGTATTAGGTGTGCCTCAGGAAATTTGTAAGACTGTAACACAACAGACAAAATGGCGAATTAAATTACAATGCAATGCATACAATGCATTTTTTTCCCTCCACAGTAGATAATGCATACACAATGGTTTGAAACCAATTAAGTACATCATGTCATAGAACTAAACCATTTGTTTTCTCTCAACACAGATGCAATGAGTTGATGACTTCAAGGTAAACAGATTTTATTGGTTGCTTCACAAGAGAGAAGCCTAGATAATTTTCTTTACAAACTGTTGCTTTGAATTTCAGGGAAAGTCTTAACACTGAAGTTAAGATTCTTAAAAAGGAGAATGAAATTCTGAAATTCAGGTAAACTACATCATTTTAATTATTATTATATTTATTATTATTTTAGGTGATCTTTTTTACTGAATATGTGAAAATTTGAAGACGGAGACAAAGTTATGCTCAGTGGTATGTTCAGTCCCGAATAAGCTAACTGAATAAGCTTATCTTGTATTTCTCTTCAGAGTTCAGAGAAGTCTGGAAAAGACTAGCAAAGAGAAAGAGCAAATCAAGAGCATTAAGCAGTAAGTTCATCTAAATATTGCAGGGTTTGTCTTTTTTTTCCTTTTGTGACTACAATATGCCTGTCAGTGCAGGGGGTAAAAGTTTGCTGTCTCATGCCCTTATCTGTTAGGGATAGCTGCCAGTTCACCAATTCCGTCTACGTTGTACCAATGGTATTGTTCCAATACCAGGTGACAGGACTCGCCAGCCTCAGTGAAGAGGGATACTTTACGGCTGATTGACTCCAGATTTAGAATAGAAAGCTATTAAATGAAATCCAGTGTATAATAATGTATATATGTCATTGTTATGAAGTAGAGCCTACAGTGTTTGTCGGCGACCAAACCAACATAAACATTTGAGTGTAAAATAGACCCTTGATTGTTATACTGGACATCCCAGCATCTTGGGGGCCGGTTCCTAAACTACAATGGAAGTTAGCATTCAACCACAGTAGTACCTTGGTGATTACGACATTGGTGTCCAACACTACTGTGGTTCTGTGTTAGTCTGAACGATGGAGGGTCTATGGCCTTGTTCACATTGTCAGCTCAAGTCCGATCCAGATTTTATCCAGCTCGAATTTCAGGTAGTCTGAACAACAGAAAACCACATGAAATTAAAATTTTCCAAATCTGCTTCAACCTAGATAATATATGGAGGTTGTTTCGATTTCATGTAAAATGTGACAATGTGACATTTCATACCCAAAAACACAAATAAATGGTCACAGGACCACCAACGATACTCTACAGTTCCTAGGGTGCAGTTGCACCTACACAAGTGAGTGATGCAACCTCCAATGTATCGTTCATCTTATGTTGTTGGGAAACTGTTGTAGTTGTAAACATAACTAGCTGCTTAGTTCCTGCTACGCTGTTGGGATATAACAACGTCGGACCTCTGTCTCTCAAGCTCTTGTAATTCAAAGTTGCAAGGGAAGTTACAGTAGTTATGACAGTGCTGGGAAATGGTCTTCTGTATTCCTGTAAAAGTCCAATTTGTTGTAGCCTATCCTTAACAAAAGAGCATGTGTAATGGTTACAAAAGAGCATGTGTAATGTCAGAATTTTCTGAATTTCTTATTTTCCTTTAAGAACACTGCATATGCACCCCTGTGGGATCTGTGGCCATTACATAACACAAATGTAAGTTGAAATGAATGTTTCGAATGAGATGGGTAGACTTTTTCAATGCAATAAATTCAGCATCTAATACATTTATTCATAATGAATTATATGAATAGTCTAGTTTGCTAATACTATTCAATAATGCAGGTACAATGACTTCCTGACCAATAGGTGAGCAATGGCATGATAGTGTGTAATTTCCACTTGTTGCAGATATCTTTGTTCAGTTTAAGTTACAGTATAAAGCATTAAATATAATAATAATAATAATAATAATAATAATAATAATAATAATCTTATATAGCACTTTTCAAAAGCATGTTACAAAGTGCTGTACAATATCACAATAAATAAAAGGTATAAGACAAAAAAGAGAAATAAACTTAAAGAATAAAAAGAACTAAATACTAAACCTAACACAAATAGCCTACTCGTTAAAAATTCATAGTTGATTTTATGAATTTGAATTTGAATGCTAAACTATTTGCATATATATATATATATATTCTAAAGGCCAGACCAAGCTTATAAGCCACCGTGCCAGCAATGTGATCATGGTTTTGTGCTGCTGTAAGTGTACAATGTTTTCTTCTTCCTATGCATAGAACATTAGTGAATATATACTAATAACTCCTCTGGTGTTCAAAGGTGTTATTGAATTACATATATATATTTCACCAGCCATATAATATCTAGTAAAATGCTTCAGTGTACACATGCAGAATTTGTTGTATGTGCTAAAAAGATTTCTGAAACATTGATACTGTACTTTCATAAATTGGATTCCTGTGAAATGTGTTTATGGCTGAACTTATGCAATGCAGAAGTTGGAGTGAAACTGTTTATGTAAACTGATCTTTATTTTTGTGGTATAGGTACCAAGATTACCTGAATGCAAAGTAAGTATTAATATATTTATGCGTTTAGCAAGCACTTTTAACCAAAGCACTTTACGAAAAGAGTATTAGTATTTGAACTACAACACAATTAAAAACCTTACTAAGAGTGTGACTTGCTAACAGGAGATTGACAGGAGATGATTGTTGCCATGGCATGGAACCATTTTTTAAAGTGGGCATGCAAAAATGGAGAACCTACAGAGGTTTTAATTAGTGGGGTTTTCTCTCAAGGTTGAAGATTTTAGAAAGGAAAGTGAACAGCCTGCATGTTTTCTGGTATGCTACCAAGAAACATGTTTTCATATCAGTTACTGTCTGTATCTACCCTGTTGGTGGTTTCTCCCGAGAAAATATGTAGTGTTCTAGAATGTTTTAGACATAATACAATAGACTTGTTTCACACCTGAACATTCCGACATTCCATGGTAGTAAACTGAACATGCTATCATTGAAATGCATTGGATTTATGCCTCTTTCTGACTTGAAAAAAATGGGTAATAACATTTCAAACATGTTTAAATTCACTTTCCTTCAAATAATACACATTTGAAGCACAATCGAGATTGAAGCTTCATACACATAAATGTAAAAACACTTTTATCTACTCACAACCTCCAAATTTGCGTGCTTCAAATGTGTATTATTTGAAAGAAAGTGAATTTAGACTTATTTTAGATATTATTTCCCATTTTTTTCAAGTCAGAAAGAGGCATAAATCCAATGCATTTCAATGGTAGAATGTTCAGTTTACTACCATGGAATGCTTTTAGAACCTCGGAATGTTGAGGTGTGAAACAAGTCTCATGTGTAATTTAACATCACGACTAGAGTGGGCCCAGCTTAATCATATTTCAGAATGATTAGCCCAATTGGTCTGCCTTGGAAATGTCATAAAAGCCTCTGAAACAGGATAAACCTGTGAGACTAGGGGAAGAAGTCATCTATCTTTTTTGAAAAGGTTTTATCCATATTACCTCTTGTCTTAGTGAATTTGCAAGATCATCAAAAATATTGACTTTGCTGATTTGTTTACATGGCCATCCATTAAAAGGCATAACATAACATAATTTACAGGCATAACAATGCAAACTGATGCATAACATTGTATTATATTTTCCACCTGTGCTTCAGACACGGTGAAAGTGAAGTTCACGCTCAACATTATGATGGAATATTACTTCACTTCATTCTTGATCCATGGTGAAACCTTGGTTGGCCCTAAAATGGTTCAGTGGAAAAGCTGTGTACTAGTTTTACACTGCTTTTTTCATTGTCAATAAAGGAAACAGAAACTCTTCTCCAAGCTCAATTGTGTACTAATGTTGCCAAACTTGTTTATTTATTACATATGCAAACACTTTGCTGCATTTAATTGTATTACTTTCTATAAGGCATCTGGAAACCGATTATAAGACACCATGCAATAATTGCAGAGAAGAATACACTATCCTGTGAGTATCGTCTCCATCTTTTCTCCATCTTTTTCTCATGAAAATGCATTGTCATGCAACACTTTAATTGACCCCCCCCCCCTGAAATAGATGCTCTGAATACCTTGCCGTGAGGTGAGCCACAGATTTCAATAAATAAATATTTATTAAATACAATTATGCTTTTTACCCTTTCTATTTATTCATACAAATACAGGACAGGAACCAGCAGTGTTTGAGTAACATAATCTCCTTTCTAGAGATACATCGGCTTTGCTATCATGTCAAGACTGTGGCCACAATTTTGAACAACTGTAAGTTGTAATAATATTAGGCTATTAATCAGTGTCTTGTTTACAAAGAGGTCTGTTTGGAGGTGCCCTGCCACACAACAATCTTTTGTTACCTGTTTTTTTTTTTAAAAAAATAAGATTCGTAAACTCTATATGATTTGGAAATGTCATAGTGTCTGTGCTGCTGTGGACAATAGAAGGAAATAAACAGAAGTCAGGCCCATTCAAAACCTTGGTCATTGCTATGTAGGACCGACTAATTCAAAGCTCGAGTTGGATTGAAGGAAATTATTGCCCAATCCATGCTCTGCTGTATTTGATTAGCACCTGCACCACCGAGTCCTAATAATTACCTTGAATATTAAGGAAGTTGCCCAACACGGCCCGACAACTATTAGGGAACATCCATGAATAGTTCCCTCTCGCCATAAACAAATCAATTACTACTTTTCTTTTTAGAGCAAAGATTCTTCAAATCCCCAGAACAAATGCCGGTGAAAGGTAGGCCTAACATGTGACAACTATTGTATATGACAGTTTAAATATAGCCTATGTGAATATAGACTATCTGAAGAGGTAGTTATTTTATTTAAAAATTATTTTATTCAATAGACACTCTGATAGTACGAGAGACATTGACGATACCAGGGAAACTGAGCTAAAGGTAAACTGGAAACTTCTCATCTCACTCAACATAACATGATTTCATGTAGTTAAATGCAGTTGCTGTAGAGCTTTCATCCTGATTTGTCCCTTCAGACATAGCTTAAAGGGATTATCCGGAGTGAATCAACCCGTAGGCCTTTTGTCTCACATAACTAGTGCTGTCGATAGGGTTGTATTTTGGCCAAAGCTGACTGAATAGTGAGACGGCAGCCCAGGCTAACAGATCAGGGAATGAAAGCTCCCTTTTCATATGCCTACATCTGTTAGCATTACTGCAAGATTGCATAAAGCCTACCTTGTGGCTAATGCTGTCGTTCTGAGATTTAACAATAGTCTAACATTTGGCAGGCTCAGGACTGATTGACTCTAGATTTATCCTTTAAGCTTTATTCTCCAACTCAAAAATGTTTTGTCTTAAGTTCTCTTCCAAAAAACATTTGTTTGGATCATTAAGCATTAGATGAAAAAAAAAATCTAATGGAATATAATGATTCGTGAATATTATGAAGGTGTTGTGTGAAGTACATGTGTGCAAGTACCTCCTGTAAGATAAACATCTTAAATATGGTTCTTTTTTAGAGGACATTGGATATAGCAAAACGGGACATCAAGAAAAAACAAGAGGACCTTGAAAAAGTTCAGAATCAGCTCCATATGATATATGTTATAGGCATCATTGCATTTTGTTTGTGTATTATTTTGTTTGTATGAATTATTTCATACAGTAATTTGCTATTATCTGAAACCATTTCTGAAGCTTTTGAAAACGTACCAGTAGCATACAGTTGTTTTAAATATTGTCATCTATGTTGTTTATGGTCAAACAGACATGGTTAACACTTTAATTTACAACCAGTGAAGTACTAGGTAAGTAGTAGCCTAGGTAAGAATGGTGTTACAAAAAGTATCAAGGGATAAATTATTGAGTACTTGCAGTGTAAATTTGCTGGAATAACAGACGGTAATGCTTTGTTTTACAGCCCATGAAGTAGGGGAGAGCAGGGATGGATGAATTGGGGGAGAAATGAAACATTATGATTTTCTCTGAGTGGAATAAAGATAGACAAGCCTGTTTGGGTCACAGTAGGCCTACATTATAGCCTCCATATGTCTCTAAAATATCTTTTGGTTACATCTTTTAATGAAGTTAAAAGCGATGACCGTTTTTTGACGGTCCAAATTAAATTTGATTAAACAGTTGAATTTCCAAGCAACACAGATTAAGATTGAGGTAAATAAATTCAAATGCTTCTTATAGCTTTAAAATGGTCTCAGCAGCACTGAAAAACAGGCCTTCAGGTGTATATTTAATATTGCAGCTCAGAAAGTTTGAATGTATTTGAATGCTGCCTGCTGCACACACTCACTTTGCACACCCCACACCCCGTCTTATCCGACCACCACAAGATTCCCTCACCAGCACTAGGGGAGAGCCACAAATTGCTACCTGGTCTGTTCAGTAGCACGATTCCTGCTCTTTTCTATCCCAAACAATAATGCACATACATTTGCGTTTTTACAGTAATTTTATTCTTGTGTGACCAGAAAAAAATCATTTTACAAAGATGGAAATATTTTTTCAATGTAAGCCTATGGAGAATGGTGTGCCATAGACCGTGAAAGGCATATGCGATGCTGTATTGACATGGTCAAATCACATTTTGCATGATGTAAACATGATATTGCTTAATTGAAAAAAAAAAAAAACTGCATAATCATCCACATTTCCCATAACCACAAAATACAAGCTTGGTGGTGTTGATGTAGCCTAATAATAGGGATGAACTCTCTGTACAAGTTTGAAGTCTTCAGTAAAGATCCAATACATCTAAACCGTTTGCTATTTGACTATTTTTGACACATTGCCAGGCGAGTTCCAAGCTAAGAACTATTTTTTTTTTTTTTTTGGGGGGGGGGGGGGGGGGATGAACAAACAAAAAATTTAAACTAGAAAATACAATGTGGTGTCTTAAAATTTAGTAAGTAAGGTAATGGAGTATAAAAGCGATATCACATTTGTGGTTCTGATGTTGTTAGCAGGATATCATCATTGTATATGGTTATATAAACATCAATAGGCCACCTAATGATATTGATGATACATATGTTCTTTCAGCTCTTTCTGCTGTCCTAGGCTAATTTTAGTTTGCACCCTCTTTTCTAGAAATATAGTTAAAAAAAAAAAAAAAAATGAAATGCATTGTGATTGGCCTAGCATATTCCAGGGACTAGCCCTGCCTATGCAGATTAAAGTAAATGCATTCATTCCCACATAGCAAGCCTGATTGTGTAACACACTGACTTTTACAGTAAATGAGACTGTTAAGTCCTATCAGGTTGCTTCCATATCCCACATGGTTAAGCCCTTACAGGTATGCTGCCTGTCAAATCTAGGCCAAACCTGATCTGATGAAGGGTCACAGCCGAAACGTCATCACTTTTTTTTTTTTACTTTTAGTGTGTGTCACGTTTTCTTTAAAAGGCCTACTTTGGAATGACTTTTTGGCACCTTTTTGTTTTGGTGTGCAATGCAATCTCCTTTTAGGTATGCTGCCCATCCCACATAATTTAATGGGGTGGTGCCGCTCTGAGTAGTGATCTGAGGGCAAGAAGGATAATAACACACTTCTAAGTCCCTGGAACTCAAACTAGCAATTGAATTAAAAAGTTTCATCTGACATTAGCATTCCTGAAATCATAGGAAAACAGAAGGAAATAGATATTTGCATTTTATTGTTGTAAAACACTTTTTTCCTTTATGTTCCATTTCTCTTGCATTTAACATGCATAATGGGCCACAACTGAACAGAGGACTTTGCTCTTTACTTTCTGTTTCGTTTCTCTCCCATTTGTATGAAACCAGGAAATGAGGTTAGACAACACAGAGAGTAGTGTAGTGAGTGTGACTGATAGATAGTGCCTTTAAAGTTATTAACTGAATTGGATGTAGTGTAGGCTGTAATATACACAGGCTGAACTGAAGCGATATCTCAAGATCACATCAGTCTGACGGAACAGAAAGTTTGGCATCAAGCAGAAGATTGATTCATTCATTTTAATTGCGGTATGTATGTGTTGGTTAATTACATAGGCTAAGCTAGTAATTGTAAAGTTAAGCAAAAGCTACTGTACTGCTTGTGAAGTGTTTCCATACATTGTTTTCCAGGATGTTGTCAGTCTACACTCTGCAGAAAGAAACACACACAAAGAACTTTTATTTTACATGATTAAGCAAAGACGTTAAGCTAATGGAAAACAAGCAAAAGTTTTTTTTTAATTCATCACAATTTATTTTAAGTTGCTGGGGTGGTACAGTATATTGGCTCTTCTCCTGAAAGTAACCTGCCTCTCACATTCCAGTCCAACAGAAACATTACACTCTCGATGGCAAGCAATGAGCAGTCAGTACTCAGGACATGCGGATGTGGGTGGTCTAAAGTGACTACTTACAGGGGCCTGCGAATCCACCAGGGCAAGGCAAAATGTGGAGGTTACGGAGAGGCACAACCCTTCGCCCTCCTGACAGCACCCACTCAGAGCTGGACAGCACCCCAGTCTCTCCTTGCACCCAGCAAGCAATTTGAGGAGCCTCCAAACCTGCAGCACCTGAGGCAGACCTACGGCATCTTGGGCATCAGCCTACAGGACGAGTTTCAGCGGGGAACACAGAGCAGCGACTGGACCAGGAGCCAAATGAGGGGACAAATCTACACTGAGGAGAGGGCCCTGGCTAAAGGCCCTTTTGCAGCCCTGAAGGCACCACCAGCACAGACACACAGGTAGGCCTGTTCCTCCCAGTCTCCCATCAGGGTCTTTGTGTAAGGATCTGTCTTGTGTTCCCCATTCCAGTCTTTTACTTCCTGGTCCTGTGTTCCATGTGCATTAGTAGGGCTGGGCGATATGAGCCAAAACGGATATCCCTATTTTGGGGCCAAGGGGCGATATACGATATATATCGATATACGAAGAGTGAAATGTTTTGTACAGACTCAACACCACAATTATGACAACACAACCAGTTTTAAGACTGATTTCATATTGCTCCAACACAGCTGTGCAACAAAGTGTAAACAACAATAACATACAGGCTACCAAGGCAGTCAACAATGACTGACAACGGGCCATGAGCTCTGCAACATTTAACATGTATTTATTTATTTTAATTTTCGTCCTGTTCAACATGGATTGGTGGAGGTGAATACCAATTAAAAAATAAAAATAAAAAAAACCTAGTTGTAGCATGATATTGCTATAATTTTTGCTATCAGAAATCATTAACATGTTCAAGTAGTGCCAGAGAGATGTTTGTGTCTTTTATGTACCTAGTTCACAAGTTTGCAAAAAAAAAAAAAAAAAAGGATGGTGGCCCTTTAAATTATAGCCTACTACAACATTACCTACAACCTACAACATTAGGTAATTAACAACCTAAATATCGAACATGCGAGTTAACGTCAATGATTGCGTCGGTAAAATATTTGTTTTCACTGACATTGGAGTTATACTAAACTTCGGAGCAACAGAGCAGAGTAGATGCATACACCTGTGTGTGAGTGTGTCTGTAGGTATGAGTTAGCAGTAGGCCTACTTCCATAGAAATTATACACTAGAATGGCTCTTCAGCTTCGCAGAGCGCGGCTACACCGCCGCCATATTAGAGCAGAGTTCCGAGGCAGCCAGCGTCAGTTCAACAACACTGAATATCAACCTGGTGCTGGACTTCTGTACATCGTATGGATTATTTCTCTGCGTTTTACTATCTACCTGGTATGAAATACGTAATAAATGTTATTAATACAAATTTTCAAAGTGTCAGATTTTAAAAATGAATGCCTTAGCGAACAGCAAAATGCCACAGTCCTAAACTGTCCCTGTTTTTTGTTTAAAGTGAGCTGAAAACAGTACTTGCTCTCACCTCCACAATTAGTTAAGGTACTTACCTACAACTTTGTGAAGTTTATTCAATAAAATGAGCGACTGTCTTGGCAATACCCCAGGCTACAAAACTTGGTGCTCTAACGGCAGACTCCTGCAGAGAATGTTGCTGGTAGGCTACACTAGAGGGCTATGCTACAGTTAGCTGCTGCTGCTAGTTGGGCTTGATCTTGCAACTTCACCTGTTTGGCAGTTTTATCGTCTTTTCTTCCTCTCTCTGTCTACAATATTTGTTTAGTCATATTTATCCATTTAAAAAATATTCTGATTGTGGTATTAGACTAACTTTTAAACATGGCATAGACAGGATTAGTAAGGTAATAATTACAATAATGTTTTAAAAATTATTTAATAAAATTGTGGATACGTGTCTAACATGTAATGACCAAAAAAAGAAACAAACGCTTGTAAATGTGTAGCTTTACGACAAATTAAATCTGAGTTGACTTCAAATCCATTAGCTGAATAGGAGAGCTGTTCCAAGATGGCGGCTCTGCATCGCAAGTGCTCTCATTGACGACTGTTGTCATCGGCCATTCTAGTGTATAATTTCTATGGCCTACTTCAAGTAATAGACTACAAACACAGGACATAGGCTACTGAAACGTTGGAATGGCGGAAATATAAGCAAGACACTGTTCTTTTTCTTTGATGCAAGCTCTGCTTCTTCTACTGTTTCCGCCGTGTTTGAACTGAAAGTTTGCAATTGCAATTTGGCAGCACGTGCATTATGAAAGGGGCGCTGTTGAGCAACGTGAGAGAACTGGCTCTGGCTTCGGCAGTGACGGGTCAAAACACAATAGAGCGAGTGGATTTTGATAAAATGGTCCAACATTAAGATGACCCACTTTCGAAGAACAGACAAGCAAAAACATCATGACGATATTATTAAACTACAATCCGATATCAAAAACATATCGTTCGTAGTCGTTATACCGGAATATTCGCCCAGCCCTATGCATTAGCTTCCTTGTCCTTGTCTCCGCCCCTCACCTGTGTCTAGTTCCCCTATTATTAGTCCCAGGTGTGTCTTGTTCCCTCCTCCTCCTCATGTGTACTTAAACCCCTGTGTTTCCTCAGTCCTTGTCAGTCTTTGTTCGTGTCAGTCACGCTGTATATGTTTGTACTTTTATTTGCTGTCTAAAGTACAGTATTTGTTACTTTGATATTGCTGTGCGTTTGGGTCCTGCTTCACAAATCATTACACTTTGAGTGACATATACACATAAAAGAGGATGTGTTCAATCCCACCATTCAGAAGCTGTCAGATAGGTAGAAAACAATAAATATAGTTAATAGTAAATACATAGATATATGTTGTTTCTCAAAGTCGAGAATGCTTCCTAGGTAGCACACTGGCCTTAGAAGCCATACACTTCAAAAACGAGGCTCCATCAGGGCATCCTTGAAAAATCTTTGAACAAAGGCCTCTGTCCTTGCTAGAATTTAGAAGGATGCTTGACTTTGGAATAGTAGTTGGCGACTGATAATGACGTAGAAAACTCAAAAAAGCAGCCTTCCAAGCATGCTTCCTCGACTTTGAGAAACGCTCATAGTCACAGCTGTATTGTCTTGGCTCATCCTTCAAAGTTTATAAGGGATTTGTGCTTGCAGTAGGGGCCTAGGCCTTGTGGTGTGTGAAGTGAGGCAGACTATCTAATAGGCTATGAAATAGGTACATGTTAATTAAAATGAGCTAAAGACTTGACTTTTGCACTGTTAGTGATGAACTGGAGACACTGAAGAGAGAGAATGAACGTCTCAAAACCAGGTACTCGGATATTCTAAATAAATTTTATTTAGGGTTATAGCTTTATTAATACAATTTAAATGTAATTTATTTATTTATTTATTTATTTATTTATGGTTAACTTATAGCCCTACTTTCTGATCTTTTAATTCAGATGTGAGGAGGTCAATACAGCCAAGTGAGTAAATCACACTATTACTGTACTCAAACACACACACACACACACACACACACACACACACACACACACACACACACACACACACACACACACACACACACACACAAACAAAATGAGTTCAAGTAACAGTAATTTTGAAACCAAATGTTTCTCATTTTTCTATCAGTGTGAAGTTAACAGCAGCAATGAAAGCTTTGGAAAGACAGAATGGAGAATTGAAGAGCAGGTACGATATTTGAATATATCATTTTAAAATGATGCTAAATGTATGTGAAATAATGTGAGCAAACTAAGGATGTCATACAGTAGTTCAATAATCAAAAAAAAAAAAAAAACTTACACATACATTACTTTTCCTCACACATACACACAAAATGCTTGCGCATATTCCATATTTTCTTACACATGAGCGGCAAAACCGTGTGCATAGACTACGTTTCCTTGCACATCTCTGTAAAAAGCTCGCACACAAACTAGTTTTTCCTCGAACACACACCACGTTTCCTTGCACATCTCTGTAAAAAGCTCGCACACAAACTAGTTTTTCCTCCACACACACACAATGTTTCCTTGCACATATCTGGAAAAAGCTCGCACACAAACTAGTTTTACCTCGCATACACACTACATTTCCTTGCACATACACATCAAAAGCTCTCACATCATTAGACTTTACTTCGCACATACTACATTTTACTATGCACATCCACACCTTAATTTCACACACACCAATATTTAGCTCGCACATACTTCAACTTTTCCTTGCACATAGCCATTTGACACAACCACAACTACAACCCCTACCCCAACCTGCACGTTCCATGCGCTATGAGACCAGGCGCAAATTTGGCAACTGGGCCAGGTATAAAAATAAAAGGTAATATTTTCCTTTCTTATCCTATGTGTTACTGTGTTATGTGACTGTACTAAATGCTTTTCCCAAGTGAAAATGTAATCGTGAAAATTTTGTATCTTAACTCATTGACTGCCATTGACGTATTCGTCAATTGAAATGCTTCCATCCCTGCTAGCTTGGCTTTGGCTGCCTCCTTGGCCTACGCTTAAGCTTATTATTGATTTATTTTTTGAGCGGAGGTACGCAGGAAGGCAACGTCAGGCTAGTTTCCTGTCAAGGACATAGATATCATATAGGCCTATACGTCAATTGTGTCTTTTGATGAGGCGGGCTGTCTATAAATGTCAGACTTTCATGCGGAAGATTGCACGTAACAATTTGACCCTATAGGTGGCAGTGTCACTTTGGATATATACAGGTGCTGTTCATAAAATTAGAATATCATGAAAAAGTTGATTTATTTCAGTAATTTATTTAAAAAATGAAACTTGCATTATGTGTACATCCATTCCACACAGAAATGTGTATTTCAAGTGTTTATTTCTTTTTATTTGATTATTATAATGGTGGAAAAAACCCAATTCAGTATCTCAGAAAAGTAGACTATCACTTAAGACCAATACAAAAAGAGCATTTTTAGAAGGTTTAGTCAACTGAAAAGTGTGATAGTGGAAAGTATGATTATGTATAACACTGAGTACATAGTTGGAGCTCCTTTTACCTGAATTACTGCAGCAATATGGCATGGCATGGAGTCTATCAGTCAATGGCACTGCTCAAGTGGTATGAGAGCTCTCAGCTCACCTCAGCTCTGCAAGACTGTTTTGAGCGCACAGATTGGAATGTTTTCAGAGAGGCTGCCACTTCCAACCAACATCAACATAACCGAATACACTGAATATGTGACCAGCTACATTTCAAAATGCATGGAAGACATAACCGTCACAAAGAACATCACCACAAGGGCCAACGATAAACGTTCGTGAGCTCCTGAGAGTGCGTAACACTGCCTTCAAGTCTGGTGACAAGGATACCCTCAGTACAGCGAGGGCTAACCTGAATCGGGGCATGAGAGCAGTAAAGCGTGCCTATGGACAGAAAATCCAATCCCACTTCACTGACACAAAAGACTCCAGACGCCTAGATGGCAAGGCATTCAGACTGTAACTGGCTATAGGCCATATGACGCTATAGCAGCAGCACTTCAACTCAGTCTGGGTCATCTGGAGAACAAAAACAGCTGTGTGCGGATGCTGTTCATTGACTTCAGCTCTGCATTCAACACGGTCATCGACTTCTAAGTCACTAAGACCAACTCCTAACACTTCGCGAATGTATGCAAAGCGTCCTTAATCTTTGTTAATGCCCATGCAATGTCAGTTAGTCGAGTATCTGTCATCAAGGAATATGCAGCAGCATATAAGGAATGCAATCTGCCACCAAAAACCATGTTAAAATATGTATGCAATTTATTCATGATCAAGTTAAATTTGTGTACTTCCTGTCTTTCTAAATGTGCTCTCAAGCAAAAGCAGTGTAAAGATACTTTATCATTCCACCGCGAATCTCGTTTACCGTTTCATTCGTGGCTCAAGATCTCAGATCGCATTCTGTCTACTGAAGCAGTGCAGCACGAAGTTGAGATGACGCCCACCTGTCACTCATCAACCAATCTCCGATGTAAATGCAAGCAGGCTCGTGCATGAGAGCTGACATCAACCATAGTAACGGAGGTTTTATCTTAGACTAAGAGTTGCTATTTATCCTAACTAAAAGTAGGTCTCAGAGGCATTGTGAATTACTTTTAAGAAATAACTCCTACATAAAAACTTTTAGTGCGGTTTAGGAGTACTCCTAAAGTTAAGATAAGATTCTTTGAGAATACGGCCCCAGTAACATAGGCTACCTCAAGACTTCTGAAACACTGACAGTCCAGAATGTATGCTCACATTGTCTGTTATGTTGTCTTTTATTATGTTACTGTTATGTATTATTCCATGCCTGATATCTTGATATCTTTGCACTTTATGTCTTGTGAGTTGTGTTGTCCTATACATCTCAGTTGTTTGTCTTAATTTTAACTGCACATTTGGAGCTTTGAGAAATGCAATTTCAGTCTGCGTGCGATTAGATGTACTGTTGCAGTGCTTGATTGACAATAAAGTTCGCTTTGACTTTGACTTTGTTGCTCTGACAATGGCCTCCAGCTCCTCTGCATTGTTGGTTCTGGGGCCATATTCTCAAAGAATCTTAAGGCTAAAAGTAGCTCTTAACAGTCAAATTTAGGACTCCTAACTTTTTGGGATAAGAGTAATTCACAAAACAATTTAGCGCTAAAAGTAGCACCTAAGTCTGGGACAGCTTAGGGGTAGCAGGGTGCGATTTATGAAAAAATCAGAGGGGGGATGATTCTGAAACGGCATTGCGTTGGTGACGTCATTACTAGACACTAAAATGACCCCCCCCCCCCCCCCCCTCCAAAAAAAATAATAATAATAATAATAATCTGCTATTAGTAGCCTATCTGGGTTAAAGCGCAGTGTCTGATGCCTCCTGAAGTCTACTGCAGTTCCTGTGACTGCTGCGTGTCGAGCGCAACATTTTTCACAAAACTTAGAAACTCTCTCGTTCAGACCTAACTCTCCTGCTGCTTACTGTGTGTTAAATAGTTAAATAAAGTGCTGCAGATTACATTGTTTAATGTTGCCGACAATAGCCAAATTACTTTGATATCTCAGAGATGTGTTGACCCAAGTCATTCGTTGAATCCGACGGTATGCGCGGTGTAGGGCGCTGGAGACTGTAACCTAAACAATTTGGTTTTTGCAAATGTGAGGAAAGCCAGGGCATTGAGCATAAAAATAGCCAATGTAAATAGGGCCAGCTAGGCATTCCTTGGGCATTGTTGAAGCATTTCGCCTAGATTATGCCATTTCTTGGTCATTTTCCACTACTGGCTGAATGACCTAAAAGAATTGTCATCCCCCGCGATTCAGAAGGATATTTTGCCTGATACGTTGACAATACACGCATTTCATATCAAATTTAAATTATGCCTATGACAAACAGTTCGTTTTCCTTTGCACAAAGTTGTTCAAGCAATGTGATAACATCACAAAGTTTCCTTTGGCTTTCCAAGCTTTAGTCTTTCCAGTGAGAAAAAAAACACCTGCGCATAGGCTGAAGTTCGCGGCAAAGTTCGCCAGTTGTCACGCACGCAATTCAGGACACAGGACGCATTTTTTACATTTTATAATTCGCTTGTTTATGCGCGCTAGATGTTCTTTGGTCACATCTCATGGCTTGCATACTGTCATGAGATATCAAGGGGGATAAATGTTATCCCCACCGGAGATAAAATTATTCAATCAGAGGGAGGGATACCAAAACCAGAAGTGGGGATTTCTGAGCCATCCCCCCTTACAAATCGCACCCTGAGGGGTAGTACAGAGGACTTCTAAGTCACTAAGAGCAACTCCTAACACATCGCAATTGCATGTATTATGTCCTAATCTTTTGAAACGCACGTGAAGAATCATTTATTTGAGCATCCATGGATTGCAGTTTACAAGGAATGTTAACATGCCACCAAACCCGTGTTAAAATATATATGCAATTTTTCAGTCAAGTTTAATTTGTGTACTTCCTCTATTTCTAAATGTGCTCTCAAAAGTGCAGTAAAAACTGTGCAAAGATACTTTATTCCACCGCGAATCTCGTTACCGTTTCATTTATGGCTTGTCTTATGCGCTACGGTCGTAACACCGGAGAACAGCGGAGCACAGCCAGAGAACATCACGCAGATTACGCCCACCTGTCACTCATCAACCAATCGCCAATGTAAATGCAAGCAGGCTCGTGTATGAGAGGTGACGTCAACCATAGCAACACAACTTTTATTTTAGCCTAAGAGTTTTTATCCTAGCTAAAAGTAGGTTTCAGAGGCATTGTGAATTACTTTTAAGAAATAAACACTTTTAGTGCAGTTTAGGAGTACTCCTGAAGTTAAGATAAGATTCTTTGAGAATACGGCCCCTGGTGTCTCGCCTCTTCCTCTTAACAATACCTTTTAGATTTTTTATGGGCAGGTGAGATTGAGGGCCATTTAAAACCATGGTCCTTAAACCAGGCACTGACTGCTTTGGCACTGTGTGCATGTGCCAGGTCCTCTTGCAAAATTAAATCTGCATCTCACAAAGTTGGTCAGCAGCATGAAATGCTCTAGCGCTTCCTGGTAGATAGCTAGATTAAACTGGGCGCTCAGAAAACACAGACCTCGGAACCAGTTGACCTTGGAGCTCTGAAAACACCCACACCAGCAGATGACATTGGACCCCAAACCATCACTGACTGGGTCTGGTGTCTCGCATCTTCTGGAAGAAGAGAGGAGAGGCACAGAATCCATGTTGCTTGTGGTTCACAGTCAGTGATGGTTTGGGGTGCCATTTTCCCATGGGTGCCATGGGTCCATGGTGTTCAGAGCTGCAAGGTGAATGTAGCTGTCTACCAGGAAGCGTTAATCATTTCATGCTTCCTACTGCTGACCAACTTAATGGAGATGCTGATTTCATTTTCCAACAAGATCTGGCACCTGCACACAGTGCCAAAGCTACCAGTACCTGGTTTAAGGACCATGGTGTCCCTGTTATTAACTGGCCCTCAAACTCACCTGACCAAAAGCCCATAGAAAATGTAAGAGGTATTGTGAAATGAAGATGTGAGGCACCAGAACCAACAATGCAGAAGAGCTGAAGGCCATTATCAGAGCAACCAGTGCTCTCATACAACCTAAGCAGTGCCAGTGCTAAATTGACTGCATGCCATGCCACATTGCTGCAGTAATTCAGGTAAAAGGAGCTCCAACTACTGAGTGCTGCACATAATCATGCTTTTCATATTCACACTTCTTAGTTGATTAACATTTCTGAAAATGCTATTTTTGTATTTTACGAAATGAAGAGTAGTGAATGAATCATCAATGGAAAGGCTTTGTTATGTAGTGGGCTAGTTGTATGTATGACAATTTTATCTTTTCAGGAGATCTAGTCAAAGTGGGAAGTGTTTATTGTCAAGGTGACTGCACTAACAACAACGTGTATTGAAATAAAACTGGTGTGCTGCCATTACAGGAGTCGTGCACAATACCATCAGACATTTAACAAAGATGTCATTCTGCTCACCAATCCGTCTTGGGCAAATGTGTGCTCATCCCAGAACAAAGAACAACTCTACCAGGCTGGGAACATCATTAGTGCCATGGAATTCGACAAATCATGGACCTACCATACCATTATAGCGCAAATAAGGGATGGGTTTGGGGATAAAATTCCTCCTGACACAAGGTATGTGAGCAGCTGTGGCCTAATGGTGTCTTGAAATTTACAAGTTGCTTGAATATCGTTGGTTTCCTACACTCACCCATGGCTATGATACCTCCCAGAGACTGTAAATAATGCTGTGCCTAAATAACTACTTCGCATTTGGATTAGCCTAAACCTGCCCGTTATGAGTGTCACAATGCAATGCTGTAATGCATAGTAGTAATTGTTTCAATGTTTGTCTCATTTCTTTCCTTGCAGCATTTCATGCCTGATGGGTTGTGGCAAAAAGCTAGTGTCTCCTGTACTATGTGATGGCCAGGAGTTGGATGGGGCTTTACTACATAAAATTTTTAGATCGAAAGTGCTCTACGTGAGACCATCCAAGCCACTTCCAGTAAGTGCAATTGCATAACCAACTGCATTTGCACAGTTGGTTATTTCATTTGCGGTTGTATCCTGCCATTATGTTCTTGTCATAGTTTTTTTCCATTAGTTTGGCTCATGTCTTGAATTAGTTTGGCTCATGTCTTGAATTTCACAACAGAATGGCATTTGTCATGTCTGTCAAGTGTCTGGTGCATCTTTCCCTATGGTTATGTACAATTAGCCCACAGTTAACACAATGAACCCAGATTTAGCACATTTTCCATATAAATATTAACCTCACTCATGTCAGATGCGGCGTCCCTTTGGTCGCATGCATCTGATGTCGCTTGATAAGACAATTGGTTCAAAAGACCGGACGTCATCAAAAATCCTTTTGTTGTATCTTCAAAATAAATGATTGTCCACAACTTCAAGTTGTTCTTTGCTTTGTAACATTTACTTGAAAAGAATTAGCTTCATGTGGCAAGGTCTCTCTGTGTTACTTCTTACTTTCGATATCTCATATGTTGTCTGCTTCTACATTTCCTCTAGCTGGCAGTAAATCCATCCTTTAGCTCTTATGTTGGAGCGCCCTCTAGTGGACAATATAATTCCAACAGTTTAACATGGGCTTCCACAATAACTCATTTAGTTAACATCAACATTATCTACGATATCACATCTCCCCCACCTTTAAGTGAACAACACATTGTTAGTTTAAGCACTAGCTATCAGAGAGATGGATGCAGTAGGTTACTTCATAACAACAGTTTTCAAATACAATCTTACAAAACTTTTTTTTTTTTTTCATTTGCATTTTTTTTTTTCTCCCAAATAACCTAAGCTAGGAAGGTACGTCCTTCCAGTGAGATCAGAGCGCATTGTTGCTCTATTCCTGGAACAGATCTCACTCTATCTAACAACAAAGTCTTGGAGATGAGAGGGTGAATGTCTCTCTCGCACAGAACGGCGCACCTCTGCAGCCACAGGTACGACTGGTGGAACCTGCACATCTGTTGTAGGCTGATGAGGCAACTCATTTGAAGGATGATCTTCAACCGCTTCACTTTCTGTAGGCACAGAGCCCACAGCACCTTCATTCGTGTCTGCCAACAGGTCCACTTCTGTCTCAGGCTCTTCACTTGGTACAGTGTCAGACAGTCTAGCTCTTACTTGATCCACGTGTCTCTTCATGGTTTGACCGCTTCCAATGACCACAGTGTAGGATAAAGGTCCTGAGGCATCTTCAATGACAGCAGGGATCCATTTAGGACCGTAGGAGTAATTTCTGATGTAAACTTTATCTCCTGGTGCAAAGCTCCTCAGTCTTTTGTTTGTGTCATGAGCTTGTTTCTGTTTCAGTTGCTTGTTCTGCACTTTTGTTTTCACATCTGGCAGCATCAAGTCAAATGCAGATCTGAGCCTCCGTGACATCATCAATTCTGCAGGAGACAGACCTGTCGTCGCATGAGGTGTAATGCGATAACTGAACAAAAACCTTGACAGCCTGGTCTGCAGTGTTTCACCTTTGATCTTCCCCATCCCCTCCTTAAAGGTTTGAACTGCTCTCTCAGCGAGACCGTTTGAGGACGGATGGAAAGGCGCGGACCTCACATGACGAATGCCATTTTGCTTCATGAAAGACTCAAATTCAGCGCTTGTGAAACATGGTCCATTATCAGACACTAACATTTTAGGAAGTCCAAAAGTACTGAAACTTTGCCTTAGCCTCTCTATGGTAACCTGGGATGTAGATGTCTTCCCTGGATATATGTCTAGCCATTTACTATGAGCATCCACTATCACTAAGAACATCTCACCTTGAAATGGACCAGCATAATCCACATGAATTCTTGACCATGGCGCGTCTGGCCATTCCCAGGGGTGTAGCGGAGCAGTGGGTGGTGACTTTTGATGTTTCTGACACTCTTCACACGACTGCACTTCCCTCTCCACATCTTGGTCCATGCCTGGCCACCATAGATATGACCTCGCCAAGCCTTTCATCCTTGACATACCAGAGTGGGTTTGATGCAGCAGCTTCAGTGTCTTCTCTCTACCTTTAGTGGGTATGATCAGTCTAGCACCCCAAAGCACACATCCATCTCTGACACTCAGCTCAGTACGCCTCTGATGATATGGTTTCAACTCAGCGTCCACCTTGGCAGGCCACCCTTTCAGCACATGATTATGAACTTGGGAAAGAATTAAATCTTTAGCTGTCCAACGTTTTATCAGAGTTGTGTCCAACAGTGTGTCATCCAGAACATCCATCATCAAGACCTGCTCTTTTGCTTCAACACGCACTGTTTCAGCAATCGGCAGCCTACTGAGTGCGTCTGCGTTCGCATGATGTTTTCCTGGTTTGTACACTA
>JAODXP020000016.1:19711997-19735247 GCA_027497455.2 Sardinella longiceps | reverse complement strand
ACTGGGACCAAAAAGTGGCCCGGGCATTTTTGGTCATAGCGGCCCACCATGATACACAGAAGCACGCGACAAACCAGAAAATATATTAAAAAAAAAAACATTGTGCTGTGTCAAGCACACAAAGTGCAGTACCTTTTGCCACAACTCCCACTGCCTAAAGTCCTGTAATAAAAGTAATGTGTTGAGCATTTGCACACTTTTAGGTCCATAATCCCCCCCCCCATACTGAATATCTATGCTTTCATTTGTTGTTTTGAAATCCGCTTGGAGTGAGATTTTTCTTTTTTGGCCTGGCATAGATCTACAGTACAGTGTACATGTACTGTATGTACGTGTATAAGAGACAGTAGTCTGTGTAAATGCATGTATTTTAGGTGGAAACAGAAATTACACCCACTGAAAGTCAATGAGACACAGCTCCTCCTTCCTTCCTAATAGGCTACATAATTTAGCAATGCTGAATATGCAGCTGTATCTTTGTAGCACAGAATTCTTTAGGCTATTTATGATTTTGTGACAACAGTGTAACCTGCCACTGATTTTGTTTGGAGAAAATATATTTTACTTCAGTGAATGAGTTGTGTCCAGTGGATGTGATTTAAGTGCTCCAATCATTTAGTCTACAATCAGGGCCGGTTCTAGCCTTTTTGGTGCCCTAGGCCAGATTTGAGTTTTGCCCCCCCTTTTCAAAAAATGTAGGAGAAAACCTGAAGAAAAAAAAAGATAAGAAATGTATTGTGATGCCCCCCTGATATTTGGTGCCCTAGGCGACTGCCTCGTTTGTCTATGCCTAGAACCGGCCCTGTCTACAATAATGTGCTCCCACCACAGATTACAGTTTTAAATTGTTTCATTTCACAGGTTTCAATGAGATTGAAAACTTGAAAACTTATCTCTACAAATTGTAGGTCTATATTATAATGTGTGATGATCTAGCAAGTTCAGCCTTTAACACTAGATAAAGACATACCTTGCCTAAATATAGGCGATCTTTACGCTGAAATTAATCCCTCTCATTCTCTAGCAAGTACGTTACCAATGAGACCAATGGATAGATCTGGTTGTCTAGTTTAATTTAATACCAAATACCTCGATTGTAAGAGGTATCATGCCCATATAAAGCTTCCGAAAGACAATGAAGCAAAACCGGAGATATGTTTTGCGGCACTATTAACGCGCGCAAAAGGATTAATTAATTGGCGCGTCTGAAGTATGTTTAACTTATTTTCGGCTCGAAAAAATTACCGAGGTCCGGACCTCGGTGTCCTCTATTGTAGCTACGGCCGGCCATGAAGAATAGCTTAGCTTGCTGTGCTTACTGTGATGGATTTCGCAGGGTGCAATCAAGTTGCATGAGTAAATAATAGCATGCAAATTCAGTTTTCTCTTTCGCTTGATACTGATACTGAAGAAGTTTCATGTTATGCGTTAAGCAAGAAGTTCAACGCGGTTATGATGGGCTTGTGGGTTTGCGCTTTTTTATACATTAATGTCTTGCGCATTTCTCACACTTGTATTGGAGAGGTGGCACTATGGAACATTTCTGTGTGTAACCTACAACATGTGAAAATGAATTTTTCATAATTATATAAACGAAGGCATGCGTAGTGTGTCAGCTCGAGGAAACTGTCATTAGCGCGTCTCACTCATTGACAGTAAAAAGGTCTCACTAGAGAGCCACACGTGCGCACACACACACACAAGCCCCCCTGGCCCATGAAACGTTTGCATTCATTCTGCTAAAATTTTGGCTACTACTTCTCTTACCAGGCTATTCTGACCTCCTCAATCCCTGGCTCACGTCTCTCTCCTCCACCTTCATATATCTATGTGGATTGGTTCTCCCTCTTCTGTATTGGGCCGTAGCCTATAACATTACATTGTTGAACTGCCACGTTAGAAACTGTGCCTCCCCGACAGTCTGTGCACTCCGAGGCTGCTTCTGATGTTGACAGACCTGCACCCACTGATATGCAGTCATCGTTGCACATCACACGAACATAGGCTAACTGCATTATTATTATTCTTGCACATTGTGTTGCTTCAACTTTTAGACTTTGTTGCCCCCCATTACGTTTCTCTGGCTCTGGCTCTGTCCATTTCAGCAGACAAACTTTCACTTCTCTCCAACTCCGTTCAGCTCAAGTGGCAGAAGAACTAGGCTACTTGGGTCAACGTGAGGGGAGGGCCGGCCGGGCCGGGCCGGCCGAGGAGGGCTGAGAGATTTCATTGGATTAGCCCGATGTCCTTCAGGAATTTCTACCAATGGCCGCATTTTGTAATTCAAATACCCTCGCAGCCGAAAAAATATTAAAAATACTTTTTTTCATGAAATTATGACAGCCCCGGCCCAAAAATATGCGTCGGCCCACTGGGCATTGCCCGGTACGCCCTATGGCCAGTCCATGCCTGGTGTAGGCTAAATCTTTATTTGAAAGTAGCAGATGGCCTCAAACATGTTCTTTAAGGGGTGAACATCACCTTGTGAGGAAAACTGATTAAAAAAACATAGACTTGTATAATTAAAATACATTGCCTATAGTTGTTCTTTGTGAGTCATTCCCCTCCTCTGGCTCACTTACACACACACACACACACACACACACACACACACTCTCTCTCTCTCTCTCTCTCTCTCTCTCTCTCTCTCTATATATATCTCACACACACACATTGTATGTGTGTGTTCGTAGTACTCCTATTTTATTGCATCTCTGTCTTGGCCTCCTTTAGCACTGAGGGAGTGTTAGTGCACTGGCTGGCTTGCAGTCCTTTAAAAGCACATTGCCTCGCTCACTCTCATATTCATTCATAATTACCATAGGTCCCTGTAGAGCCAGCATGCCAACCATGTTAATTGGTTCAGTGTTGTGACATCGTTCATGTAAAAAGGTTACATGTGACCAGGGTCTTCGACGGCGAAATTTATGCACTTGGATGTTTAGTTTTAATTGCTTGAAACAACATTACAGAAAGGATCTTTTTCGCCGCACTGCGTGTGAAATGTGCTTGGCGTGGTGGAGAAGGTTTAAAGCAGTGGGGGATGCTCTACTTCCTCTCCAGCTGGGGAAGAAGACGCACCCAATGGCTCCACTCTCTCTCTCTCTCTCTCTCTGCTTCTGAATAAGTAATCAGCAAGGAATGACAAGCTGTTATTTGCTGCTTATTCTTGTAAGGCATAAATAACAAAAACAAAGCTATACAAAAGACACTTTTCGTCTTGCATTATTTATCAAAACTGGAGTTGCTTTGTTAAAGATTGTTAAGAAACATAAATAAAAGTAATGATTTCTTGTATGTGTGTATTTGAACTCTATAATGTTTAGTAGATTTGTTGATGCAGTACTCCAGCAGCGGGGTCAAAGAGACACTGGTAGGCCTATGTCAATTTTCTGTTTGATTCTAATAGTTTTACAAATTAATATTAATGCATTTAGCAGAGGCTTTTATCCAAATTGACTTACATTTACTTACAATGATGAATTATTCCTTAGGACGAGTCTCTCCTAGAACAGCATAGCCTATAGGAGGGTTACATATAGAGGTGTCAACTGGGATTCCAGCCCATAATTCCAAGCCCCTGGCAAGCTGGTTCCTTAACCTCTACACTACCACTGCTGCTTTTATACTAACAACCAAGGAATAATAAATTATAATTTGATAGAACAACATAATTTCTAGCACAAATGGCTACTCATGGCAGTTTAATTTAATTCTGCCTGCTAGGATCTGGTGAAGATAGTAATTAACCGAGGACCTACAGTTGGCCTAGGGCTACATATCCCGTCTGATCCCAGAAGATCTTCGCATTGGACTATCTGGTTAAATCATTCTACATTGCTGTATAGTTAAAAATTTATAAATGCATCTGACACATGATATATGCTATTGACATGCAATAACAAAATATTGTGCCATAAGGATGTTTAATCTACAGATGCTGTAAATGAAAGCACCATATACTGCAGCCTTGGAGTTCAACTGTACTCTTCATTTCCCATTTTTCACTTTTGAAAAATGACCCCACAAAACACGGATGGTTGAATGAGGCTGTATCGTCTATTGTACCTCAGGGTATGTTTCCACTCGGAGGAACAATAGAAATGATGAATAGCAGGATTGAAGTGGGCTACGGAGCTTATTTTTAACAAAGCTCTCATGCCAAGGAAGCCATTAGAATGAGTATCTGTTTGGAAAACAAAACTGATCGCATCCATTTATGCAAATGTGTTGATGCCAACACTTTCCGCTAGATTGCAAGCCAACGGAAGATATTAGGTTTTTCACAGAAGCCGAAGCTGAGATGATGCCGGGTTCTGTGATTTAATTTGCAGTTCCGCAGGTAATGCAATAGTGATGCGAAAACACCCTGCACCTCGATGTGACACCAGGAAACAAGAAATAATGTGATGTTGCCAGTCTTTGGAGATTTTCCTTCTCACTCTCTCTCTCTCTCTCTCTTTCTATGAAAGTGCACACACACACACACACACACACACACACACACACACACACACACACAAGGAGCAATAAACAAAGTCAGATGTAAAACTAGATGAAACCAAAACAACAGATGAATTAACATCAATAAACAGGCCCGTTGCAACAGGGCAAGTGGCAACTGCTGGGGGGCCTAAGATGAAGGGGATGGGGGGGGGGATGGCTGATTATGTGCCAACTGTGTGAGCAACACTTTCATATCTATCATTAGCCATACATGTACTGTGCGTAGGAAACTGCAACCACACATTCAAAGAAGAATCCATTGAGGCCCCATCCCTATTCCCTAACAAGATGTTTGTGAGTTCAAACCAGCTGAATAAAGTTCACCCACAAATAAGGGGAAAACAGCAGGCTAATACACAATTATGGGCTAGTTGTCAGGCAGTCAGTCAAGTAACAGCAGCATGCCTTTCTGTCACTCATGAACTACAGCTCTCCTGTTTACAAGTCAGTCTGCACATCCCACATAATGTAGGAAGTTAGCCGTAGCTCAGGGTGAAGGATTATTGTTGAAAACACTTAGAGCCCCCAGGTCCTGTTTGTCTGAATCAGAAATGTTAATGAGCTCTTTTTCACCACACAAACACAGCACTAAACCCAACACACACCTCTGAGTGAAGCATCATCACTCCACCACTCACACACACACACACACACACACACACACACACACACACACACACACACACACACGCACACACACAAACACAAACACACACACAAAACAATAAAAATCCTTCCATAAATAAACTGGAGGTGACGTGTCCTTGTTGGGGGTTCACATCCCCTCCTCCAGGGGAACTCATTAGACAGTGACCTCTCTGGAAAGGAAGAACCTGAAGAGTTGCAGTTGCTTAGAGCTCATTTATAATAGATGGCTGGTGATTTTCTGTGGAGCCCTTGGCCGATAGTCAAGTGGAACAATATCACTTTTGTTTTTTTACTGAAATGTGTCAAAGTGTGATATTGTTTGAGCGTTAGTGAGGCAGTGGACTATAGACTAAACTTTTGGCAGGTGAAACCTGTATTATTTAATTGATTAATTATTTAGCTCATTTCAGTAATAGTGAGAGTGCATTGGCATCTTTAAAGACATAAAGACAGATGGCCATTATCTCCATTGGTAATCAACAAGTACCCCGAGGACAAGGCATGTTTTGTATAGCTGCTCTCAGAGAGAGTTAACCAATAGGTCTTTAACACTGGCATTGATCCCCAGATGCACTGAAGACAGTTTACACCAGCAGGCAGCCAGGGGCCATGTGTGAGCTCACATACAGTTCCTAAATCAATGGTGCTAACCATCCTTCAGCCACTCATCACTGCTAAAGAAAACAGACAGCCCACACAGAAGAACAGAGAGAGTCTAAAGAGAGGGGGAGGAGAAATAGGAAAAGAGAGAGAAAATGACAGTGAGAGAGAAAGGGAGCAAGGGAGAGAGCAAGAGGGAGAGTGTGTATTTGTGTGTAGAAAGATAGATAGAAAGAGAGAAAACGAATAAGAAGGAGATTGTATATATGTGTGTATGGAGAGAGAGAGAGAGAGAGAGAGAGAGAGAGAGAGAGAGAGAGAGAGAGAGAGAGAGAGAGAATCACCTACAATACAGGTGCTGATGGCTCTTTGTTTGTCAGTCTTCTAAGAGGTCATTTCATTAAGAAGGTTTTGGACCCAATGGGGTCGGACCCAAGGTCAGTGAATTGCCGCGGCAACCATGGAGAGACAAAAAAGCTAAGGAGCGTTACTGGAGAGACAACATGGCACAGTCTAGAGCTATTTTTCTCTTGACAGCTTTCATTATTGCCAAAGGACACCTTGACCTGCTGTGTCTTACCAGGGAAACTGCATCCATGGATACGAGACAACAGCGGACAGGCAGGGTGAATGAGGGAGCAGAAACACAGACAAACACACACCTGTACGTGTACACACACACACACACACACACACACACACACACACATACCCTCCCACACACAGGCAAAAAGGTAAATATTCACCCACGCTTACACAAACACACACAGCCATAGTCCATGTGCAGTTTGTCTCTCTCTTTACACAAAGTAGTACTTTTCTTATTTTAACCTCTTTCTGTGTGTTATTCTCCTCGCTGTCACATTCTGTTATCGCCTCCTTATCTCTTGCTCTCTCTCTCTCTCTCTTTCTGTCTCTCTCTCTTTAAACATTTCCATCTGCGAGGTTCTTCTGTATTATAATTAGTCAGATTTCACAAGCTTGCTGGCCTTCTGGAAGGAGCACAGGATGTGTGTGTGTGTGTGTGTGTGTGTGTGTGTGTGTGTATACACAGGCCTGCAGTGGTCATGTGGTTGGAGTCGGCAGCAGGCAGATCATGTCCAATTAAGAGTCTGGGAGAGAAGAGCAGGAAGGCTGAGTGAGGCCAGACATGACAAAGCTCTAATCACACATCCTCACTGCCCTATTGAGCCCATTAGAGATCACACACACACACACACACACACACACACACACACACACACACACACACACACACACACACACACACACACACACACACACACTCTCTCTCTCTCTCACTCACACACACACACACACACACACAGCTAGGAACATCTACATTCATGCAGCCATCATCAGCACGTCCACTTACTCACCTATTCATCAACACACCACAACACATTCAGTGATTCATGCAGCCATTAACACATGTATTCACTCAGTCATTCACTCAGCCATTAACACATGTATTCAATCAGCCATTAACACATGTATTTACTCTGGCATTAACACATGTATCCACTCTGCCATTCACTCAACCATTAACACATGTATTCACTCAGTCATTCACACATCCATTAACACATGTATTCACTCTGCCATTCACTCAGCCATTAACACATTTATTCACTCTGCCATTCACTCAGCCATTAACACATGTATCCACTCTGCCATTCACTCAACCATTAACACATGTATTCACTCAGTCATTCACACATCCATTAACACATGTATTCACTCTGCCATTCACTCAGCCATTAACACATTTATTCACTCTGCCATTAACACAGGAACCCCATCCATGTCCCTGTACTATGTTGGAGCAATCCCTGATTATTGTGCCAAGTGTATGTCAAACAATTCAATGGAATAAAATCAGTCAATGAATAAACACACCCAATGACCCCAGTTAAAATGGTTGTGCCGAGTGTGTGACAAGAAATTCAATTGAATAAAATCCATCAATGAATCAATCAACACATCCAATGAATCAAAATAATTTACCAACTAACAAACCAATCTGCAAACTAACCACCCAATCAGAATGATCAGCCGTTTGTGTGTTTGTTGTGACTCCTTCCACAGTGTTGAACAGCAGATTAACACCAGCTTCATCATTATTACACCTTTATCTCCACCTGAGTAGACAAGAGCTGTGTGTTTATGATGGCAAATGCAGTGTGTATATGATGACATTTGAAATGAGTTGGACTGTGTGTGTGTGTGTGTGTGTGTGTATATGTGTGTGTATGTGTGTCAGTGTGTGTGTGTGTGGTATGGCAACAGAAGAGGAGATGCAGCCCACCAAGTCAGTAAGCAGCAGGGCACGGCAGGGCAGTGACGGGGTAGAGCGGGATCTTCGGAGATTGGTTTAGTTCAGATTGAGCTGCCACATCACAGTGCCGCGCATCACAGCACCGCAGCACACCACACCACAGCGCACCACACAGTGCGGAGTAGTGGAGCGCAGCGCAGCGCAGCCCTCCTCATTGCTATTCCCCCCGTGTCTCTCGCTCTTGATCGGCTGCGGAGACACGCGTGGCGACGACGCTCGACTCAAAGAGCGCCGCCTCGGAATACCAATCGATGAGCCATTTTCTGCTGACAACTTCACGCTGCCGACTAAAACGCCTCATGAAGACGTCTGCCTCTTCTGTTTTTCTTTCTTTTTTCTTTATATCGTTTTTCTTTTTTTTTTTCCTTCTCTCTTTTTTTCTGCCTTGATGTTTTGCCTGGGTGTTTAGTCTCCCGGTGTCTGAGACGCAGTCTGCTTGTCTAAGTGGGCCTGCACTGCTAGAGCGCCAATGGCCTCTCAGAAGGTTCTGGAAACCACTTGTTTGACAGAACTTTAACCCTGTTTTTGGTTCACACACACACACACACACTAAACTAACCTGGGGATAAATCATCATTAATCCCATGTGTAATGAGGCTGAGAGTTGTTCTTGCTGTAGGGTAGGTGAGAATAGTGTGTGTGTGTGTGGCAGGGGGTGCTTCTGAAACACAAATAAATCCCCCATTCCTGCGTAATCACCTGACGAGGCTGCAAGCCCTCCTGCCTCCCCTCTGGGCTGGGTCAGCAGAGAGATAAACCGCCAGCGTCTTCTTGATGGACGAGGCAAGAGTGAGGCAGCGTATTAATTTCCGCGGCCGGGGCATCGTGGGTGGATCTAGAGCGGGTGTGGTGGGGTCGCATACGTACGTGTGTGTGTGTGTGGGTGTGTGTGTGTGTGTGGTGTCAAGGGTGTCAGGATAAGTTATGATTGGGGTGATTTGATTTGGCTGGGGGCCCTGCTGCTAGCGGTGGCGGCGGTGGCATGGGCGCCCTTCGGTGTTAGCGGGGAGGACAGTCTGGCCGGACAGGCCCATTAATCCACTGTGACAGCCAGCAGAGGCAGCACAGCAAAGCAGAGCAGGATGGGGAGATGGGGAGGGGAGCGGACCTGAGCGGTGTGGTTGCCCTCTGCTCCTCAGCACCAACACATCAGACATTTTAATTAGTGCACTGCACAGACAGGAGCAGCATTAACAGCCTGGGAAAGACACAAGCAAAGGAGGCGGGGGCAGCACGGCCAGAGAACTCTCTCTGTGTGTATGTGTGTGTGTGTTTGTGAGTTAGAGGGGTAATAATGAGGTAGTCCAAGCTGATTCAAGCCATAGATCAAGTAGTCCAAGCCAATGTTCTTTGATTATTACGCTGGAATGAGAAAATAGTTCAATGTCAGCATTGGTGTAGAAAACTGCCATTATTTATTTTTTAGCTGGTCTTGAGACGCCTTGTAACTACAGAAGAATCAAGTTTTGAAAAATACTGGAATTCTACGGCCACTTTTGAGCTAGATGCTATGGGTGAGATTACTCAAAAAGATTCAATGATACGCTAACCTCAAGCTAAAAACACTATTATACCATCAGACTAAGTCAATGGCTGAATGAACGAAGGAAAGGTAAAACACTAGGGGAGGTGAAAAATGAGAAAATCGGCCAATTAAAAAGAAAGAAAGAAAAAAAAATCCTTTAAACCAGAGAGAGGTCAGGTGAAGACTTCTAATGATGTGTGAAGAAGCTGAATGCTATCTTCACCGATGTTGGACCCCACCCATGTGAGTGCTCTTTTAAAAGGCCTCAGTTTGGGAGGGATCAGCCTCTTGAGCTTTTGGAATGTACATGTTTTTAAAAGTATGTGAAATTAAAAAGGCTGTATTTTCTATAGTATTTTACATAACACATTCATAGCAGCTTTCATAAAATGCTCACGAAGCATTCATGACTGTTTCATAAGACATGACTCCACCTCATACTTCGCAACCTGTATAGTAAAGTGACATTTAAAGTAGACTTCATAAGATATTCATGGAATATTCAGATTTGACATGATCAGGTGACAATCATAAATGACAGAGCTGCTTTGAGACCACTGAACTTTTATTTTGATAGGTTATCGGCATTCTAACTTTCACATTTATGAAGGGTTGCGTATGAAGCTTGGAGTCATGTATTATGAAAGTCATGAATGCTTTGTGAGTATTTTATGAAACCTGCTATGAATGTGCTATGCACTCACCCGTCAAGTAAAGTGTTACTGAAAGGAGTTTTGGGATACTTTCACATGATTATTTCCAAGAATACCTTGAATTTGTGAATTTACACAGTGAGATTCCAAAAATCGTTTGAGAAAGATGATGGCTAACTAGTTTTGGAATAGATAAATATCTCCCTTTGGGACAATACAGTTTTTCTTGTCTTATGTCATTCAGGTCATGCAATGATGCAATATCTATAGATCTTTGTGAACATCTCTCTCTCTCCATCACACACAAACACAGGGAAAGCAACACACACTTACACACACAAAACAGACCTCTGTCACAGTAATTAAGCCCAGATGCCTGTGAGACGTGTGTGTGTGTATATGAGAGAGAAAGAGGGAGAATGGGATATGGAGGAGGAAGAGAGGGGAGTGAGGCGTCCTCTCTAAATGAGTCCTCCCCAGCGTGGCAGAGGTTAATGAGATCCTGGGAGCTACGCTTACACTGAAGGCATCATTAAGTCATTAGGGCTTGCTAGACGAGACCACACACACTCTCCCCATCATCAGCTCCACTGAACACACCAGCCACACAGGTCAGGTCAGACCAGGACACTCCGTCCACCTCTCTGCTTTCCCCATCCCTCCATCTCTCTGTGGCCTGTGCCACCCTGCGTTGTCCTCGGCCTGTCTGCTGCATGGCCATCTCTCCTCTGCAATCAGCACCCTGACTCTGCCTCTCTTTCTGGACCAGCACGCTGTTCTGTGTTCTCACCTCAGCCTCTTCATCTCAAGCCTTTCTGTGGCTCTGCCTCTCTCACATGTACTGCATTGCCCACTAGCTTTGCCCAAGTTTGTCCCTTTCTGTCTGTTGCCTGTTTTTTCCTCTAACAACTTCTCTCTTGTCTGATTTATTTTACCCTATAATTCATCTGTCCCTTGTCCTCCTATTATGGGGTGATACATTTACAACATTAGGAAAAAACAAGTATAGTCAAAAGAAAACCAGCTACAGCTTGTATATGTGAATGTAGACATTAACCTTGAAATGCTGTCTGTCTTACCATTTCTCTGTCGGTACAAATCTCTCTCTCAATTTTTCCGTTTGTCAGTCTCTCGTCTGCCCTCATCTTGTATTACTAACCGTAATGTCAGTCATCACTCTCTCCCCCCTCATCCCTCTCTGTCCAGGTCTCAGCCACAGAAAGACAGAAAGGGAAACATTATTGTACCTGTGCTGTATGCATGGGGCATGAAGAGATGGAGACTGAGAATGCAGGAACTAGCAATGACTGAACTGGGCATTTTGTAGCCCTACTTCATACAGTTTGTTTACATACTGTATTATGTACATAGTGGAAAGCGGGTGTTGTGAGGTGCAGCTACTGATTTACACCTCCTCATGTCATGACAGAGATGTTAATATAAATTATAGGCCACTTTCTTTTTCATTTTCAGGTAGAACACAGATACTTCTCACTTGGTCTTATTATACCTGTAACTAAGGAAACCCTCACCCCAACACCCCACCCACGGACACAGATACACACAGACACACACAGACACACACACACTCATTTTGCTTCTGTCTCTTGAATAGAGCTGATAAAAGCATATGATGTCTCCATAAAACAGCACTTTAAATAAATGGCATCCCTATCCTCTAGCATGGTGAGTTTGAATAACCTTCACACTAATGGATTTATTCATGGGCAAATATACCTGGAAATAATGCAAACAGTGAAAGCATAGGGGGTCTTTGAAACAGGACGCATTAGGAAAGCAATATGCACTGAATGTTTTTATTGCAATAAACTGACAGAATAGCAAAGTGCCTTTTCATAGATTCAGCGACTGCTACAACTTAATATATAAAAAGCAAAAAAAAAAAAAAAAAGAAAGAAAACAGAAAAAAAACAACTTAACAAAAGTGAAAAAATACAACATAAACACATAAGCATTTTAAAAAGCTATGGCCTGTTTTTTTCGTTCAGTGCACAATTTCTGTCAATTTTAAAAAATGAACAAAAAATAAAAAACATAAAAATACACCACTTGGAAAAAAGCAGCACTGGCTGAACACACATCACCACAATGAATTTTTTTATCCTTGTTTTTTTTTCTTTTGTTTTCTTTTTTTCTTGAAACAGAGCCAGCACATAGCCTTGAACATGCAGCCCTCATCACATTATTTACAACACTGTGAGAACATCAGGAGTCTGCGGAGAGAGTATGCAGTACTACAAAAAGAAGGGCATAAGAACACAAGTCAGAGTTCAGCGGTAAGTAGTGTACAGCTCAAAGAACAGCGGCACTGTTGGGACGTCACAAAGACAAGCCCAGCCTTCCATTTCCTGCTTGGGGTTGTTTGGGGTGCCACCTGGCTCTATCCAGGGACCAATTCCAGAATGTAAAAAACAAAATAATGCAAAAGCAAACTGGGGGTGGTGTTGCTCATTCATTTTGCTAGTCTGAGACTTCTCTATACAAACTACAGTATGCCTTGAGAAATTACATTTTTAATAATCTATAGAAAAAGAACAGAATCATACCTCAACTGGCAAAAAATTCAGATCTGGCTGTACTCTACTGCCTATAGATTGCATCTCTGAAAACACCCTTTCTGTTACTATTGTAATAAAACGCCATCTGAACTTCAGCTACTTCTATGAAATACTAGGTCAATTCAGCCCTTATCCACAGTAACAACATTCCATTCCCTCTTTACTAAAGGAAACTAAATGGGTATGGATGTAATATTACAAAAGCAAATAGAATCTCTTGTGTTGTAACCTCTAAAACCTGAACATGATGGGAGTTCCAGAGTGCAACACCACCCCACGGCCCCCACCCCACTATCACACGCGCACACACACACACACACCTACTCCAAGTCCAAAACATAGGAGGGTGAAGAGGCTGCCACTAATCGGTGTGTGACAAACACACACAAAACTCTCGACATTTCAAAAACAATCACCACAACGCCTCTGCTCGCATCATGCACTGTACACCTGGACACGGAGAGGGAAAGCCACGCTTGGGGTGGATCAAGCACCTTCTCTGACCTAGAGCCAGTGCTTTAGATAAAGAGCCATGGCTCTGCCCAAGCACCCACTGCTTCCCCGGTCTCTGCTCTGGGCTTTTCTCCTGAAGGTCAGCAAAGATGGTGTCCCCCTGTGGCCACTGCAGTTCACAATGAAGTCTCTTCCATCTACGCACTGCTATGTTAAGTTCACATACCCTAACTAAGCGTCACAGTACATCTCAATAAATAAAACAAGACGACCGACAAGCATCAAGTGGAGCCTGGCTTGGGGCGAGTCGGCTCCTCTTTAGTTTGCTTGTTTACTACTTTGCTTGCTTGTTTGTTTGTTTAGTATAGCTTTGTTGTCCCCTGTACATATGGTTGAAAGAGCAACGTTATCAATACTGTTTACACAGAGCCAAGCCGATTGGCTAGGAAGTTCATCAAAAATGTCTCGTCTGGTCTGATGCTGGCCCATGTTAATGACATCATCATGATTGGACCGGTGATCATCTCTGTGTTTGTGGGAATATCCATCTATGAGAGAGGGGGTGAGGGGCGGTGGTTGCTTAGTCATCACCTCCCGCTAACCAATCAAAGCACGCCATTGCAGTGTTGTTGTGGTCTAAAGCTTTAACTAACAAATCCATTAATCTCATTAAAATAGATGAAATAAAACAAAACAAAAAAGCAAAACTGTGGCAAATAAATAAATACAAAACAATACAAAAGCAAACAGAAGGCAAGAAGTTGGAAAAGTGTCTGTAGCCTATTTTTCATGCCCATAGATTGCTATTTCTGGAGCTTCGAATATAAAATGTCAGGCTATCTCATTTGTCTTCGTCATGAGTTGACAAGGGCAGACTGAAGCGAGAGTGTCTGTTTATCAAAACAAACACGTCGGAGATGAAACGACACTGTTGTCTCTCGCTTGTATGTTTTTCTACCCCCTTATGAGGGGGCCATAATTGCTATTCTCATAGCGAACATTTGCGTTTATCGATTGTAATTCTGGAGGGGCAATTTGGAGATTTGGGCAATGAATCAATCTCATTTATTTGTTATAATTGCAAAATGTCATCCCTTTTTAAGATTCAAGTGTGCACACTTGCGGTGTGGCCAAGTGTGTGTGTGTTGCGTTAAATTGCAGCATGGGTCAATATGCCAGTGCTAAAGCCCTGCCCTTGATGACACCACTGATCCCACAATCCCGTGGGTGGGAGATGAAAAGTTCTATTTACACCACAGCTTTAGGCAGAGAGCCGCCCACTTCCCTCGGGGTTCCTTAAACCTGTTTTTCAGTGGTGAGATCAACTAGAGCTAAGTCAAATAACTACAATAATAAAAAAACAACAACAGGGTCTTGGCACCAAAACAGCTCCTCAAGTCGAAGTTTCCAGCTCTTCTAGTCTTGCGGGTGCTCCAAGATTGCTCCTCGCTCTGAGGGAAATCCTCAGTCAATGAGACTCAGACAGGCCAGACAGAGAGGCAGACAAAGTGAAGGAAAGTTCAGTCAGACTCCACTCCAGTCTCTGACTTCAGTCTCAGTCTGGATGCCTGGCCAAATCTCAGCTGCTGTCAAGCCGTCCGATGCAGTCGTTCCGTCTCCATCCACAAATCAATTTGAAAAAAAAAGAGAGTCCATTCTCTTGTGGCTGACAGTGGTTATCAGTATACAAAAGCAGTGGTAAAATGAAGAGTGTATATGCACACATACACACTCACACACACACTACAGCAATAATGACAATCCTCAACATCCCTCAAGGGTAGTGTCTGAAGAGTTGAGATTAAGGAAAAGATGGCACCTGTACTTCAGTTTGAGAGATAAGGATTCATAAAAAAGAAAGTAAGCAAGAAAGTAAGCGAAAGAAAGAAAGAAAGAAAGAAAGAAAGAAAGAAAGAAAGAAAGAAAGAAAGAAAGCAGTAAACATCAAGCGGACAAGGAGTATCATACACATATCAGCCTGCAAACTGGCAGAGAAAACACCTGGGCACTGTTACTCGGTTTGCATACACACACACACGCACTACACAGACAGCCAACTGCTAATCTATAAGAGTCTTTATCAGCCCCTTAAACACACACACACACACACACACACAAACACACACACACACGGGAGAGATTTGAACTGTTCTCTCTCTCCCGCTTCCTCTTTCTCCATGCTAATACATGAGATGGACCCACATCCAAACAGCAGGGATGCCTTTCTTCCGTCCACACATCTACCCCCCCCCCCCTTCCACATGATGTGGGGATGGCCAAGGTGCTTCTGGATGGAGGTGTCTGAGCACCCTGATAAGAGTTTGGCCAAGCATTTGTGGGTCTTTGGCAGTGCAGACATGCCTGGTCCTAGTCCAGCAGGAGTTGATTTGTGTGTGTATGTGTGTATGTGTGTGTGTGTGTGTGTGTGTGTGTGTGTGTGTGTGTGTGTGTGTGTGTGTTTTTTGTGTGTGTCCAACTCGCCAATCACCACTGAATCAGTCTAAACAGACACAGGTCTGGGAGCAGTGCTGAAACCCTCACCATTGCCAACTACAAGTAACCAAGGGGAGAGAAGAAAGAAAACCAAGACAGGGAGAGAGAGAGAGAGAGAGAGAGAGAGAGAGAGAGAGAGAGAGAGAGAGAGAGAGAGAGAGAGAGAAAAAAAAATCACAGATCACTGTCAGTGTTCCTGCATTCTACATTAATCCTTCTTCAGACTGTCATAGTCCAGCAAACACACTTCATCTCGTGTTTCGAAAGAAATATGACCAGAAATATCACAAAACAAAAAAATCTACATCTACAAAAAAAAAATGGTATTCATAACTTTCTGTTGACCTTGGGCAAAGGACAAAGGTGAAAGATAGTGAGAAAAGGGGGGGGGGGGTTTGATGCCAGTACTGTCCGTCCAAGAGAAATGTCTTCACAGCTGATTGTCCAACAAAATGAGTGAGACTAGCTGGCATTGAACGAGGGGGGAAACACGTTATAAAAAGCAAATAAGTAAAGAAAAAAAAAGCAACACAAAAAACAACAGAAAAGCAGCTAACCAACTTAGCCACATTAGCGACCATCTCTCCTCAGCAGTATATGTACTGTAGCCATGGCAATGACCTGGAGGCGGAGTTCATGTCTGTCTGTGTTCATGTTCATGTGACTGTGTGTGTTTTAGATTTCCTTTCTTCTTTGAAACATTGGACGGATTGGTCGACGAAGAGGGGAGAGAGAGTGAGAGAAAAGAGAGGGAGAGAGAAAGAGAGGGAGAGCGCGCAATGGCAGACCGGGCCAGGAGCGAAGGCGAAAGCCCACAGGAGCGAGACACAGAGAAACTCCTGGGGAGGGATGTCGTCATGGGACAAGCCAAACGAGAGAGTGTGAGAGAGATACTGATAGATAGAGAGATAAAGAGAGTTACAGGTAGAGAGAGACCGAGAAAGAAGAGAGAGGAAGAAGAGAGGGCTAGAGAGAGAAAGTGAAAGAGCGAGGGACAGCACCAGACGCTCAGGTCTGGGGTGTTTGGGCCTGGAGACCAGGACAGCACAGAACGTGGGGTTCTACTCCACGGAGCCGGGGTGGAGGCTGAGGGCCGGGGGGTCCAGGCAGGTGGGCGAGTAGCTGAGGTGCGGCTCCTTGATCCACAGCAAGGGGGCGCCGTTCTTGCCCTCCTGACTCTTGCTGTGGCTGCGGCTCTTGTAGCGCACCAGCAGCACGGCGATGAGGAGGATGCCGAAGATGGGGAACGGGTAGAAGAAGACGAAGTAGAAGAGCGAGTCGTTGGAGCACACCACCGACTGCAGGCTGGAGGCTATGGAGAGAGAGAGAGAGAGAGAGAGAGAGAGAGAGAGAGAGAGAGAGAGAGAGAGAGAGAGAATGTGTGTGAGAAAGAGAGAGAGAGTGAGGGAGAGAGGGAGTCAGACAGAGAGGAGGGGAGAAAGATAAAATGTGATGCAGGGTGGTATGAATAGAGGGATGGATATGGAAGAAAAGAAAAAAAGGGGGAGAGGTTTTGGAGAAAAAGAGAGATGAAAGAAAGGCAGAGTAAGAGGAGAAGAAATCACACAGAGAGTTGAAGTTATACAATCAGTCTTTCATGAGTACTTTATCAACACAAATGGTTATAACGTCTGAATACCAATACTGCTTATTTGAATTTGAGAGACACAGTGTGTGTGTGTGTGTGTGTGTGTGTGTGTGTGTGTGTGTGTGTGTGAGAGAGAGAGAGAGTCGGAGAGCGTGAGAGAAAAAATAAGAAGAAAAGATGAAGAGAGTGTGTGGGGCAGATGAATGAAAGTAACTAAAGTGAACGCGAGCGAGACACGCAGGAAGGGTGAGAACGAGCGAGCGAGCGAGCGAGTGTGAGGACATGCTCATGAATATTGATGTGACGTGTATTAATATTAATCGTCTGAAAAGCACATGTCTTTCTGTGGGGTGCCTGCAGCTTAGCTGAGAGGGCCTTTGAAAGGACACTGGCCCTCTTCCGTCTCCACTCATGCATATCAGATCCTCGCACTCGCGTTTGCTCACAGCCTTTCATGAGAGCCATATTGTCTTTCCAGCACAGACAAATTGCTTCAGATAACAGTTAACTGTGATTAGACCTCCAGGAGACTCACGTCCAGCCTACTAATTTCACTGGAGAAGCTTTGTTTCTTTCTCTCCAAGAACCACATCAGATCTCAGACGCTCGCTACTATCCACTAAATGGGCTTACACGCGCATGTGTGTACATATATGTGTGTGTGTGTGTGTGTGTGTGTGTGAGCTGAGCTATATGAACACAGAGCAAAACGGAGTAACTGGCCTCATCTCCATATCTGAAGTTTCACTACTCTGTGTTAATGTCAGTAGTATAAAAGAATGTCTACTTTTGAACTTCTTTGGCAGCTACATTTAAAAGCATAAGTATATATTTCTAAGGCTGAAGCCCATATCTCCTCTAGGCCCTACGCTCTGTGCCCTCAAAGACTTAACTGACATGACTTGGCTTCATGATGGGCTTGGGGTTGAGTGAGGCCACTGGGGTGGGGTTAGGATTAGGGTTAGGATTGGTCTCTTTCTGAGGTCATGATTAGGGTTAGGGTTAGTCTCTATCAGAGGTCATGATTAGGGTAAGGGTTGGTATGTATGAGAGGTCATGATAAGGGTTAGGGTTGGTCTGTATGAGAGGTCATGATAAGGGTTAGGGATAGTCTATGAGAGGTCATGATTAGGATTAGGGTTGGTCTGTATCTGTGGTCAGTACCTTTCTGGAGCACGTTGACGATGGTGATGTCAGAGTTGTTGGTGGTGAGGCGGTACCAGGCCCCCCGTGGGTTCAGCAGCCACTCCTCCACGTGGCAGTAGTAGCCCCCAGCGTCGGCCGCACGCGCCCTCTGGATGGTCAGCGTGTAGAGGTCAGAGGTCGTGCGCTCAAACTGCAGCCGCGACTCGGGGCCCGGGGGCTCGGTGGGGCTGCAGTTGCCGTTGCCGAAGACAGCGTCGTGGCCGATGGAGAAGACACACTCGTGGTCGGCGGGGGTAGCGGTGCCGGTGCTGTCGTCCGAGCGCGTCACGTACCAGGAGACGGAGAAGCGGGAGTCGCGTGCCGACTGCATGGGGATGCTGCAGCCCAGGCGAATGGAGCCCGACTCCTCCACCGTCACGTTGGTCTCGGCCTCCTCCACCTGCAGTCGAGCCTCTGTGTGGTGAAGCATGACCACAGGAAGGACAAGGACACAGAACAAACACAATGTTTTAGTAGGGCTTATCATGCCAGAAAACTGTAAGCAACTAACTGATTCACTAAAAACAACTAAAGCTGAACCCCTGTACCACCCTTTCCCCTGTGCGCTGCTTGGCATCTTGCATGGCAGCCTCCACTAGTGGAAGTCAATGGAAGTGAGTGGACCAATGGGTGATGTGACTGTAAAGAGCTGAGGAATCGGGAATAGAAAGGTGCCACATAAAGAAATCCACCCATTTACAATCTAAAATGGACGACAGTAGAAGTTTGTTAGACTCATAGCTCTTTTAGTTTACAGTACAACTAATGACCATATTTGGATGCTTTTCCTTCCTGTTCAAAGAGAGATGAGTTGCACTGACCCAGAACCCACACACTTGCACCTGTGACTTTAAGCACACCTGATTGGAAGCACGGAACGAGCAAGCGCTAGGTCAAGGTCGCCTTTTTGGCTGATCAAAAGTTCTCTTTAGGGAAAGTTCATGCAGTTCCTGACAGTTCCCTGAACCTGAACCTCATCGTGAGGAGGCTCACACAGCTGCTCTAATGAGTTTTCCACCTGATTGCCGTTAGATTTCAGAGATTCTGAAGATGCCCTTGATGAGTCAATTCCACGAGCTCAGGTAATTAATCGGAGGTGTCCCGCCTTGCTTGAGCGGGTGGCCACACACACACACCTCACGTGGAGGATTAAAACTCTGATGAGACCCCCAGAGGGTGGGGCTTAACAGAGAGATGCTACACGTTTGTGCTGTTGTGTGTCATCCTTTGAACGCAAACAAGTTTGAGAAATACTGGTTTAGTTTGGAGGTCTGACACTTTTACCCCTCACACACACTTCCACCCTAAGGGGTAAGGAGAGAGCTTTAAGTCAGGATTTAGAGTTGAGTTCAGTGTGTGTGTGTGTGTGTGTGTGTGTGTGTGTGTTCGGGGGCCTAGTTTGGAGGGATTTACCAAGAGGAAGGAAGAGAGGCATGTTTACACTTCCTCTTGTATCAAGCCAGTTTAGTTTTAATGGGAAAATCATTTCCAGTTAGCGAAGCATCAACAGACTCCCTCTCCCAACAGAACAAATCAGTAACACTTAGGCAAAAGTGGAACAACACTAAAACCAAAAACAGCCACAAGTCTCAGACGCTGATTAGCATTCCTTCAACGCTCACGGCAAGTCTGGCCTTGTCACTTCCTGCTAAAAAAGTCTTACAACATATAAATCTGCTTTTTTATATAAAAAGTTAAGTAAGATATGAGAAGAAAAAAAAAAACAAGACATAAATGCTTCCAAGGAAGTAAAAAAAATAGGCGAGACATAAATGCACCCAAAGAGTCTCCTTAACCCCGCCACAATGACAGCTCAGTGGGAGTCTAATTTAAGAGGCGAAGGGGGCGGAGGCTGGATGAAGAGAGAAGAGAGAAGAGTCCCTCACATCTCACCGCATCTTCACATCTCTGCTCCGCAGCCGCCCGCCCGCCCGCCACATCAGACTAAAAATACGTGTTGAGCGCACAGGGCGCCTCACACTTCCACTCAGATCCACGCCGAAAAAGTAAGTGATGAATGGAGTGAGACTGGGAAGTAAATAAAACATGGCCTGTGGCGGAAGAGTCGGCAAACTAGAGGTGGCGCATTTTTCTTATTTATTTATTTTCCCCCCAAAATGTTATCTACTATGTGTTTTTACCAGCCAATTTCTGGTTAATTCCCCTGGCTGCCACTCCGGTGTATCTGAATAATATAATGAGAGCAGCCAGGCTTGAACTCTTGAGGGAAATCTAGTTTGCAGTTTTTCAAGCACATTTAGATACACATACACAAGCATCTGTGTGAGAAATGAGCTTGTGATTAGATGCTGAATAGTGTGTGTGGAGCATATAGAAAACAAATGTAATTAATTATTTGTTTGTGTGTGTGTGCATGTGTGTGTGTGTGTGTGTGTGTGTGTGTGTGTGTGTGTGTGTGTGTGTGTGTGTGTGTACTTGTGTATGTGTATGTGCATGTGTAAGAGAATGGGGGAGGAAAACTGATGGGACAAAAAACCTGGAAGCATTAGAGACAGAATTCCTCAAAATATTGGTTTGTGCTTGTGTGTTTGTGTGTGTGTGTGTGTGTGTGTGTGTGCACATGCACACATGCTTGTGCTTGTCTCAGCGATGCCAAGAGAAAATCTTACTGCAGTAGAGTCCACATTGTGTTAAATAAAAGATGAGCCAAGTCCAAATTCTGCCAAAAAACACCTTCTCTGACCTTCAAATATTTTAGTCAGGCAGATGCCTTGGCCACCCGCTGCATTCACCCTGCATCTTAATGGCCCCCAGGACATAAGGCCTAACAGATTGGACTCTGGGACATCAGAGAGGTGATAACCTGTTTGTTCTAGGGGCAATGTTGGGAAAGAACGCTGGCTACAAAGACTACTATGTGTGAGAGAGAGAGAGAGAGAGAGAGAGAGAGAGAGAGAGAGAGAGAGAGAGAAGAAAAGGTGAAACAACAAGACAATAGGATGGGAGATGAAATGATCTGTCTGCATCTGTGAGTGTTACTAAAGGAGTGCTAGAGAAAGAGTGACTGAGGGAAAGAGAGACAGACTGAAGGAAAGACATGCGTGCATGAGAGGAAAGGAATCAAAGGATGAGTGAGACGAGGGGAAAAAAGGGGCAAAAAAAAGAAAAAAGACATGAGGGTATAAAAGGAACAGAGAGAAAAAGGGGAGTAAGGTAGGTGAGCTGGAGCAGAGAGAGAGAGAGAGAGAGAGAGAGAGAGAGAGAGAGAGAGAGAGAGAGAGAGAGAGAGAGAGTGAAATTCGTGAGACAGATAAAGAACACAAAGACTGCACCTAAGGGGAAAATCCTGGGAGACACACACACACACACACACAGGTTGAAGTAATCAAGGAGAACAGGCAACACAAACACACACACACACACACACACACACACACACACACACACACACACACACACACACAGGGCGAGCCAGAACAGGCGTCAGGGCGGTGTAGCGCCAGCCCATTTAGCTTGGCCCCTGGCCTGGGGGCATCTCACGAGCACCTGAGCCAGGCCAGGGGCAGGTGGACATGTGATGAGGTCATCAGAGCGAGACGAGGCCCTTACAAGGATGGCCAGCCAGGCAAGGGGTTGTGGGCCATGGCTGGATGCTCACAGCCTGTTGAGGGAGTGAGGGAGGGGGATTTGGCCCAGCGCTGCACCATGTGTGGCCAGCAGAGCGGGGAGAGCAGCAGCAGGAGTGGCTAAGCACTGCAGAGCACTGCACACGCACACACACATACACACACACACACACACACACACACAGTCACTTGACTTGTAGCGCCAACCACTGAGGTGACCCCACAAACTAGTGCTAACCACTGAAGCCACGTTAACACCAGCTGTGGTTAGCGCAAAGCTAACTGGACTTGTCACTAAGTGGAAGAGTGGAAAGCCACAAACCTAGCGAAGGGTAGCCTGATTGTCATCGACTTTCAAAGCTCTGTGAGACTTTGGTCTGACCAAGAGCCTATAGCGCTGTCATTTCTCAAATTCCCATTTTTGGGGAACTCAGAAATCCATTCAGATCAGCAATTGGCCAGACCAGCGACAGCAACGCAGAAGGTGTTACGTCACTGGGAGGGTGTGCCAAGCTAAGCGAAGGGGGCCTACTACAGTAGCAACACTAGCCTCCCTCACACTTATTACCACAGTTACATTCATTGCTTCCCCTCTTCCATCTACACTCACTTTGCCATGTAAACAGGGTGAGAACAGGATGCCAGAGACCAGGCTTCTGCTACATACCCCAACGAGTGAAGGGATCCGTAAACTTCTGTTTAACGCACTGTATCACTCTCAAAGCACTCTGCTCTCACACTGCTCTCTCTCCCTCTCCGTGTCTCTCTCTCCCTCTCTGGTGAGTGATGAGCCGTTGGCTGGCCCTGCTGGGCTCCCTGAGGTGGTGAACAGTGCTGACACCGCTGCCTGCCTGTCTCTCTCTCCTCTCTGCACTAGATAAACAAACCCCTGGAGACCTTCACTATGCACACCCCACCCCACCATACCCTCAGGACTGGACCAGGGCCAACACTCACACACACACACACACACACACACACACACACACACACACACAGACACACAGACACACACACACAGACACACACACACACACACACACACACACACGCCCTGGGGCCATACTGCCATACTGTCAATTACGCTACATTACC
>JAODXP020000016.1:19691997-19706997 GCA_027497455.2 Sardinella longiceps | reverse complement strand
ATATAAGAGCAGTATGGGGACAGGGTGGGGTGGGGTGGGTGCTGGGCTATGGCCCTCTGTTCCACTCTCTCTCCTTGGCCATGGACTCATCCAAATAGGGCATGAAACAGGATTAGGCAGATGGCAGGAGAGAGGGAAGAGAGGAGAAGAGAAGAGAGGAGAGAAGAGAGGAGTGAAGAGAGGAGGGCAAGAGCAGTTGAAGAGTGGCTCTATTTTGAGTACATTTGGGTGATGCTGTCCTTACTGTGTGTGTGTGTTTGTAAATAAGCATGTTTTTACACACACACTTATAGAATACTGTCACTTGGGATGAGCTTTTCAGACACATTTCCACAGTTAACAGCTTCCCCGACTCTTGAGAATCCACTACAAAATGTGGCCTAGACTTGGAACGGGCCGGGCCAATCCCTCTCTCAAAGGCTCACTGAAGACTTCCCTCAGCCCTGTTCTCCTCCTCTCTCTCTCTCTCTCTGCCCCCGGAATTACTCTGGAACCTTCTGGAATCCTGGCAATCATTTCATGCGCGGAGAGAATTACCCAGCGAGGGGGATCCCCTCGAGCGGAACTCCTGCTGGATTAGACTGAGGCGGAGCGCGAGAGCGAGAGCGTCGCTCCTCCACACAAATGAGAGCATCGGAGGGGAAAGTGACAGGCGGGCGGGTGGATGGCTGGGCTGGGCTGGGCTGGGTTTGGCTGGCTGGCTGGTGCACTAGAGAGAGCTTGGGAGGCCTTCAGGACTGTTGGAATTAATCCATCAACTCCAACAGCCTGGACCGGCTGCTCTACAGCACAGACTAAACCCACACAGACACACAGACACATCCCACAGGCTTGGAGGTGTGTGCTGACAGCAATTACAGCTTAATAATAATAATAATAATAATAATAATAATAATAATAATAATAATGTCAACTGAGTGTGGTAATGTGATGATTATGGTCCCACTGGGAAGAAAAACACTTGACAGCACCTCACAGTAGAATGTAGAAACCACCATCCACCAACCACCATAGCAGGCCTATGGGCTTCTGTCAGTAGTCTCCCAGGAAGTGGATTTAGGGCCCACATCCAATGGGGATTGAAAAATAAAGCACTCTGCTTTGATGGGTAACATGCCAATCAGATACGGTAACACACATCACTTCCAGTAAATGGTGTGTGTGTGCGTGTTTTAGAGGAGCATATGTGTGCATGGGTATGTATGCTAAATGCTTTTCATAAGGAGCACTGAAAGCCACTGAAGCCACCTGGAAGAGTCCTTGATTCCAGAGGACTGTCTGTATGTGTATTGTTTGTGTGTGTGTGTGTGTGTGTGTGTGTGTGTGTGTGTGTGTGTGTGTGTGAGTGTGAGTATAGAGGTCGCTACATTAGTGATCCCAGACTTTTGCACTTAGTTACAGCGGCTCTCTCCACCTAAATGAAATTAGCTTTTAACTGCTAGCAGGCTTTGTCCACTGTGTAGGCAGAGGTGCAAGTGCAGAGTGAGAGAGTGTCTACTCCTGTCTGTCTCACTGTGTGTGTGTGTGTGTGTGTGTGTGTGTGTGTGTGTGTGTGTGTGTGTTTAATCGGTACATCTGCATTCAAATGTCAGTACATGCAGGAAAGTTGTTGTATGTGTGGGAGTCTGGGTTTATCTGCGTGTGATATGTATGCATAGGTGTGTGTGTGTGTGTGTGTGTGTGTGTGTGTGTGTGTGTGTGTTTGGTGTGTGTTCCTGAATCCATACTGCTGATTGATATTCTTTCCCCTCTCGGATCAAACCACTTTTTTCTTTTTTGCTTAAAAAAGTCAATGAGATGGAAATGAGGCCTGCTTTCTCCACATGCTCTGCTTGTCCCTCTGGAGCACCCTTACCTTCCGTTTGCCTGCCCAGAGCTCTGGCGTAGGCCGGCAGCGCAGCACATGAGGAGGAATAATTACAAGCTAACCTTGAACATAAATACTCTTGTCATGGCGCTAGCTGTAGCAGGCCTGCTATAGTTTCCAGGGCGACGCCTGCTGTCTCCCCGGACGACCTGCCTGCCTGCCGCGCGCTGTGAATACCTAAGAGATGTCTCGCAGTTGGGGGGGAAGGACCCAATTAAACGCTGACCGAATCCCACACCATTCTACCAGGCATGACTAAACGATCTAATTAAACATCAAAACTCACTCCGCACATGGCCATGCTGTATCGATTTGCACAGCAATTTCGATTCGAGTTACGAGCCAATGAGCAAAATCAATAAATATCTTTCAAAAAAACTTTGAAATGTGTTAAATTTGATGTGTGTGTGTGCTCTCCGAAGGCAAGGAGAGAGAGGATGAGAGAGGGAGAGAGATTGAGAGAGAGAGGGTGAGAGAGAGGGAGGGAGCAAAAAAGCGAGGGAAAATGAGCCAGAGAGAGCCAGAGAGACAGAAAAAAGAGAGAGCAGATATGAAGCCAATCAAGCATCGCTTTCTGAGAAGCTCAAAGTGATTAAAATTCATTTGCAGAGAGTGGCCATGAAGAATGCAAGAATGTGAATGTGTGTGTGTGGTCTCTCTCTGTGTGCTCACTATCTACATGTGAGTGTGTGCATTGCTGTGTGTGCGTTTCTGTTTGCTCAGCGTCTGCGTGCAAGTGTGTGTGTGTCTATGCTAGCGTTTATATGTGCACGCTTGTGCGTTGTTTTGTTTAAAGCCAAAATCATGGTCCTGATGAGATTTCTTTAGCATTGGTGCTTTGAGGAGAGCCTGTAGTAGCCGCTAGCCGCTAGTCCTCTCCGCTCTGCTCCGCTCCCCTTCAGTGTGTCCAATTCATCAGCAGGCCTGTTAATTGGCCAACGTGCTGCACCAGCAAGATAAAGCCTCCCTTTATACCCTTTTATTTGTTGCTGACGTACAGCTCACAATACGCACGGATAATGCTCCTTTTCTCCAGAATAAATGAAAAAGGAGAGACAGAGAGAGAGAGGGAGAGAAAGAGAGAGACAGAGAGAGAGAGAGAGAGAGAGAGAGAGAGAGTGGGAAAAAATGGATTCATTTCCTTCTTTTTACACCCTTCTTGTAAGTACCTGATAGGACATTTTCTTTCATTTCTTCAGCCAACCTGAGAACAAATAATCGCCTTTGTGAGACTTTTTTTTTTCTCTCTCTCCTCCATCCTTTTAGTCGGCAGCCCACCAGGCAGTGGCTTGGAAAGTGGCTTGATGTTCAGAGGGATTGCCAAGCTTTTCCCTAAAACCCTAAATCCCTGGTGCACAGCCCTAGCAGTTAATTTCCCTTCATCAAAAAGAAAGGCAAGGAATGAGAGAAATGAGAGTAAGATGCATCACTCCTTCATTGGGTTGCTCGTTCAAGCGTGCCCACTCCCGATAATAGCGCAGTCATCCATCACGGGCCTCGCATCGACCGTACGGGCGCGGGAGCGTGCTCGGGAACGTGCGTGTGCTCATTAAAAACTGAACAAGTTAATCGGCTCGCCGCTAATTTCCAAACCCCCCCGCTGACATGATGAAGGAATCTTCTCCGCTGCCAATCACTCAACGCCAAGGCGAGGCACCCACAAGAGGCTCATGCATATTCTGCCTACTGCAGCCGCTGAGGAAGTGAGTGCCACTTGGCACCCGGGCCTGGAGAACGGCTCATCAAATTACACCAAAGATAGGTCACAGAGAAATAGCAGTACTGTGTGTGTGTGTGTGTGTGTGTGTGTGTGTGTGTGTGTGTGTGTGTGTGTGTGTTGTGTTAATATGACTAATCCTGGGGTTTGAGGAAAGAGGGACACAGGTGGCTGTGAAAGTGTGTTTGTGTGGAGTGTGTGTGTGTGTGTGTGTGGAGTGTGTATGTGTGTGTGTGTGTGTGTGTGTGTGTGTGTGTGTGTGTGTGTGTGTGTGTGTGTGTGTGTGTGTGTGGAGATTTAGTGTGATGAGAGGAGAGGACAGCTGAGACGTAGGGGAGAGTTATGGAGGAGGAAGTGTGAAATAAGACACTGATGTTTTGCCATATATATTGTCAAAACACAAGGATGAAGACATAATAGCCCCAGCACACACACACACACACACACACACACACACACACACACACACACACACACACACACACACACACAGACAGACAGAGTCTAGGGTCAGTAGAGGAAGCCAGGAGTGGTGCAGCAGCTAGCAGTGAAGTGATTGAGGGTGCTGGAGATAAAGTGGAGGCGGCTAAGGAGGAGTGGGAGCAAGCATTACAAATGCAGACCCGGCAGAGCAGATAGGAGAGAGAGAGAGAGAGAGAGAGAGAGAGAGAGAGAGAGAGAGAGAGAGAGAGAGAGAGAGAGAGAGAGAGAGAGCAAACGATTGCTCCTTCTGAGACGTGTGGCTGATTTTAGGATGGAAAGAGTGCCATTTTATTTTATTTTATTTCCTCGCTTCTCCTTAGCCTTGACACGGCCCAGAGAGGCTTAGCTTAGCGATGACAAACTTCAGTGCGCTTCCATTAGCGTTAGCAGCTGCTAATCCAGGCCTTGCTGGAGCCGCGCTACATGTCACTGTCAGGGCCCCTCAAAGGCTCCTAATCCTGACCACAAGCAAACACTGCCTGCCAGCCAACACCACATTTAACTTCCTCTTATTACGCCTTTCAGCCCCAAATCTTACCCAAGTACCGGTGAGGTCGGGGTGGAGTTGAACTGGGTGTGAATTTGTGCAAATGTTTGTAAATGTTTGAGGCAATAGACCATAGTATGAAAGTATGTTATGTTATTGTGTGAGTATGTGTGTGTGTGTGTGTGTGTGTGTGTGTGTGTGTGTGTGTGTGTGTGTGTGTGAGAAAGAGAGATAGAAACTGTGTGTGTGTGTGTGTGTGTGTGTGTGTGTGTGTGTGTGTGTGTGTGTTTGTTTGTGTTTGAACTGTTCACGAGGGTGGTCTCTCACGGGAGTGCTTTGGGTCAATCTCTAGTCTCTCATCTAATGATGAACATTTTTCACCTCGTCTGGGCACAGTCTGTGTGCCTAGGCAGTATGAGAGAGAGTGTGTGTGTGAGAGAGTGTGTGTGTGAGAGAGAGAGGGAGACAGAGACTGTGCCCTGATGTAACAGGAGCCTAATATCTATGCTAATGGGAGTGATCCGTCTGCGATCTCTTTTGTGACAGAGGAAAATTTCCAGGCCTGCTCCAACAATGTAATTAAGAAGGGGATAATTGTGTGGAGCCCAACTCAGCCAGGAAGTCCATGAATGATCCATCCTGTCATATCTGCTCCACACACACACACACACACACACACACACACACACACACACACACACACACACAGTCTCCGTACTTTCATTGCCTTACATCTTTCTTTTGTTCTTTCTCCAATGCCATCCCAGCCTGCTCCACTGTGCCATGCCAATCCCCCTTCCTGTCTCTCTCTCCGTTCCCTCTTCTCTCTCTTTCTTTATATCCCTTGTTCCAGTGCACCACATCATTCTTTTATTTCTTCCTTTGCCCTCAGTGATCTTTCTCTCCCTTCCCCTTCCCTCCCTTGGCACAGTAGACTCTCATGTTCTACACAACTACCTCTCCACACAATGGCACAGGTACTGTAGCATGGTCATCTGTCTGGGCTGATTGGGGAAATGGGTATATGGGTGTGTGTGCATGTGTGAGAGAGAGAGTGTGTGCGTGTGCGTGTGAGAAAGGGTGTGTGTGTGTGTGCGTGCATGTGTGTGTATGAGAGTGTGCATGTGTGAGTGTAAGAGAGTTGTATGTGTGTAGTGTGTATGTACGTATGTGAAATAAAGTGTGTGTATTCTTTATGTGTGTGTGTGTGTGTGTGTGTGTGTGTGTGTGTGTGTGTGCGTGTGAAAAAGGGTGTGTGTGTGTGTATGACTGTGAGCCTGGGTGTGCATGTGTGTGTTGTGTATGTGTGTGTGTGTGTGTGTGTGTGTGTGTGTGTGTGTGCATGACTGTGAGCCTGTGTGTGTTGTGTGTGTATTGTGTGTGTGTGTGTGTCTCTGGAGTAGAGAGTGATGTATGGAGGCGGAGAGGAGAGGAGAAGCCCAGAGTGGGGATGGAGGAGATGGAGGAGATGGAGTAGGAGCCTGGAGGAACAGCATACTGTACTCTACAGACTAGTGGGGAGCGGGGGGAGGGGAGGAGCCATGGAGAAATGAAGGGATGGAGAGAGAGAGGAAGATGGATAGAGAGAGAAAAAGGGGGTGAGAAAAGGAGGAGATGGAAAAATATTGTTGCAGTGCTTTGAGATGTATCTGTAACTACACATATTTGCATGTTGTGTATGTGTTTGTGTGTGTGTGTGTGTGTGTGTGTGCATTTATGTTTATATCTGCATCCCCTTAAGACCGAGACTTGATATTCTGTGAGCCCATGCTGCATGTCCACACCACACACATGTCAGAGCACTGTGTGAATCTGCTGCTCTTTGTGTTTAACTGATAATTGGTGTGTGTATGTATATGTGTGTGTGTGTGCGCACGTGAGTGTGTGTGTGTGACTGTGTTGCATTAGTGTCTGCATCCCCTGTGAGCTTGTGTGGGCGTATGTGTTTGTTGGCTGTTATTGTGATCTCCATATCCGCACAGATGCATGCATGTGTAGGTGGCAGGATTGCTTCTCCACGGTGCCCAGCACACACACACACACACACACACACACACACACACACACACACACACACACACACACACACACACCATTTATTACAGCAGTCTGCCCCACACAGTGAGCCACAGGAGTCTGTCTGACACTGCAGCCTGCTCGACAGGGCTGGCTGACCGGCTGGCGTATGTGTGAGTGAGTGATAGTGTGTGTGTGGGAGAGAGAGGCAGTGTCTCTGTGTGTATGAGTGTGTGTTGGTGTCTGACTTTGTATGAATGTATGTGTGTGGTGTGTGTGTGTGTGCGCGCGCACGCGTGTGTGTGTGTGTGTGTGTGGCAGCCATGGGTCTGCTCTACGGCCAGCTCCGCCACTCTCACTGCCCGTCTCCTCTGGGTGCACTGTGACCTTTAGATTAGCATCCCATTTCCATGTGAAGAAAGGCGTGCACACACGCACGCACGCACACACACACACACATACACACCCTTTCCATTTGAAGAACCAAAGGGCGTGCAGGGAGCAGGTGAGGGGGATCCACTCTCCATTACCCACAGCAATTAAAGCCAGAACAAAAAGGCACACACACACACACACACACACACACACACACACACACACACACACACACACACACACACACAGGCAGGCAGGCAGGGGACTGACTTCAGAAGAGGGGAAGTGGAGCAGAGAGAATGAGTGATGGATAGAGACAGACTGACAGAAAGAGAGAGAGGCAGAGAAAGAGAGATGGCCATAAAAATGAGCAGATGCTGAGCTAGAAAATAGAGAAAGACAGGGATTGATGGACAGAGAGAGGAAGAGGATGACGGACAGAGAGAGGAAGAGAGGAGGAAGAGATGAGTTTAAGAGTCCCGCTCCTGCACAGATCCCACATGGACACCAAAGCACTGCTCTGGCCCCTAGCTGGCCCTGATGACATCATCATACCCATCCCTCTACATCACGGCTCTATCAGGAACCACAGATTCACACTCCACTCCGCTCCTCTTCATTTAACACCCCAGTTATGAACTATCAACTAGGAACTAATTCCAGGCAGAATGAACCAACTACGCGGCTAAGGAACCAAATGGCTCCCTACTAGCCCTAGGCTGTGGCACCCATGTCACCCTGGGGCTCAGCGCAGGCGGCGTTGGAGGCCGTGTTCTACCTGAGCCATTGTAGGAGCGGATAGAGTTACCATGGAGTGATTTTCCTCAGGGGAACGCCGCTGTGTAGAGACTCAGGAGTGTGTGGCACTGTGGCGGATTTAATTACAGGTTGAGCAGCACAGGTAGAGTACAGTGCGAGCGGCGCAGAAGGAACAAAAAGAAATGGAGCGTGTCTCACCAACATCTTCAGAAGAGGAGGAAGGGGGAAAAAAAGGAACAGGAAGAGGGAAAAAAAGAAAAGGCTTTCGAATGATAGCTGTGGGGTGAGATTAACAGTTAAGGAAGGTGTGAAAAGCTCGTCTAAAAAAGCACACAGCTGGAAGATAAGCGAGACAAGAGAGAGAGAGAGAGAGAGAGAGAGAGAGAGAGAGAGAGAGAGAGAGAGAGAGAGAGAGAGAGAGAGAGAGAGAGAGAGAGAGAGAGAGAGAGAGAGCTAGGGAGTGTCTCTGAGCATCTCAGGGTGGATGTTAGGAGTGTGTGTTGGTGGTGTGTTGGAATGACCCCCTGTGAGAGTTGATTAATCACGGTGCTGACTGGAACAACACGGGCAGTTTATAGGGGAGGAGTAAAAAGAGCTCTGAGGAAGAAGGGAGTCATGGAAGATGAGAGAAAGAGTGAGAGTGAGAGTTAGGGAGCGTCTCTAAAGGACTCCGTCTCGGCGTGGGTGTGGGGTCATCCTCTGACCTTGAGCACCCGGTGAGAGTCGATTAATCACCTGACCTCCCCCTCTCCTCCGTCGCCCTTTCTCTCGCTCTCTCTCCTCGTAAAATGGATGCCTGAGCGGCGCACGGAGGGAAATGGAGCCCAGAGAATAGAATGTCAGAGAGCAGCGGCCATTACGCTTCTGCTGAGCTACAACATCAGGCAGCAGACAATAGGGCTGATTATATTAGACACACAATCAGGAAGAGAGAGAGAGAGAGGAAGAGAGAGAGAGAGAGAGAGAGAGAGAGAGAGAGAGAGAGAGAGAGAGAGAGAGAGAAAAGAGAGCATCTCGGAGGCAGGTAAAATGAGATAAAATGCACTTCACAACGTAGCTCGTGGGTTTAAACAGATGGCATCCGCCGAATGTAATCGCATTAAATGAACTCCTCCACCCTCCTGAGCCATCCCATTGGTTGGGGCTCAATCACACGCACAGGAGGAGCTAGCCGCACAATAGCTAGCTAGCGCAGGCACACCTGTATCCTCTAGGGGAGGCTGCAGAGAGAGGGCTCCGTTCAGAGAGAGAGAGAGAGAGAGAGAGAGAGAGAGAGAGAGAGAGAGAGAGAGAGAGAGAGTGATAGAGCAGCGAGCAGTGGGATATGGAGCTCACACACACCTGCTACCTGCTCAAATCATCTGTCGGAGCGCTGGAGAGAAAAGGGAACATGGAAGAGGGGGAGAGGAAAGAGGAGGAGGAGGAGAGGAACAAGAGAACACAGAGACACAAGGACTCATGATGGCATAAGACGACAGAAAGACAGATGAGAGAGGGACTGAGAGAGAGAGAGAGAGGGAGGAAGTAGGCCTACGTGCATAATACATAACATTGATGGAGAGAAAGCCAATAGAAATAAACTCCCAGAATGCCCTGTGGGATTGTCGAGTCTGCCACAGGACTTTGTCCCTAATGAAGACAGACAGCTGAGATTCATCCACTGCTGGACAGTCAAAAAGAGGGATGGAAGTTGCCATGGCAATCCCTTTACATCATCAATTAACTGGGCTTTCAGGGGGGTGTCTGATACCCCAGAGGTAACTGATAAGCGTGTGTGTGTGTGTGTGTGTGTGTGTGTGTGTGTGTGTGTGTGTTGCTCTAGGAGTCTCAGATGCTGTCAGGCACTATTTACCCTAAAGACACCTCAGTGCTACAGCCAGGCGCTCCTGGACAGCTTAGTATTAATGACAGAATAACTCAGAGGACAGGGCATGAGCAGATGGCAATGAGAGAGAGAGAGAGAGAGAGAGAGAGAGAGAGAGAGAGAGAGAGAGAGAGAGAGAGAGAGAGAGAGAGAGAGAGAGAGAGAGAGAGAGAGAGAGAGAGAGAGAGAGAGAGAGAGAGGCTGCTGACAGTCTGGCTCTGATACTAGTATTGATTGTTTTTAATTATCTTTTAATTAGCATGTGGGCAGGGGCTCTTTGTTAGGGCGGTAATGGACTGCCTATGCTGTGTGTTAGCGGGCTAAGCGCAGGGCAGGCTAATCAAAACAGGCTAAGTGCTGCAGCGCACACAGGGACTGAACTAAGGACACAATGAGATGAGGAGGCATACACCAAAGCACCCAACTACTGGATGTACAATATCTACATACCCTTGTTTCTTTATTTCACACACACACACACACACACACACACACACACACACACACACACACACACACACACACACACACACACATACACACACACAGGCTAAGAAATAACCTAGCACAAACATAGTCATATACACACATACGTCCATGCAGACAGCAACACAGGCACACACGTCAACATGTCTCTCAAGATATCTCACACACACACACACACACACACACACACACACACACACACACACACACCCTGATGGCATCTTTGAAAGTGGGCATAGTCCCCCTCCTGCTTCCTCTCAGATCTACTGACACACATCTGTAGCGTCAGCTTAGGCTGATTACATGCGCTGGCAAATGATTAATGCACTTCATGAATAAGGCAAAGGACACACATGCAGAAAAACACACTTATGCACACACACACATACACGGCAAAGATGGGCCGCGACAGGTATGACAGCAGACAGAGGAGGGGAGGAGAGAGAGAGAGAGAGAGAGAGAGAGAGAGAGAGAGAGAGAGAGAGAGAGAGAGAGAGAGAGAGAGAGAGAGAGAGAGAACAGAAGGATGCAGCGCACAACATAGAGACAGAGATGAATGGGGAGTGAGTGTCTGTGTGTGTGTGTGTGTGTGTGTGTGTGTGTGTGTGTGTGTGTGTGTGTGTGTGTGTGTGTGCGGGCGCAATAGGGATATTACCAGCTGGGACTGTTCCCGTCTAGCCATGACAGAGACCGCAAGCCCTGTTGTGTTGTCCCCACCCACACGACAAGCCAGCACAACACTTCTCATTCCCAAACCCACAACACACAGACTGTTTACATTCGCTTGTTTGTTTGTGTGTGTGTTTGCCTCCCCATTTATTTGTTTACTCCGCCAGTCTTTTGTGTTCCCAGGAAGACCATTTCTCAAGAACATGATGCTGCGCCTATACGGCCGCTTGTTTAATCCAACAGACTAACTCACACACACACACACACACACACACACACACACACACACACACACACACACACAGTGTGTTTGCAGTGCCACAGGGCCTGTAGTGTGCGTGTGTACAATAGCGGGGAACACAGGAGTAGTTTAGAGGCAGGCTCGCAGGGAGAGAGCGCCAAAGAGAGAGTTTTCTTGCAGATGCTTATTTGTCATTTGGTGTCTTGAGGAAATTAGCTGGCTGCTTCGGAGCTGTCGTCTGCCAGCGGAGTGCAAACATTCGCTGGCGGTCGCCGCCTGTAAGGTTGATTGCGGGGTTGATTGCAGGGATTGCGTGCAAGCGAGGGAGCAACACTGTCAGCATAAACCTAGAGTGCGCCATTACAGATACCCACACACACACACACACACAACTACAGACACAGACACAGACACAGACACACACACAGAGTTTAACTGTTTGCTCACAATGAAAAATTGTCTTTCTGGGCAATAGTAATAAAACGCTCAGTGTGTAGTTAACCACTAGCCTATTTTCCCTTCTTCTCTCCACAGTCAGCTCAGCTCCCATCTCTCGCTGTGTAGGATGGCTTTATGTGGATTGGATACGGACTGCAAGTAGGCCATTCTAATTCCATTTACTCTCCTCCCCACCACCACAGCCCACCCACATCTTTCACCATCCCATCCCATCCCATTCCATCTCTCTCTCTCTCTCTCTCTTCTTCTCTCTCTCTCTCGCCTTCGCTTTCTATCCATCTCATACTTTCTCTCCTGCTGACTGTCTTTGCTGCAAGGCGCTAATGAGAAAACGTTAATATCCCATTCCGGAAGTGCTGGCTAATTGGCAGCCGCTGTGGCTGAGTCTATTAGGCCAGATTTGTCTTATTATCCGCCGTCTGAGATTGTGTCACTGCTGAGATGGAGCGCTTAGACAGGGGGACAGAGACGGAGAGGAGGAGGAGAGATGGGAGTACAGTAGTGCTCTGAATGACCACGGAGAACAACACATGTGCTCTATTATTAGATGAGGGAGGGAGAGAGAGAGAGAGAGAGAGAGAGAGAGAGAGAGAGAGAGAGAGAGAGAGAGAGAGAGAGAGAGAATGGAGGAGTAGAATCAGTCAAATCAGATATTCAGCTGAGGGCCGATGAGGTGCGGCTGGAGGTGCCTCTGGGCTTAATGGCTAAAGTACACGATGAGGACAGGAGATAAAGATGGAGGGCGTTTGGCACTCTAACCAGGAGACGCAGGGACTGATGGGACGGAGCTCATGAGCTGAGGGGGCACAAGGACACAAGGCTGCTAGGGGAGAGGACTGGGCCTCTGCCACTGAGGAGATCCTATGAGGAACGGGTGGGGTGTGAGTCAGAGACAATATGTAAACAAGTGCATCTGATTGAGAGAATGGACTGAAGAACGATGGCAGCACCTGTGACCTGTAATCAGTGCATCAGTGTCACTGCCAGTGTGTGTGTGTGTGTGTGTGTGTGTGTGTGTGTGTGTGTGTGTGTGTGTGAATACAAAAAGACAATAAAAGAGCTAGAGAGGGAAGGGGGAGGGTGGAAGAGGAAAATCTGGGATGGATTTAAGGAATCCATATTGGCTCCCAAAGAACTTGTCCAAGTCTTAGTTGCAATGTTGTATGGCTCAGAGGGACTTGCAATTCTGGCAGGCAGTGTAAAAAGGCCAGCTGCTATTTGTCTCTCTCTCTCTCTCTCTCTCTCTCTCTCTCTCTCTCTCTCTCTCTCTCTCTCTCTCTCTCTCTCTCACACACACACACACACACACACACACACACACACACACACACACACACACACACACACACACACACACACACACACACACAACTCTTGTATGTAAAGGTTCTTTAAGCCTATGAAACCTTAACAATTATAAGGCATATACAATCTGTGGAGGATTGCTATTACATTTCTATTAGTCTTCCTCCACAGAGGCAAAATAAATCTTGATTTTCTTCTCCTGCCTGGAACAGAAGTGAAGAATGATGCCTGTGCCTCAGACTCGTATGCGTAGAAGCTAAACTTGAGTATTTCTCCAGAGCTGCATCAGCTGTCTGCACTCCCCATCATAAGGACTGATGTAGGGGCCCTGCTTCTGCTTCCTGCAGCGGCACCTTAACCAGGCCCTTCATTAACATCATCAGGGCTCAGAAATGAGGCTAACAGCACTGGCTGGCCCTCCTAGAGGAGGACACGGGAGGGGAGGGGAGGGGGGTGAGAGGAGAAGGAGAGGAGGGGGAAGGGAAAGGCAGAGAAGAGGAGAGAATAGGAAAAGGAGAGGAGAGGAAAGGGAGAGGACAGGAGAGGAGAGGAGAGGAGAAGAGAAAGAGAGGAGATGGGAAGTAAAGGGGTTCAGATGTTGGTCTTGTTATGAGATATGTTCCTGGAGAAATTACATAGTCTGTCATGGCAGCACCTGTAGCACCCGTGGTGACAGTTATGTGTGTGAGTCTGTGTGTGTGTGTGTGTGTGTGTGTGTGTGTGAGAGAGAGACAGAGTGTTTGAGTGAGTGAGACAGAAAAAAGTGCTGCCCTGTGCTTGGTTGTGTGTGTGTGTGTGTGTGTGTGTGTGTGTGTGTGTGTGTGTGTGTGTGTGTGTGTGTGTGTGTGTGACCAGTGCTAGGCTGTGTATTTGTGTGTGAGTGTGCCTATTTGCGTACATGTGTTGTGCAGTGTTGAACTAGGCTGTGTGTGTGTGTGTGTGTGTGTGTGTGTTTGTGTGTGTAAGTGAGCAGGAGAGCAAATGTGAGTGAGAAATGAAAAGCTTATTCAAGGTTCAGCTGGCAGCCTGTCCAGACATCAAATCCTCCACTGGGCATGAGAAACTGAGGGCCAGCAACAGATGGCAGGGGACTAAGTGAGTGAGTGAATAAGAGAGAGAGAGAGAGAGAGAGAGAGAGAGAGAGAGAGAGAGAGAGAGAGAGAGAGAGAGAGAGAGAGAGAGAGAGAGAGAGAATGTGAGTGTGCGAGGATGGGACAAAGAGACACTAGAACACACAGCTTAGACAACTGGAAAATTTTCTGCAGTTTCTCAGATTTTTCTAAGAACATATTATGTTTGAGGGAAATTAACATTTCTGCTTTATTCTAGAGTTCTTAGAGTTCCTAAACAGAGCTTGTGAGCAGAGAGGGTTTTCTGTGAGAAGATAAAGCATAAAGAGAGACAGAAAAAAGGGAATATGTGTGTGTGTGTGTGTGTGTGTGTGTGTGTGTGAGTGTGTGTGTGGTGGTGAGAGAGAGAGAGAGAGAGAGAGAGAGAGAGAGAGAGAGATGAAAGTGGGTGGCGTTTTCCCATCAATCGTGCTGATCTAATGCTCAGTCTAATGGCCTTCTAGGGAGCAGCCGTGTAAGAGACTCCGTCGTCAGCCATCAGTGCCTGATCGATGCAGTCGAGGCGAATGCACACGCACACATACAAACACACACACACACACACACACACACACACACACACACACACACACACAGAAACACACACAGACCTACTCTAAATGCACAACCAGACTGACAGACACACAGCAGCAACTCGCCAACTAAGACTAGGGCAGGCTCAGTTTTATTTTTTTCTCCTGTGCCACTGTTAGGGTTTGGCCTTGGAGAGCCTGTGCGCTCTGAGTAGCTTACAAGCACAGAGAGTAGCTCATCTTTTATATACAGTAAAGACATCTTAGCAGTTCATCTTCTAGCATTAAACCCATAATCTTGGTGTCATCACCATGTAGTCTACTTGCTGTAGTATCAACACATCATAAGCTTCACAAAATTTCTTAGCTTTTTTTGTTGTTGCAGTAGGCTTAAGGATTCTTCAGATCTGCAACCTCTCTGATGGCTGGAAAGAGTTTAGCCTACAGTCAAACAAAACTAAACAACACAAACAAAAGTCTTGTGCTGTGTCTATAATTACCTTCCCATTGGCCTCCTCTCCTCTCAATGCCACACTTTGGTCCTCTGTGCTGCCACCGCAAGATGCAAACTGCCCGGCTAGCTAATGAGCCAGAACCAATAGACTAGCCTCTGTCTGTGTAAACATCCCT
>JAODXP020000016.1:19671997-19684497 GCA_027497455.2 Sardinella longiceps | reverse complement strand
CAACTATAATAGTGTGTAAATGGAAAAGTAAAGAAGTAAACACAGGGACAAGTGTGCTAGACAAACAGAGGTAAGTGTGGAGTGAAAACTAGGATGTGTGTGTGTGTGTGTGTGTGTGTGTGTGTGTGTGTGTGTGTGTGTGTGTGTGTGTGTGTGTGTGTGTGTGTGATTCCATGAGTGAGAAGAGGCAAAGGGAAAGAGAGAGAAGCAAAGACAGAAAAAAGTGGCAGATCCTGAAATCCACACAGGCGATATATAACACAAGGAGACTCCAGGACTCATCATGCAATTGGAAATGTGTGTGCGTGGGTGTGTGAGAGTGTGTGTGTGTGTGTGAGACCTGGCTGCAAGCCAGTGATCTACAGGAGGTTGGAGAGGCAGTTGGCAACCTCCATCCAGGTTTCTCCGCAGCTGTGTGTGTGTGTGTGTGTGTGTGTGTGTGTGTGTGCGTTTGTGTATGTGTGTGTGTGTGTGTGTGTGCATCTGCTGGCATGTGTGTGCTAGCCATGCTCCACTGACCTGGCTGCAGCACGCTGATGCCCAGCAGGTTGGAGGTGCGGTTGGCCACCTCTGTCCAGGTGCCGTCGTAGTGGCGGCGGTAGAGTGTGGCGGCGCAGTGGTAGGTGCCCGCCTCACGACGCCCAGCACGCGTCACACTCAGACGGAAGTTGGTGTTGGTGTCCGAGCGGTCCACGGTGGTGCGCGTGCCCAGGCCTGGGGGCTGCTCGCCCCAGCGGAGCGTGCCTGCTCGTGTGAAGGTCACCAGGTCGCGGGGCGGCCCGTGCGCCTCTGCTGGGCGGAAGCGCCAGGTGACGGTGGCGGGGACGCTGGGGTTGTGGCGAGGCTTGACGATGCACTGCAGGTCAAAGGAGTCGCCGAAGGTCACACTGGGGGTGCGAGAGGAAGCGGACACGAAGAAGGAAGATTCTGGAAGAAATAGAAGGAAGATCAACAAACGGGTTAATATAAAGAAAGAGAGCATGACAGAGAAAAAAAGAGAGAGGGAGACCCTTTTTAGCTTTTATTTTTAGTTTCAACTTTTTCTTTTTCCCCAAATACAATAGATTGTGTTTGGCCACATTGCTTGATTGAATCATTCCAATAGAAGTCCTTTGAATCAAAGGACATAAGAAAAACAAAAGCATTTCTAGGCTCATTTGACCTGGCTGGTGCCTTACTTTGAGAATAGCTCTACTTGAATACTAGTGAGTAACTCAGCCTGCACTCCGACTGTTAAATGAGCCGGTTTGATGAAAAGAACACAAAAGAACGGTCTGATTGTGAAGCGCTGATTGTGAAGGTCAGCAACTGGTGCAATGAAATCTACTGAAACATGGCCAATGTTCCACTGAAATAAGTGCCAATTAACAACAGATTCCAATATTTGACTCTTATTCCTAATGGGATCTTCCACTGATGAATGTATGGGCTCATCTGTCCATCAAATCTCTTTAGATAAAAGCCTAAATGTAACATCCTGCAGCTGTGAAAGAGGTTAAGCTCCCACACGAGAGAGAGAGAGAGAGAGAGAGAGAGAGAGAGAGAGAGAGAGAGAGAGAGAGAGAGACAGAGAGAGAGAGAGAGAGAGAGAGAGAGATCATCATCAAGCGCTCTTAGCTGAGCAAATTGCCTACGCACAGGCCTCCACCTCAAAGCCTGCATATATAATATACCAGTAGAGATGGGAAAGTGAATATTTCTTTCTTTCTTTTAATGTTAATGGGTCTCTTTTACCTCCCTAATGGAAGTGGAGACAACAGAGAGAGAGAGAGAGAGAGAGAGAGAGAGAGAGAGAGAGAGAGAGAGAGAGAGAGAGAGAGAGAGAGAGAGAGAGAGACTATTTGTGCTTCCTAATATGCTTTCAGCCTTTATCCTCACGCAGAGCAGCACCACAGCGTGCACCCAGACGGGGGACATCATTATCGCGTGTCGGGCTACACAAGGGTCATCTTCCTCTCAGCGCTTTGAGGATGAGAGAGAACGGTAAAGGCTAACCTGAGCAGAAGCAGACCAATCCCCACACGCCTGGGCCTGCACTCGTTCCAACCAGCGGCCCTTTAATGGCAGTTGTGGGGCACGGCAGGGCAGCAGAGGAGCACAGGGGCACCGGGGAGCGGCCATTAAAGGGCCATTTGGCTGCACTCACTCAAGTACCACTGCAGTCCAGCTGGAGAGTGGCAGGAGGACCAGGGCGCCAAGAGTGTGTGTGTGTGTGTGTGTAAGAGTGTGTGTGTGTGTGTGTAAAATACGCCCTACACTAGAGCAAAGGCACCATGAGAGCATCAAATTCAGCCTGTGGCATCTGGCCAGATAAAAGGGAGGGATATGACAAGCTGGGCCTTAGAGGCAGTGAAAGATAGAAAGAAAAAAAGAAAGAAAGCAAGGAAGAAAGAAAGAGAGTGAAAAAGAAAACAAAACATGATTGACGGTAAAAAAAAAAAACAAAAAACTAAAGCAACGGTACAGCTTTCGTGACTGCATCCGTCCTTGACTTTAGCCGCAAGCCTTTAGGCGCTACTGCCACCTGATCAGAACTTCGACAGACAAAGTATGACTGAAGTCTTTGTGAGGATGCCAGTAGGGGGTGAGGGCATAGGGGCAAACACTTTATAAACTACATATCCCACAACCCACCTGCTGGTCTGCGACGTGTGCAAAGGGGCTTTTTGATGAAGTGTGAGCCACTGCTGGGCTTTTTAATAATGGGTCGCTCCAGGCCACCCTCACACCAACTCGCAGCCAAAGACCTGAGACCACAGATATGCCAACACCCATCTCTCTCCCCACCTCTCTCCCCATCTCTCTCTCTCTCTCTCTCTCTCTCTCTCCCCACCTCTCTCCCCATCTCTCTCTCTCTCTCCCTCTACCTCTGGTGCTAGTTGAACTTTCACATCCAAATGCCATGTTCTCCATTATAGTCCTCTACACTCCGTCTTACTCCCACTATTCTTTATATTATTAAACCTAAACACACACACACACACACACACACACACACACACACACACACACACACACACACACACACACACACACACACATCGTTGAGAAATAGGGGAAAATTGCGATCAAGATTAAAGCTGAACAGTGATAAATGCAAACAAATGAAAGTGTCCCAAACAAAGGTGACCCATCTGTATGCCTGTGCAGAAATGTTCTTTTCCTTTGTTTTCTGTGTGCCAGGGAAGTTTGGACAAGGTGACCCTGCAGCAGGCCAAATCAATCCAGCGAGCCATCCGGTACACACCACAACCCCCCAACCCCCCCCCCCCCCCACACACACACACACGCACACACACGCGCGCACACACACACACCCACCTCAGCTCTCCCGGCCCCAGACCCTTCGCTGAGAGAACTGTCTGTAAGCAGATTACATGTCCTCTGTGTGTTTACCACGCCAACCCATCACACTAATCCACCACCCTTCACACCTACACACACACACACACACACACACACACACACACACACACAGTCAAACAGCTTATGCAGACAGACACACAGTCCACATACCGCAGACAAACACATACCCATGGCACACACAATCTCTTTTTCTTTCTCTCTCTCACACACGTAGTACACCCCCCCCCCCCCCCACACACCACACTACACACACACACACACACACACACACACACCCTTCCTCCTCCAGGCCTGTGGGCTCTGGTTGTGACGGCTATCAGATCGTGCTGATAACACCTCCTGGCTGCTGGCCACCTCAGCCTCTCTGCCAAGCCCAGCAGCAGCAGCAGCAGTGATGGCCAGAGCCAAAGCCACAGCCCCAGCCACAGCCTCCACAGCCACACTCTGCCACCTCCTCCATCACCCCTCCATCACCCCCTCCATCTGGGCCATATGCTCCACAGAGCAGGGGACAGGTGCGGAGACACAACACATGGGCATCCCATAGAGAGGGAGGGCAAGACCCACAGATAGACAGATAGAGAGATAGAGAGATAGAGATGGGGACAGTGTGATGGTGAGATAGAGAAGGAGAAATAGAGGAGACTGGGATGGGATGGCGTGCATATGGAGGGGATGGAGAGGAATGAGAGAGAAAGAGGGAAGAGGAGAGAGAGCAAGAGGTAGAAAGAAAGATGTGAAATGAAGGAGGGAGGAGGGCAATGATGATAGGTGCTTTCAGGACACAGGAAATGGAGGGAGAGGAGAAAGAAGGGAGAGGAGAGAGAAGGAAAAGAGAAAGGACAAAAGGTGGGTGAATGAATGAATGAATGAATTAATAAATGAATAAATAAATGAATGCATGAATGAATGAACGAATGAATGAATGAGGAGGTGGAAAGGTGAGGAGTTCAAAGCAGAGGGTGTCAGCTTGTAGACACATGCCAATGCAGAATTACGTGATTTAAGAAAAGAACCAAAAGACCTGAATAGACCAAGAGGAAAGAAAGAGTGAAGAAGAGATGGATGTGCGTGTCAGAATTGGTGAGAGGAAGACACGGAAGGAGAAAGCAAGAGAGTGCACTATTAGCATGCCAATGCCAGAGTGAAAAGAAACAGACTGGAAGAAAAATAGAGTGACAGAGAAGGAGAGCGAGAGAAAGAGAAAGAGAAAGAAACTGTACAAAAGGCTTGAGGACTATTGCTATTGCTATTGCTGTTCCTTGCGACGGTAATGGCATCTCTTTTGTCCCTGTGCCGTCTGTCCAAGATGAGGCAGGTCTGCTTTTGTGCAGGCTTCACTGAGGACACCTCCTGGCCCTTAAATGGCCCTTCTGAATCACTCCCCCTCTCACTGCTGAGCGCTGAGGACGCGTGGGAGTCAGTCTGGCCTCTCAAAGGAGAACTAAATCATAGCCTTACCTACAATATACCTTCAGCATCCATCTGCACGTCTGCAATGCATATGGCCTTCTGGGGGCGCTAGAGAGACAAGCTGCCATGTCGTTGTAAATACCTATTCATAAACACCACTTCTCAGTTCAAAAAAGTTACGTTAGCTAGCTTGCTAGCGTTAGCTCGCTAATAACTTGTAGTAAAATGCAACTGCTTAACCTGAATTAAACTTCATCTGCTACAAATACGAACTGTATTTTCATACCCCCCCCTCTTTTGCAAAAGTAGAACCCGGAACTTAACGACCATTGGTGCCTCTCGCTCCGCTTGAATCCTCTCTGCTATTTGGTTAAAGTCTACACAATTCACTCAGAGCCTGACTCATCTCCGTTCATTCAGCAGCACAAGTGACAGTAAAGCCATGGCAGGCAGGCAGTGTCACCCCGTGACCTGGGGAGCCTGACTCACATTAGCAGACGGAGCATGAACACTGGCACGACATCTCCCACACAAGACTGAGGCCAGGGGCGACTTCTTTCAAAACCAAGCAGACAAAAACGCGTCTTGATAGGAACATCTCTATTTTGGTAAGCCTTGTATTTATCCTGTTCTATTCTAGGGCTTCCCCCTCCCTGGCTGCTCTCGGGCGCTGTCTGAAATAAGGCCCTCATTTCCGCCCCTGTGCTCAGACTGCCCTCTTCATCCTCACTTCCTGATTAGGTTAAACCCTATTCTAATTAAAACCCCACTCACTTAATTAACTCTGCCAAGCCCATCCTCTAAAGATCATTATCAGCTCTGTTAAAAAAAAAAAAAAAAAAAAAAAAATTCAATAATCAAATAAATATCGCTATCACTTTTTCTAATCTTATCACTTTTTCACAGCTCTCTCTCTCTCTCTCTCTCTCTCCCTCCATATCACCATGGCTGGGCCCCGCCCTGCTTAAACTACTCCTCTCTCCCCAGTGTCCCGGTATGGGAGTGAAGACCTCATTAAAACGGCAATCTTAAAGAGCAAAAACAAACTGCTAAATAGGCCTCCTTTCCATATGCTACTGGCAAAACCAGCAAATTGAGCAGCCGGAAGAAGGGGTCTGGGCAATAAACAGTTTTACGTGCGCACACACACACACAAACACACACGCTCGTACACTAAAAAAAAAAAAAAACCTCATTACAAAACAAGCTCTTAAACACACAACCAATTAAACATATTCACTCTCAGACTCAGAGACAGACCCACACAATACGTAGACAGCAGCTCAAAACAAGTATACACACGCACACACACACACACACACACACACACACACACAGGCTCACAACACAACACAGACACACAACCATGAAAGAGAACAGAGCAAGTGAGTTTTCCCTCCACTGACAGGTGAAATTGCTGCCTTCTAAACTCATGACCTCCAGCTGTTCTTGCCTGCAATGGGTTTAAACATTCTCTCTCACTCTACCCCTCTCTCTCTCTCTCTCTCTCTTCCCCCTTATAGATGTTACCACTCTCTCTCTCTTCACCTCCCTCCCTCTCAACCCTCATGTTATTTCCTCTCTCTCTCCCTCTCTCTTCATTCCTGTCAGCGTCTGACATGTGGGGTCTATAGAGATGGCCCCAAAGCTGAGGCTTCTAGAATCCTCCATCTCTGATGCTGCTGCTGCGGAGTCTCTCCTGACTTGCAGACGGCCCCGGTGGGGCGGCGCTGCCCTAGAGGTGGGTGAGGGGTTGTTTCCATGAGGGAGGGCAAGGAGTGCAAACGCTCCTCTTCCATCTCAGACTCTCGCCTCTGGGGAGGAAAGAGAAGTGGTGTGTGGGTGTGTGTGTGTGTGTGTGTGGGGGGGGGGAGTGAGTGAGTGTGTGTGAGTGTGAGTGTGTGTGAGTGTGAGTGTGAGAGAGAGAGAGAGAGAGAGAGAGAGAGAGAGAGAGAGAGTGTGTCTGAGTGTGTGTGACTATTTCATCCTGGCCGTCTTCATATGTTCCCCTTGCTACAGTATCTCTGAGGGCTGTATGGGGCCCAGTGACGCACTGGCAGCCATGCCTGAGAAAGTCAAAGCAGAGTGTCAGAGATGTGTTAAACTCTGGGCTTGTTTGTTCACACCCTCCATGTGTGATTCATCCTCTATTTCACTGCTTTTTCTTGCCTTGCATTTCCTTTCAAACTCTGGAGTGATGCAACCGCAGGTCTTCTATTTCTCCTGTAGCCGAGGTCGGTGTGACCGCTCGCGGGTCTCGAACCCGACACTCGTCAACTCCAACAAACCCACAGCATGGGAGTGAAAGTAGCTTCAGTTTCTTACCGGTACTACAACTTTATCAACACTCTTCCGGGGTGGGGACTTTTTAGTGGGCCTATGTGTCATGTATGGTAAGCCTATATGGATGTACTGTATGGAGCATCCCCACACATCCCAACTTACTCATCGCTCATTTCCAATGCCATATTGTTGGTAGTAGATGTGTTTTTACTTAATCAGCGCATGTGACTTATTTTTAATATGGATTTTTTACAAAAATCCTCTTCTCTTACCACTACTATGTACCACCTGTAAATCTTATACCTATACTTAGTATAGGTGCGTATAGGCTTACTTTCACCCCTGCCCACAGCATGGGAGTCCAATGCTCTAACCCACGGCTCTAAAAGCCCAGACTTCCAACTCAGTAGTTAGAAGCGCTCTTAAGGCTAGGGGTTGTGAGGGTTTCCCACATACTGCCTCCAGCTATTGTAGCCCAGGCTAGTTGGCATCTGTTACACTTGTACGTCTACTTTATTGCCAGTATGACAGGCAGTTTTTCCTTCGGAGGACGGATGGCTAGCGTAAGCTGACAACCACTATTTCTCCACCATCATCCCTCCATCTCTTAAGGAGAAAGAGTGAGAGGGATGACATTTCTTCTTCTCTCTTCGTGGCTGCTTTCTCTCATCCCTCACTCCTCAGTGCCTTCCCAGGCCTTTTAGCAGGTTGACATCTCTCTCTCTTTCTCTCCTCCATCCCCCCATCCTCACTCATCTCTCCATTCCTGTGCGTGACAGCCAAGAGAGGAACCCCCTGCTTGGACCAGAAATCCCATTTTGTCACTGATGCTCCGTGGCCTTCTCCCTCCATCTCTCTCTCTCCCTCTATCTCTATCTCTCTCTTCTCATTTCTCCCTCTCCTCTGTGGGCTATCTTTAGGCACACAGCAGGAACAGACACTGCAAAGGCTAACCGTGAAAGAGTCCAACCCCCCTCTCCTCACCAGTCTCTCTTTTCCGACCAAAGTCTCCCCATCACTGACTTGGAGGACAGTCATGTCTCCTTTGTTTGTTCTGTTTTTCAAATACTGAAGGTGTGTGTGTGTGTGTGTGTGTGTGTGTGTGTGTGTGTGTGTGTGTGTGTGTGTGTGTGTGTGTGTGTGTGTGTGTGTGTGTGTGTGTGTTTAGGTGTGTGTAGTGGGCATGGGGTCTCAAGCAGCCTATAGCAGACACACTAAGTGGGCGAGAGGATGAGTCAGGATTTACTAGAACGGAGACTAGCCCTGGTGGCGCACACACACACACACACACACCAAATTAAAAAAAAAAAGTGGAGGGGTGTGTGTTTCCTCTGGCCAATCATGACATGAGGGGAGATGTTGAAAGAATAACAAGCTCCAGCACATAATTACCACGTCCGACCCCCGCCGCTCCATGGGGCAAACAACAACAACAACAACACTGATGCAGCGACTCCCAGATGCTCCACTCCCAATCCCCAGGCCACTTCCAGCAGCGCAACAGGAAGGAAGAGAGAGAGAGGGAGAGAGAGAGCAGCAGTGGTGGTGCTGAGGGGGGCTATTAATATCTGCCACCACCAAAGAAACACACACACACACACACACACACACACACACACACACACACACACACACACACACACACACGGATGTTGCTTTATTTGTGGTGGGTTCAAGAGGAGGAAGGTGGGGGGAGAGACACACATACCGTAGACAGACAGAGAAGGAAATAGAAAAGAAAGCAAGAAAGAAAGAGAAAAAAGAGGGAAAGAAAGAGAAAAAGAAAGAAAGAAAGAAAGAAAGAAAGAAAGAAAGAGAACAAAGTGACACACATATTATATGGGTAATTGCACCGACACACATGTATGCCTGATGGGAGCTGCACACGCCTACGTTTAGCCATACATGATTAATATGCTACATACAGTATACACACATACTAAACATCACAGGAAAGACACAGTCATGCAGTAATAAGGAAACAAAATGAATAAATGGACACACAAACACACACACACACACCCGCACGCACACACACACACACACACACACACACACACACACACACACACACACACACACACACACACACACACACACACACACACACACACACACACACACACACCCATATTATAACATTGACTTCATCCTTAATCTTCAACCTCAAGGCCATTCTTGACCTTGAATATGCACACTTAGTCAAATTCCTCAGTCAAATTCACACAAACATAGGTGCACACAAGCACGCACACACACACACACACACACGCTCCCACACATACAAACACACCACAAGGCTCCGCAACACTCTGCATTCTCATTTGCTATGCAAGGCAACAGATGTGAACAAAGCAGGTAGCCTTCACGCGGTGCCTCGTTAGGCCCCATATCAAAGCACAGCCTTGATGAAACACCACTGACAACACACCACAACACAACGCAAACAACACTACACACTACACACACACACACACACACACACACACACACACACACACACACACACACACACACACACACATACACACACAGCTCCAACCTGACAGCTTTGAGAGTGCAAGATAATCAATGTCATCTCCTCAAGGAAGGACGAACAAATAAATACATGAATGAATAAATAACTATGCTAACAAACAAACGACAGTGGTGCATAAATAAATCACCTCCTCTATGTGACTTCCTGAAGTCTGGCCTATTGCTGAGGTGACAGGAGAGGCCCTCCGTCTGAGTTAGGTGAGGACAAGGACACACATCAGATACGGCTGGGTGATCAATCGATCAATCGATCGGAGCAATAAAGAATGACTGCCCCTTCATCCAGCAGTGAGGGGGGAATCAATCACTTTTATGAAAGAGAGATCAGTGAGAAATTGATTGTTGCATTATAGCGCTATTATGAGTCTGATGTTCTATAAGAAGAGAGAGGAGACTCACTAGTTGGGACCATAGGCATCAGAATCATTCCCACGGTCACTGCATCGTGTCAGACATTATTCTGTACACATCACTGTAAAACTTTAAGGATAGTAAAAGGACTTGTTTAGGTTCCTCACTTCGACACACTGGCGGAACCCATATACGAGATTTCAGTTAAAAAAAATACACTAGTTCTTTAAAGATCTTTGATGAATACTTGAGGCTCTTGTAAAGGTGGAACCCACAATGAGGAAGCTTTACAAGAGTCTGAAGTATCCTTCCAAGATCTTCAGGGAACTAATGTATTTTTAAAGGGTTCCTGAAAGCTCCATTATGGGTTCTCATTTGGTCTATATAGTTCCACTCTTTCGCTCCACTCACTATCTAGTGCAGTCAGCAGGCTTGTGCAACAGTGCTATGTTTGAATCACACCAAAACTATGCTTTAAATCTAATTTACCTCATTGAGGAAGAATACATCAGAGAGATATATTTTCACTGCAGGCTGCTCAGCAGACTGCATTACAGTCAGGGTTACAATAATAAACGTCACCTCTGTGTTTGTGTGTGTGTGTGTGTGTGTGTGTGTGTGTGTGTGTGTGTGTGTGTGTGTGTGTCTCCATTTCCTCCAAGTCACTCTCCATTCCAGGCAGCAATCATAGTACGTCCCTGTGAGTCAGATGGCCGAGCAGACAGGCGGATGGAGAAGCTGTGATTCTGCTGTCTTAAGAGGCTGCAGCCTATTGATCTGGACTAAGAGCAGAGCTGCGCTGCCAGAGGAGCACAAGCATACAGGCAGGCAGGCTGGGCCCCAGGGAGGGAATGTAGGACATGGCAGCAGCAAGGCGTGCGTGTGAGCACTCAGCCAAGCAGAGTTTAACGTGCATCTGGGTTACGACACAGATAGCCCTGCCCTTGAGGCTCGCTAATAGCTGGTTCCCAGAGAGAGAGAGAGAGAGAGAGAGAGAGAGAGAGAGAGAGAGAGAGAGAGAGAGTATGATCACATGCGAGAAAGAAATACTGCTCTGGCTGTGGACCTGTACGATTGTGTGTGTATGGAGTGGCTGAACAAACATACAGTGTGTGTAGGTGACAGAGTGTGTGGCAAGCGGGAATTTGCACCTGTACAAGAGACACTTTATGTGTGTGTGTGTGTGTGTGTGTGTGTGTTTTGCGCGAGCGCTGTAAGTTTGACTGAGTGCATGTCGACTGTGACAGCGCGAGTGAGTGTATGTGTGGTGCGAGTCAAACGGGCGAAGTAGTAAATGACCTAGTGCCTTCCGCTCTGAGGCGGCCATTTACAATTCATGACATCCTGAGTAAGTGGCGAGGCAAACGACAGCAGCGGGGAGCCTCACTGAGCCACAGGATCTCCCCTTCAGATGCCTCAGCACAGCCATTAGCACAACTGTGGGCCTAGCCTAGCCTGGACGCTAGCGCTAACAGAGCTGACTCTAAAGTACCCCCTGGGGTTAGTGAGATTGACAAAGGCCAGAGGTGGGAGAATGGAGAAGGGAAGTTGAGAGGAAGGGGGTGGTGGGACTTACCAGAATTGTGCCCACTGACAGGCTGCTGAGATTGGTTGCGGACTAGGCTCTTAGCTGCTAGGGCTAAAAGCTAAGGTTTGAGAGTTGATATATGATTTGTGGGTTTTTGTCCACTTGACAGTGGGATACTGGCATTAAAGGGGGTTGGGGGGGGGAGGGGTGCTCTTTTGAATAGGGAGGATGGGATTGGTTTGAGATTGAGTGAGCCTGCCTCATTCACTAACTTGGCCTCAACTACAACAGTGTGTTACAAGCAATAAATACACTTTATTAATCTGTATTAAAAAATACAGATGAAATGTTGATGTTTTTCTTTTTATTTGTGTTATCTATGACATGAGTATGGTGGCTAGCTCTCTCTTGATAGACTAACTCCTGACACTGATGCCTTTAGTGCTCAGCCCTCACTGCAGTGCTAACGGCTAACAGGAGCCCCGGGGGATTGCTAGAGTGGAAGGGGAAAGGAAAGAGAGCTGTCGCTCTGGGAGAGCTGATGGATCACTCTCTTACAGACACTCTTCCAACGCTGATTACTGGACAGCTAACAGATTAGCCGAGGCCGCCACCTCTGGGAGGCCATTACAGCGCAGTGGGAGTAGGTGCAGGAGTGCTCAGACATCAGTGGTGGAGCCTACTGGTGCTTACTCACCTATCGAAACCCTGCATTATTCTGCAGTAGCAAATCGCAGCTTTTCTATAATACTGTAATATTATGGATACTGCATAAGGTTAATAAAAAATACATAATGCACGTATTTTAGATATCGCAGTAGGTCTACTACAGTGCACTTAAAAAAGCACAGCTTTCCTCTCAGAGCTTTTACATTTGAAATTTACTTTGGAACACAATTGGTGCATGGCCATTTTAAACAGGACAGATGCTGGATCCTTCGTGCTATAGCAAGGGGATTCCCCACAGTGGCTACGAACTAAGAGTGTTGGTTTGAGGCGGTCACAAATGCAGTAGGAGTTG
>JAODXP020000016.1:19664497-19666997 GCA_027497455.2 Sardinella longiceps | reverse complement strand
TGTGTGTGTGTGTGTGTGTTTGTGAAGCCCAGGCACAGCCTCACCTATCTGAGCCGATTCTCTCGGTAAACACTGCGGGACTTTCACACACTGACAAGGCACTTTTCTCTTCATGATTTGTTATCTGTTTTCTTTCATTCATTCTCTCTTTCTTTTTTTCCATCAGAGTGGCGAGTGTAGAGGGGAGAGCACCTGCGGTAGGGGAAAAAAGAGAATGGAGGGGCTTTGTGCAGGAGGGGCTGGGGCTGATATTGGCTCTGTGAGGCTTCAGTGTGTGCTTGAGAAAAGAGCGGCCAGGGTGAAGAAGCCCTCGTCACGCAGTCGCTAATGAGGAGCCCACCCCGCTGCTCGCACACAAAGCCCTTCCTTTCCATGCCCACCCCACTCCCCTGAGCAACAGGGCTGGGGCGCTCTGGGCCAGGATAATCTCTTTCTTCTCTCTTCCTCCCTCTATCCCCTCTTCTCTCCTCCTCCCTCTCTCCTCTCCTCTCTCCCTCCCCCTCTCACACACATTCAAATTCAAAGGATGCTTTATTAGCTGCTTTATGGCTGTGTGTAGGTACAGTGTTGCCAAAGCCAAAATATTTACATTAATAAAATAACATACCATACAAATTACAGATCCAGTACCAGTCCATCAATAGTACTGGAGTACTGTAGTGTGGATTTAGTGTAGAAAGAACAGTGGCTGGGGTAGTGGGATAGTAGTGTGTATGTGTGTGTGTGTGTGTGTGTGTGTGTGTGTGTGTGTGTGTGTGTGTGTGTGTGTGTGTGTGTGTGTGTGTGTGTGTGTGTGTGTGTGTGTGTGTCTGACATATCCCTTTCTTATTCCCTAGCAGGGGAGCTGCAGCGGAGGCTCAGGCAAGGGAAGGCATTGGATGGGGGAGAGGATGAGAGGATGAGAGTTGGGCCAGCTGGGACTTTGGGCTTTGGCTCAAATAAAAGAAGGATGAAAAGAGTGAAAGACGGAATAAAAGACAAACAAGGGCTCTCCAGAGGTAAAAGGGACACGCACAGACATGCACTCACAGAATGTGAGACACTAGGAAGCATTTTACCGAGACTTGAAATATACAGGCCGAATCGAAAGATATCAGAGTTGCTTGGTTAGTTGAATATATTTACTGATTGACTGAATAATAAATGAAAAACATAATGGGACTGATCAACAGACAGAAGAATATTCTAGTTCAAGGGACAAATGAACAAACATAGAATGAGTAGGTGGTAGACCGACAGACAGACAGACAGACAGACAGACAGACAGACAGACATAACAGGTGAGAATATTTTACTCACTGAGTGGGGAGACTGTGATCTGCACGTTGCGTGAGCGTTTGCTGCGGTCGATGAAGTCACCGGTGAGCGTCTTCTCGCGCTCCGTGACGCGACAGATGTACTTGCCCGTGTCCTCGGGCACCAGCCGCTGCAGTTTGAGCAGGTGGACGCTGGCGCTCTCCTTTCGGACGGTCAGCTGGCCCGCGGCCTCACGCTCCAAGTAGCCCGCTCCCAGCGTGGGCACGGCGTCTGGGCCCACCACGGCCACGGGCGAGCTGCTGAAGACCCACGACACCGAAAAGAAGCGTTCCGGAACCTTCTGCGCCTCAATGGTGCAGCGGAGCTCCAGCGGCTCGCCCGCCGTGTAGGACCGACGCTCCGTGGTCACCTGGATGCTGAAGTCACGGTCTGCACAGGGGAGAGAGACACAGAGAGATACAGAGGGTGAGTAAGTGGGAGTGTGAGAGAGAGTGTGTGTGTGTGTGTGTGTGTGTGTGTGTGTGTGTGTGTGTCTGTGTGTGTGTGTGTGTGTGTGTGTGTGTGTGTGTGTGTGTGTGTGTGTGTGAGAGTGTGTGTGTGTGTGTGTGAGTGTGTGTGTGTGTGTGTGTGAGTGAATGTGAGTGTGAGTGTGTGTGAGAGTGTGAGTGTGAGTGTGTGCTTACATTTTAATCACACATACTTTGATGAAACTATGCTCTACATGTTCTGTGCTGTATCATACTTTGACAGCATAGCTTGAGTCTGAATGGCCAATGGCATTATAGCACACAGATCAGAGAGAGAGAGAGATGGTTGTATGGGGAAGAGAATGAAGGATGACGACCAACTCCCCCAAAAACATAGGCAGAAACCAAGGCAGTTAAGAGCATTTTCATAAAAAATACATACAGAAATGCAAATTCAGTGTATGTGTGTGTGTGTGTGTGTGTGTGTGTGTGTGTGTGTGTGTGTGTGTGTGTGTGTGTGTGTGTGTGTGTGTGTGTTAGAGACGGCGTGTGCATGTGTGAAAGGTGAGAAAATGAAAATGATACGACGCTAGCCGGCTGAAAGAGCAACATCATAGCAGAATGCTTGAGGGATGACTTGTACTTGTGAAAGAGAGAGGGAAAGTGAGGAGAGAAGAGAGAATGGAGAGATCAGAGAGAGAGGGAGAGAGAGAGCACATGGAGTGAGAACAAGGAGAACGTTTCGTTAGAGGCTGTGGGAGGTGAGGAGAATGACA
>JAODXP020000016.1:19649497-19659497 GCA_027497455.2 Sardinella longiceps | reverse complement strand
CCCAGGCTAACTCAGGTAACACCGGAACTCGAGAGCCGCAGCCAAAACTGTGGAAGAAGTGCTAATGATTGACAGACACATCCAGGCCTACTCTCTCTGAAGCCTCACACACAAGTTCCATCTCCACTCACTTAGTTTGATGTTTGTTCTTCACTAACAACCACAGTACCTGAGTGTACACGCAGTGGCCCTAGTAATATAAGTGCCTTTTAACCATCATTTAAGCCACTTTATTTCATCAAGTTTAGAGTCAATAGTGGCTTATTCTACTAAGGAGAATTCAAGCAGAGAAATCTGCTTTTAAAAGTTCATTTCCGTTCAGTATTTTACAGAATGGCGCGATGGTTGCTAAGAGACGGGTGAAATAATTAACACACCTTTCCGCTAACTGTCCAAAACCAAAACAACAGGATGTGATTAAAATGCCGAAGCGTCTTACGTTTTAATCAGCAAAGATGTTACACCTATCCCCCGATAAAAGGAGATGTCACAATAAAGGTAATTGACTTGCAGATTGATAAATTACCACATCAGCTGAAATAGCTGCCTGACAGCCCACGACAACAAACAGCGACTCTGCTTTTTTTTCCCCCCCCTGATAGTGCCGTCGTCGTCGTTTCTCCGCACCGGTGAGTGATGGGCCTCCTCAGTATCATTTAACTGTCTCCACACGTCTTCCTGATGGCGGCACTGACAGGCTCCTGCAGGGACCCCCGTCACCACCAGAGAACGCCATGGCATGGGAGGGACCAACTAGGCTACAGTAGGCTAAGCAAGACTAGGATAGAATAGAATGGGCACTCTCTCTTTCTCTCTTCTTTCACTCCATCTTGACATCTTTGTGTGCTTTCTTACTTCTGTATCTCCATCTCGACATTTTCTTCATGATTTCTCTCTTCTTTCCCTCCATCTCAACATCTCTGTGCATTCTCTCTTCTTCCACTGGTGGGTGTCTTACTTTTCAGTTTGGTTTATGACCAGTGATGGTGCTGGTGTATAACCAGTCAGTGGTACAGTGCGGACGTGTGTGTGTGTGTGTGTGTGTGTGTGTGTGTGTGTGTGTGTGTGTTTCATAATCATGTAGGCTATCCCCACATGAGATGGCATGGCGACGGGTGCCCTTCAAGAAGGAGAGACGACGGGTGAGACGAGACGAGATGAGATGAGATGAGCTCACTTCCTGTTGGAGAGGGGAGGCACTCAAGCCACGTCGCCCTTTAGAGGGAAAACAGTCGGAGACGGAGACAGAGTGTGTGTGTGTGTGTGTGTATGTGGTGTGTGTGTGTGTGTGGGGGGGTGTTCAAATGCCACTCAGAGTCCCAGCTGAGCCACTCGCCTGATGTGAAGTCAGGCAGTCACAGCCGATACACATCAGAGAGAGAGAGAGAGAGAGAGAGAGAGAGAGAGAGAGAGAAGGAGAGAGAGAGAGAGAGAGAGAGAGAGAGAGAGAGAGAGAGAGAGAGAGAGAGAAAGAGAGAGAGAGAGGTGAGGGGATGAAAGAGACAGAGTGCACAAGGAAAAGCAAATAAATGCAGAGCCACTCTCTCCAGGCAAGTGAGAGTAGAGTAGAGTAGAGTAGAGCAGTCTCTCTCAGGATGGGAGTTGGTCGTCATCATCATAATAAATGCCAAGGTATCATGATATCTGTGAGAGCTATCATCAACCCTGTCAAGTGTCAACTCATCAACTGTCCATCATCTTGCTGATTATCTGCTCTTGACATGAAACACACACACACACACACACACACACACACACACACTCTCTCTCTCTCTCTCTCTCATACACACGTAGACACACAACATACACACAATCACCTACACTCAGTGGCTATCGGAGCAAGTTGACAGTTCAGAGAGTGTGTGTGTGTGTGTGTGTGTGTGTGTGTGTGTGTGTGTGTGTGTGTGTGTGTGTGTGTGTGTGTGTGTGTGTGTGTGTGTGTGTGTGATGGTCTCTGCTCTGGCGGCCTCTCTCCAAGTTTGGGTTTAATCCTGTGGACTGTCAGAGTCACGTCACGGCCAGGGCTGGAACAGGACTGATAAGCCCTGCTGGAGGACTGGATGGGCGTGAGGTGCTTGCCTAAAAATCCAGGAGAGCTAAGAGTGTGTGTGTGTGTGTGTGTGTGTGTGTGTGTGTGTGTGTGTGTGTGTGTGTGTGTGTGTGTGTGTCTGTGTGTGTCTGTGTGTGTCTGTGTGTGTGTGTGCCTCCGTGCGTGTGTGTGTAATCTGCGCATATGTGTGTTTTCACGTCAGAGTGGCTTTAACTGTGTGGGTAGTTGTATGCATGTATTTGGTTGTATTTGGTGTGTCAGAGCGAACATGTGTGTATGTGTGTGTGTGTGTGTGTGTGTGTTGTGTGATGGGAAGTCGGATGGTAGGATGCAGAATTTAGAGGCACCCTAGACAGTCCATCAGCATGTGGCCTCCAGGAAGCGCTAGCAGAAGAAGCCCTCAATCACCCCTCCACCCCCCCATCCAGACATGCCCTGCAGGGAGCTATGGGGCTGGTGGCTGCTGAGGTGAACTCATGGATGTGGCTGTGTGTGTGTGTGTGTGTGTGTGTGTGTGTGTGTGTGTGTGTGTGTGTGTTTAATGGGGTGGGGGTGTTTAAGAGGATTGCTTTGCTTTCTACCACCCTGGGAGTGGACTAACAAGCTTAATTTGAGATAAACATCACTGCAACGGCAGCTACGGAGCCTGGCTGCCTGGCTCTCTCTCTCTCTCTCTCTCTGTGTGTGTGTGTGTGTGTGTGTGTGTGTGTGTGTGTGTGTGTGTGTGTGTGCAATATCTGGGGCTGCATCTGTGGCTGCCCATAAGCAGAGGCCACTCCTGGGTTGCCAGGGGCCATGCAGATGCAAGATAGAGAATGGAGCCCCACTCTGACAAGTGTCCCTCAGAAAAGAGACATCAAACTGCCTCTCACACACACACACACACACACACACACACACACACACACACACACACACACACACGCACACACGCACACACACACACACACACATGCACACCAACTTGTTCGCTCCTGTTGAACACACATGCACACACATGCACATGTGCCCATAGTATCAGAGGCAGTTTGACCACTGAAGGCCTGGTTGGAAGAGACGTGTTGATGGAGGATGAGAGAGGGCAGATCTAAAGATCCTGGCGGAGGGGAGGTAACGCCGTCAGCTGACTGCTGAGCAGACTAAGGCGCTTCGCACGCCATCAGAGGGAAAACGGGCGTCTGGCTGCGTGCGGATGCATGGACGCAGACACCGGGGCACGTGCGTGATGAAAGACGGCGCAGACGAGACTTGACTGGGCGATGTGACGGAATATGGACCCCCGCAGAGCGCAACGGGTGCCCGCGTCAGATCTGAGCAGAGATCACATGACGTACAGATCCTGCGTGTGTGCATGTGTGTGTGAGTGTGTGTGTGTGTGCATATGTGTGTGAGTGCATGTGCGCAAGATCATCAATTTTAAAGGCAGAGAAATAGACAGAGAGCATAAAATGGCTCTAATCAGAAATGGTTCCAGCTGAGAGATGAAGGGAGGGGCAGAGAGAGAGAGAGAGAGAGAGAGAGAGAGAGAGAGAGAGAGAGAGAGAGAGAGAGAGAGAGAGAGAGGGAAATGTAGAAGCACAGCACTTAGTTGCCAATGTAAATGGAGGGAGAAGCAAAGCTGGAGAAAAGGAAGGGAAGGGAAGGGAAGGGAAGGGAAGGGAAGGGAAGAAGCAGGAGATCCTGTGGGGCCGTGGGAGACAAACAGGAAATATCTCATTGGTAGCTGCCTTGACATCCTCTTGTCCAATAATGACACACACACACACACACACACACTTGCAGTGACTGACCTGTGGGCTGTACTCTGACGGAGGTCTTGTCCGACTGCTTGCGGCTGATGGCGTACCAGGAGCGGTCAGGGTCCTGGATCCACTCGGACGCCTCACAGTAGAACTGTCCCTGGTCGGCGGGCTGCAGCCGGTAGATGGTGAGCCGGTAGCTGGAGGCGCCCGTCTTGTCCAGGCGCAGGTCACCCGACGTCAGCCGCTGGCGGTAGGGACCGCCGGGCCGGAGCACAAAGTCCCGCGACAGCGTCACCACATCGCGCGGCCCCGTGCTCGGGTCGTCGGCCGGCTTCAGGTACCAGCCCACCGCCAGGTGTGTGTGCTGGGCGGTCTGGCGGCTCACCTCGCAGGTGAGCTGCAGCGTCTCGCCCTCCACCTTGGACAGGGTCTGGGCCGGCGCCGACACCTGCAGCGTGTCCGGGATGACTGCAGAGGAAGCACAGGGACAGGAACATTAGTTAGACTGAGGCGTACAAGACAAGGACACACTCACTTCTGTTGCTGACCTTGTGTGTGTGAGTGTGTGTGTGTGTAAGGACAACCCGTCGATAAATTGAGTTGATTCTTGTGAAGATTACCAAGATATTATCCAGAAGGCACAAACACAGACACACACACACACACACACACACACACACACACACACACACACACAGACAGACAGACAGAGAGAGAGACACACACACACACACACACACACTCCTTAAGGGTGTCTGCAATGATTTAAAGAATAACAAGAGCATTGATTTTGAGAACAAGTCAGGCAGGCACTTGCAGCCACTTTTATTCCTACATGAAGACACACTCTCTCTCGCTCACACTCTCACACACACACACACACACACACACACACACACACACACACACACACACACACACACACACACACACACACACACACACACACACACACAGATTGTGTGACCCATTAACATTTAAACAGGATCCTCTTCTGGTGAAGCGAAACCCTGACCTTGTTATTATGACAACTCAGTGCCTGAGGAAATAAACAGACCTCTTTTACTCATTTTCTTTCTCCCCCTCCTCATCTTTCTCTCTCTCTCCCTCGCTCTCTCCATCTCTCTACCTCCCTCGCTCTCCTCACTTTGCCCTTCTCGCAAACAAGCAAAAACACGACCCAATCAAACTTAAACACCGTGTCTGTGTAAAACGCCGCCATACACCCGCTTGCTAATTCGTAAACAAGAGGAGAGAGCACAGTTCTCAAAGATGCAACAACAAGCTGGATCCACCTCCTCAGTCTTTGTGACTCACACACCTGACTGGTATTTTAGTTTGCTGTGGCTCTTCTAATTACATCAGCATTCAGAACAACTATTGAGAAAACAATATGGATGATCAGGCTGTGTGTGTGTGTCACTGTGAAAGTATTCTTGGATGCAGAAAAAGAGTTAAGGCTGTGATTACCACTACACACTAATACACACATACACACACACACACAGAACACAAAGTTCCTTCAGCACCGCAGCAACAATGCTAGGTCAAAGTGAGCCGCACTCATTAGTGTGCGTATACAATCTGGCCTCCTACACAAACATACTTAGAAAGCAGACCAGCATGTTCGCCATCACTAGCACACACACACACACACACACACACACACACAAAACCCCTGCAGTGTACTAAGCAGGAAAAACAAAATCCCCCGCATACGCACCAATTAGCAGCGGCGCTAAGAGAGCAGCGCTCCATCACAGATCGTCCCTCCCCCGGTCCCTCCTCTCCAAGCCTCCCACATCCTCACCCCCCAGCCCGCCTCGCTTGCCCGCCCTGAGATCCCCTGCCATCCCCGCTCCAATCGATTAGCGCCGTGGGGAGACATCGCTGCTCTTCCCCCTCCCATTAGCAGCAGCGTCCCTCTGCTGGCTGCTAACATTGATTAGCGGCCCCATGCTAGTGCCAAGGTCTGGCAGCAGTGTTCCATCAAAGTGTTAGCCAGACAGGATGTGTTTGTCTTTGTGTGCGTGTGTGTTAGTGTGTGTGTGTGTGTGTGTGTGTGTGTGTGTGTGTGTGTGTGTGTGTGTGTGTTTGTTGAAGGTGGAATTTTTGGACTGACATGAGGGCACAAGCTCAACAAAATGAAGCCATCTCAACGGTAGCACTAGTGGTGGTGGCAGCAGCTATGGCTATGGCTATGCTAACCTCTGGCTAGGGTTAGCGTTCTGGCACTGCATACTAGCAGCAGACCCAACTGGAGGCCGGAGACCACAGGAAGCCAACAAGCAGATGGGCCAAGGGGCAGGAGTCTCAACTGTGCTAGGCTAGCTGCCATGTATCAATTCACATTCACACACACACACACACACACACACACACACACACACACACACACACACACACACACACACACACACACACACACACAATTAATCTACAAGCGGAGTGGCACCACGCACAATTTCTAAATATATCAATGTTCTTTGAAAGGCTGTTCCTAAATAAGCTCCTCGCCCCCCCTTGTATTCCAAAGTGAAGCCTATTAATAGTTGGCAGCAGTCACTGAAATGCTCGAGACCAACCCCATTAATTAGAGGTGGGAAGTGGTGTGTGTGTGTGTGTGTGTGTGTGTGTGTGTGTGTGTGTGTGTGTGTGTGTGTGTGTGTGTGTGTGTATGTGTGTGTGTGTGTTTAAAGTGTGTGCATGTGTCTATAAATGTGGATGCATCTGCATGTGTGTTTGTGTATCTACAATCAGTGAGCATAGTGTTAGTGTCTGTGTGTTTTTTTCTCTGTGTGTGTGTGCGTGTGCGTGTGTGTGTCAGATCCTCCTCAGACTCCTCGGCTCTATTCCTGGCCTGCTGCCTGTCACCTCCCAGCCACGCTTCAGCACGCTTCAGCCTACGCAGGGCTTAATTACACAGCAGTGTGTGTGTGTGTGTGTGTGTGTGTGTGTGTGTGTGTGTAAGTGTGGTGTCAGGTGCTGACGTCCAGAAGTAACAGAGGATGATGGTTACTGTGCAAAGGTGTCGACAGGAGGTGCTGGGGAGTGAAAGAAAGGAGCAAGGAGAGAAGGAAAGAGAGAGAGAGAGAGAGAGAGAGAGAGAGAAAGAGAAACAGAGAGAGCGCAAGCAAGCAGAAGAAAGACAGAGAGGGGTGTGTGTGATGCAATGTGCAGTGAAACAAACTGAAATGCCCCCTAAAATAAACAGAGTCTGTGGTCTGGATCGCACCTGCTACTCTCTACGCTCGTCTCAGTCTGCTCTGCTCTGCTCTGCTCAGGCAGTGCACGGGGAAAGAGGAAAAACTCTCAAAGCACAGACAAGGTCTTATCTACAGCACTGCAATCTGTATAAATCTTTTCTTTTACTACTATAGTCTCTCTCTCTCTCTCTCTCTCTCTCTCTCTCTCTCTCTCATTCTCTCTCTCTCTCTCTCTGTGTGTGTGCAAGAGTTGACGTATGTTCGCAGGAAATTATATGTTGGTCTATTTGCTTCCCAGCCTCCCACCAACAACCTGTCAATCACTGGTGACAGCTGTTGGCCAGACTGTCAGTCAGCTACATGTGGAAATTTCTGGCCTGTCAGCCGGTCGACGCCACACATGTCACAGAGGCCTGTGGGAAGCAGCCATCAGCATGGGGCTGACGCGGGGTTGGAGGGAGGGGATTAAGTCCTCACCATCAGGAGGCAAACACACACGGCAAGGACACTGAACGTGTACGTGCACACACACACACACACACACACACACACACACACACACACACACACACACACACACACACACCAGTACAACATCCTGTATGGAGTGGTCATCATCACTCTCATTGCCATCACTATCACACCTTCATCACCTTCACCATACAAATGTCTATTTTTATCAGCAGTGTTGCCATCACCACTGGTGCCATCCTCCTCCTCCTCCTCCTCCTCCTCCTCCTCCTCCTCCAAAAGCCTGGCTGGTTAATTGACAGGGTGGCTGTGGTGAATGGGAGTGTGGGAGTATGTGTGTCTGTGTAGTTGTGTGCATGTACAGTATATATATCCATGTAACTGTGCACCTGTTTGAGTGTGAGTCAGAGTATTTCGGTATGTGTGTGTGAGTGTGTGAGTGAGTGTGTGTGAGTGTGTGTGTGTGTGTTCTCCCTCTGCTTGCCAGCGGAGCAGCACAGTGCAGCTCCATAGCTGGGCTGTGTGTGTGTGTGTGTGTGTGTGTGTGTGTGTGTGTGTGTGTGTGTGTGTGTGTGTGTGTGTGTGTGCAGCTGCTGGCGGGCCGGTGCAGGTGCAGGTGCACTCAGCCTGCGCTGAATTATTCAGCCCCCTGTTTGATCACACATTAACACTGCAGAGCCGCGATGCCTGCGCCCCCGAGAACATTCTGGAACAAGACACCAAAGCACCTCTTAGCAAGAGCAGGAGCGAGAGGAGGGAGGGAGGGAGGGAGGGAGGGGGAGGAGGAGGGAGGGTGAAAACTTCAAGCTGCCTTTATTGCCAGGTTTAAAAAGGACACCACAAAAGAATCAAGTCGAGAAACAGTACAATTCCAATCCAAAAAAAAATCCCATAAAACAACGACTGAAACAAAAGCAAAACAAGGTGAACAAAGGTGGAGAGGGAGAGGGGGATAGAGGGAGGAAGAGAGGAGGTGGGAGAAGATGTAAGAGGTGAGAGAAAAGAGAGAATGAATGTAGAAAAAGAGATGGAGCGAGAGAGAGAGAGAGAGAGATAGAATGTGTGAAGAGAAATTACTGCATGTATGGGTAAGTCTATGTGTGTGTGAAATCAAGGGAGGAGGGTGCTGAGAGAGAGTGAGAGTGAAAGGCAGAGTGTGAGAGAGGGAGAGAGAGAAAGCAAAACAAGATGGAGAAAAACGGAGAACGAGGGAGTAAAAACGAAAGACAGGAAGAAACGGCACCCGCACCACAACAGACGAGGACGTCAGTCGGAGCACTGAGGCCATGTGGGAGAACAAGCAGGTGGAGGGGGGACGACTGAAGGTCTTCTAATGAGATCCACGGAGCGAAAGATGAAGGGGTCGAGAAAAGAGCATAAAAAACAGAGAGATGAAAAAACACACACCAAAGAAAGCCTGTCACAGTTTAGCAGCAGCCAACTAGCGCGAGACAGAGCCTTTCTCCAAACTAACAAAGGTGGAGGGGGGGGGGGCAAAGGGAGGGCAGGAAAGACATGCACTGCTCCAGAGAGGAGGAGAGAGGAAAGGGATAGAATGAGGGAAAGGAAAAGTGACAGGTGAACACTTGCGAGATGGTAACCTCTGTGTGCGTAAGTGTGTGTGTGTGTGTGTGTGTGTGTGTGTGTGTGCGTGTGTGTGTGTGTGTGTGTGTGTGTGTGTGTGTGTGTGTGTGTGTGTGTGTGTGTGTGTGTGTGTGTGTTTGGGGGGGTACTCTGCTAGTCCTTGTAAAACATGGCAAACAGAGAGCCAAGATGACAGAGTATCATGTAATATGTCTACATCAGGCAGGGAGGTCGGATGCTCACAAGACAGCAGCACTGAAGCACAATAATATTAACACACGGCTACATCCAACCCAATAGCACTGAAGCACAATAGTATTAACACACGGCTACATCCAACCCAATAGCACTGAAGCACAATTGTATTAACACACGGCTACATCCAACCCAATAGCACTGAGGAAAATAGCCTGTGCATTAGCCAATAGGGAGCATGTTGTTTCCTACGAACACAATGACCTTCAGCTGCAGCACTGCTAAAAACATGGAGTTTCTGTGAGATAAACATTAAAGAGTTTCTAGCCCAAGGTCAGCAGCACCCCCCTGAAGTCCGCACCTAGAGGCCCAAGGCAAGAATACAAGAACATTGAAAGAACCATCGGTGTACTCATGTTAGCACTGAAACTACATCCCATAGACACCACTTCCAACTAGGCAATAACTTGTGCAATAGCGCAAGCTGTGTAACATTCTGAGTAATAACTAGCCGGCCCAGAGCAATATTCTGTCCAGTCTATGTCTGGCACTCACTAGTCCTGTGGACTTCATAAGGCTGTATTATGTGGGCCTTAATCAGAGTTGCCACGTCTGCTTATTAGCAGCAACTTTAGCCCTGTGTTTGCCTCTGAAGTTGCGGCTTGCTGCTGCGGAGGCTCGTTTCTGAAGAGTAATTGCTTATTTGGGCTTGTTTCTTTTTATCTGTCTCTCTCCACTAAAGCTGTCCAATA
>JAODXP020000016.1:19634497-19639497 GCA_027497455.2 Sardinella longiceps | reverse complement strand
AGTAGCGCTATTGGAATCACTGTGTCCATGACAAGTTCCTCTATGACCCTTAACATGAGATTTCACACTTAAAAAAAAAAAATGTGCGCTTTCAAACTCTGTAGGTAAAAACTGAGAGGCAGGTGAGAGAGTGCTAAGTGGTGAAGTGATTTTTTTCTAGGCGGGAACTAACTCTGCCAAGAGTTCTGCACAGCCTTAGCATGTCTCACCTCCACAGACAAGGTTGCATGGCAACAGTAAATGAAAAGTCTGTTCTCCATCAGCGAATATCCATGTTCTTCCATGGAAGTTTCCAGAAATTGGCCCCGTATTTTCAACCACTTTGCACCCCTCGGTGTGATCCATCACCCCCCTGTATGTGAGTGTTTGTGTGAGTGTGTGTGTGTGTGTGTGTGTGTGTGTGTGTGTGTGTGTGTGTGTGTGTGTGTGTGTGTGTGTGTGTGTGTGTGTGCACACCTGTGTCTGCATTTATGGACAAACAGAGATATACGTGTCAGAGATAGGCTGCTAAATCTACTCTTCCAAGCCAGTGATGGAAGCCATTTTCTATTCTGTGGAAAAGACAAAATAAAAATTCCCCAGCTGAGCTGACATTATGCAACGCCATGCTGGCTTTCCATCAGGTGCCAGAGCTTACTCACTCTTTCTCACACTAACACACACACACACACACACACACACACACACACACACACTTCTCATGTTGATGCCCCATTCAATGTAACAGGCGATAGGCTTACCAGGTGGATCCTGTAGCCACTAAATTACTTCTGCTACAAAAGTCCAGAACAAAACACAGAGAACAGGGTCCTTTCGTGTGTGTGTGTGTGTGTGTGTGTGTGTGTGTGTGTGTGTGTGTGTGTGTGTGGTGTGTGTGTGTGTGTGTGTGTGTGTGTGTGTGTGTGTGTGTGCGCGTCAATACTATGGTTTCATCAGGTGAGAAAACAGCAGCACATAATAAGAGTTTGAAAGTATGGGGAGAGAGAGAGAGAGAGAGAGAGAGAGAGAGAGAGAGAGAGAGAGAGAGAGAGAGAGAGAGATTAAAGTAAAAGAGAGCAGAGAGTGGAAAGGCAGAAAGGGAAACAGGTGAAGAGCAGGTAAAGACCTTGATGTACAAGGACTACTTAGAGAATAGATTAAAGCTTCCACACTCTGTGTGTGTGTGTGTGTGTGTGTGTGTGTGTGTGTGTGTGTGTGTGTGGAGGTTGGATGCACGTCATGGGGTTTCCATGCATAATACACCAGTGAGCTTCAGCACTGTGTTGTGTGTGGGTGATGGACTGGCATGAGCATGAGTGTGTGTGTGTGTGTGTGTGTGTGTGTGTGTTTTAACCATAATATTGTGTGCTTCTACTGTATATTATATTCCATATCATGATGGCGAACCCTGGCTGAAACTGTCCAGGTAAACAATCTCCAAAGGATCTCCCCAAGGCCCTACAGCTCTCAAGCACTCTCTCTCCCTCCGAGCTCTCTCTCTCTCTCCAACACACACACACACACACACACACACACACACACACACACACACACACACACACACACACACACCTTCCTTCTCTCTTCATCTCTACTCTAAACACTAATTCTCTCCATCCCAAATAGACTAAAGAGCTAAAACACATTTAACCAGGGGAGGGAGCGAGTGAGCGAGTGAGTTAGAATCCCTCAATAGTCTCTTTGTAAGACATTAATTTGCTTGCCGCTAATTGCTTTCAAGTTTCTGTGGCTGAACGGCGCCTGAACGAACGGGAAGATCAATACTTCCTGTCTTAAGGAGGCGCTCCAGCGGCGGTGCCATCTATAATTCATATAGGGGCTCCCTAATGAGGAGCGAGCGGCCGGCCGGCCCCCAAAGAGTGGAACCCCAGTGGTAAGCAAGCTGTCAGCCAGGGGAATTTCAATGAGGTGACACACTCCAAGAGGGAGGAGTATGAGTGTGTGTGTGTGTGTGTGTGTGTGTGTGTCCAAGTCTCCTCCTCTCTCTCTTTGAGCATGTGCGAGCATGTGTGTGTGCCTCTGCCTGTGTATGTGTGCATATGAGTTTGTGTCCCTCTCTCTCTCTCTGTGTGTGTGTGTGTGTGTGTGTGTGTGTGTGTGTGTGTGTGTGTGTGTGTGTGTGTGTGTAGGAGATTAGAGTGCTTGAGTGTGGGCTTTGGTCAGTGGTGTGTGGAGAGCTGTGGAGGGAGTGCTGAGAGTGGCCTGAAGGCAGAGGCAGGAGACGGGCCGTGGTGGACACACACACACACACACACACACACACACTTGTTATTTGGGACGCACGCCGCAGTGACATGTTGTGACGTGCACTCACACAAGATTTGACAAGCTACAGTGCGCTTATGTGTGACAGCAAGAATGACAGAGAATGTGTGTGTGTGTGCGTTGTAGGTGAAAGTTAACATGCTAAACTAGGCCATGCTCATCGGGCATAAAAAAGTAGAGTGGACATTTTTTCAACAGGTGGGATATTTTCTCACAGAAAACACACTTGCCCTCTAACCAGGACAGCACAGGAGAAAAAGGTAAAAAGGGACAGGACACGGATATGTGTGTGTGTGTTCATTATACACATATGATGTATATTATCGTTGTTACGTGTCACAATATTGTTACCTGGCAATGCTTTGGTAATACTATCCATTACGGTCATGCTAATAAAGCTAATTGGGTTGAATGTGAGTGAGTGAGTGAGTGAGTGAGTGAGTGAGTGAGTGAGTGAGTGAGAGAGAGAGAGAGAGAGTGAGAGAGAGAGAGAGAGAGAGAGAGAAGACAGGGAGGGAGGGCCTCCTTCCACTGACTCAGAGGTGTGGGAAAAGGCGAGAAGACCAATGAAGTGTTGAGCAGATAGGGAGGGGGAGTGAATTGAGCGAGAGAATAAAAATAAAGAGAGAGGAAGAAAGGGAGAGATGAAAGAAGAGGATAAGAGGGTGGGAGCAGATCTTGTCAGTGCTCTCTCACCTTCCATCACCTCCTCTCTCTACTGTTTATCCTTCTCTATGAATACATCTCTCATTTTCTAATTCTCTCTCTCTTTTCTTCTTTTCCTCCTTCCTTCTTCTCACCTCTCTCTCTATGCACATGTAGGCATGTACGCGCACACACACACACAGACACACACACCCACACACACAAACACCCTCCCTTTCATCGCTCCCCCCAGTAATCATGAGACTGGTTATTAGTTTTAGTCAATAGAGAATTAAAGTTCATTTACTTTCCAGGCTCAATAGTATGCAGTGTGTGTGTGTGTGTGTGTGTGTGTGTGTGTGTGTGTGTGTGTGTGTGTGTGTGTGTGTGTGTGTGTGTGTGTGTGTGTGTGTGTGTGTGTGTGTGTGTGTGTGTGTGTGTGTGTGTGTGTGTGTGTGTTACAATTGAGCATGTGTACACCACTCACAAGCACAAGTGTGTGGTGTGGAGTTTGTGTCTCTTTAGCAGTTCATCGATAAGCTTTACTCCAAGTGTGGGGAGGCATACTCACTGAAGGGTAAGCAAAGGAGTGTGTGTGTGTGTGTGTGTGTGTGTGTGTGTGTGTGTGTGTGTGTGCGTCTAGTGTAATTGAATGTGCGCATGTTTGTGTGTTTCATATAGTGTGTGCGTGTGTGTGTGTGACTCTCTCTCTCTCTCTCTCTCTCGTGTGTGTGTGTGTGTGTGTGTGTGTGTGTGTGTGTAAGAGAGAAAGGGTCAGTGTGATTGAATTAGAGTGTGAGTGGAGCAGTGAGATGAAAAGAGGCTGAGCTGAGGTCTGAATGAGGCGCTCTGCAGAGCACCCTTATAGTCTCCCCGCTAATGGATTAGACGCCCAGCCCAGCACAGTGTGGGTGTCACTGTGTGTGTGTGTGTGTGTGTGTGTGTGTGTGTGTGTGTGTGTGTGTGCGTGTGTGTGTATGTAGAGATAGAACAGGAAACACTATATGAGAAATTAGCACAAAAAAAAGAAAAAGAGTGGTGAAAAGAAATGATGAACTGATCCTGCCAGGGAAAGAAAGAGTGGTGAGCTGATAAAGTGATAGAGAGATGAGAAGAAAGGATGAGCTAAGTGCAGTGAGTGGGACTGGTGCAGCAGAGAGAGAAGAGAGGAGAAGAGAGGAGATGTGGGAGAGAATCCTCTAGGCCTGCAAGTAGGTGGAGCAGCGTCCCATTATACATCCTACAGCCCACACCAGAGAGAGAGAGAGAGATAGAGAGAGATAGAGAGAGAGAGAGAGAGAGAGAAGTCTTCTGCATCTTTTCTAAGATCTCCTGAGTCACTATCTTTGCATCCCCCTCTTCCTCCTCCTCCTCCTCCTCCTCTCTCTCTCCTATTCCTCTGCCTCTCTCTCCAGCACTAACAGCCATCTTCCTGTTGGGTGCCCCAGATATCCAGCACTGAGCGTCCATCCTCTAGGCTGCCCCGTCGGGCTCGCTTCTTCTCTCTTTCATTTGGACAGAAAATCTCTCTCTCTCTCTTTCTTTCCCTCTATCTCTCTTTCTCTCTCTCCCTCGCTTTCTCTTTCTCTCTCCCTCTCCTACACTTTCAGTCTCTCCCATCAGCTAGCGGGGCCAGTCACCCAATTTGCACTTTATTCCCTCTGCTCCATCACTTTCTCTCCTCTTCCTTTCCTCTCTCTCTCTATCCCTCCCTCCCTCCGTCCTCTCTCACTTCCTTCTGTTCTTCAGCACTTCTGTCTGTGAGCTGCTGGGACTCATGGCCTGCCTGTGCTAAAGATAGACAGACACAGAGAGAGAGAGAGAGAGAGAGAGAGAGAGAGAGAGAGAGAGAGAGAGAGAGAGAGAGAGAGTGCAAGAACACCATAACAACTATCAGAAAAGAGTGAACAGGGGATTGGCTGACGATCACAGTAAGACGGATAAAACGAGGCAAAGAGAGAGTATAAAGACAGAGAGAGAGAGCGAGAGGGAGGGTGAAAAGAGAAAAAGAAAAAGAAAAGGAATTCGCTGTGTACCACACAAACCTCTGGACTCTTTACAGCTACAGAGGGGGAAAACAGGGAGACACT
>JAODXP020000016.1:19621997-19629497 GCA_027497455.2 Sardinella longiceps | reverse complement strand
GGAGACTGGTGTTGTCCTGAGGGGGGGATTAATATTGGAGGCCTCATCAGTGTGCATTAACTCCACGACTCTGCTCCAAACATCGTTTACAGCACATGACTAACGGCTGTCAAGGTGTCGGGCGAACGCTACAGCGAAGCAGCTCAATGGTTCTGCAACTCAAGTGAGGAAATATGGCGGACATGACAAGCACACAAAGCAGGAGGCCGTGTGTGTGTGTGTGTGTATGAATTGCTCTGGTAATGAAAGACTGGGTGCTTTATTGCAGGGTGGGAAGTGTGGGAGGTGTGGGAGCCTAACTAACTGCGAGGTGAAACAGAAGGGACCTCAGCCCCAAGCACACACAGGCGTATATTAGGGATGGGGGCTGGGGGAGACGGGCAAAGGGGGGTTAAAGGTGCAGAGTGGGGCTGTGGCCTCTAGGGGGCCTAAGGCCATGTGGGAACCTCTAAAGGGCCTCGTTCAGGGGAGGCGAGGGGCGGGACTGGATGGTTGCAGCGTGGGTAGGGCCCTAGGAAGACTGCTTATATTCAGATTTCCCTGTCTGCGTGTCACACACACACACACACACACAAACAATCTGCAAAGTTTTCCCTAGCTTAATCACATGGTAATTATATTCTCCCTGTACCTAACCTTTAAAAGTGCCACAGCAGAGACAAAGAGAGAGAGAGAGGGTGAGAGAGAGAGAGAGAGAGAGAGAGAGAGAGAGAGAGAGAGAGAGAGAGAGAGACCTGCTTCAACACTCCCTCTTCCAACAATTCATATTTATAACTCCTGCACATCATTCAGGGTATTTCAGCAGCAGCAGGCTATAGTCCCTAAGGGAACCCAACCATAGCCTTGAGCTGCTAGTCACAGGCAGGGAAATACTGAAGCACCTCAAAGCAACAGGCTGAATCTAGGGAAGTTTAAAAGAAAAGTGTTATGTATTATGTTAAAGACTTGCTAACCTTTGCTAGACTTATGCTGTAGGTCAATCTATATAATATATTATATGGTATAATGAGAATAAAAAATGTTGGTTATAGCATCATAGTCGTCCAATATGACCATTCACAGTATTTCAGAAACAGGTATAACGATTTTCTTTTACAATTAGAACAAGTGGGCCCAACATACAGACTCATTGTGGTATGACTGGGGGTTGGTTATGAGCAGCACAAAACTTTAACATTCAGTTGTCTGCATTTAAATGTCATAATTGTTATCATAGCAAGTCGTGAACAAAGAACAGACCAGTTAAGATCATTTCAAGCAGGTTAGATTCAGTTAGTCAGAACTGAATTATTCCAAATCTTTCACCCAAACACATATAACGACTCCTGCTATGACTGACGTTCATTGTATCAATATCGGGCATAATGGCTAGCTTTAAGCAGGTCTAATGTTACATTCAACCAAAACTTGAAAATATGTCACAATGGGCATTCAGTGATGTCATAATGGCTAAATGATTCAACAGAAACTTCTGTCTGAGAGTGATGTCACAATGGCTTCATTCTTCTTTTGTGAGGTGGTGGTTGACCTTAACAATGGCCCACAGACGCTAGCTGGGTTGGCATGGGTGGAGCTAGTCTGGCCTCTGGCTAAACCCCTGCACCACCTCTCTGCATATCCACCCACACGAGCCACACCCAATGTCAACCCCCTAGGGACAGCTGCTGCCTAGTAACACAAAGCGGGAGAGAGAGAGAGTGAGAGAGAGAGAAATGGAGAGAGGGAGAGAGAAATGGAGAGAGAGAAAGTAGTGACTGAAGAGTGTCTAATTACTCCCACAGCCGTGGGGATCTCCCCAGGAGCCTCGGCCTCAGACAGCCTCAATCAACCTCATCGCCATGACAATAGAGAGGGCCGCGAGCGCGCTGCCTTTGTCACGGGGCCCAGACAAAGGAGGCGGGGAGCTTAAACTCAACCAGGAAGCGCTGCACGACACCAGAATACAGATCCGCCGTCACGCCAAGGCAAACTCCCCAGGTGTCCGCTCTGAGGAAGGGACTTGAATGCAGAGGAGTGCGGGGGAGAGGAACCAGAGAGCAACAGTCAGATTAGAGAGAATGGAAGGCTGCCCAGCAAAAAAAAAAGACAGAGAGAGAGTGAAAGAGAGGATACGTGTTGAGGGTCTTTGGGTGTGTGTGTGTGTGTGTAAGTGTGTGTGTAATTGGGCTGCGTTAAGTATTTAGAAGCAGAAGGCACCAGAAACCCGAAAAGAAACTGAAGGACAGGCAGTGTCCCCTGCGTCTCCACAAAGCAGCGCAGGACCGTCTCAATGCCTCCATTCTGAAATCAGCACTACATACTAAAGACCTAAGCATAGCAGAACATGACTGTTGGGAGGATAAGAAGGAGAGGGTCCTTACATATATACTGTACTTGAATTAGAAATACATTATTCTTATCATTAAACAGATACACAGACAGGCACACATAGGCACGCACACAAACACACACACACCCACACCCACACACAAACACACAACTGAGAAGCTCTTCAACACATCTGCCCAGCGTCATATTAGCACCACAGGAAACAGTAGAGAAAGAAGACAATGATGATGAGAGCAAAATGGTGTTTACAGAAGCAATGAAATGACAATAAATAGGAGAGCAGTTATGGGGGGAGGGGGTGGAAGATGTGAAGGCAATTTTACCAGCCAATTTTAATCTGGGATGAAATTGTCAATATAGCCGCCAAGTAAATAATGTTGCAAAGCTCATGTCAACAGCTTGCAATATTACTACATAGGCTGTGTTTGCATTACCATCATCTCTCTCTCTCTCTCTCTCTCTGCATGTGTGTGCGTGTGTGTGTGTGTGTGTGTGTGTGTGTGTGTGTGTGTGTGTGTGTGAGTGTGTGTGTGAGTGTGAGTGTGAGTGTGAGAGAGAGAGAGAGAGAGAGAGAGAGAGAGAGAGAGAGAGAGAGAGAGAGAGAGAGAGAGAGAAAGAGAGAGAGAGAGAGAGAAGTAGGTTAACGGCTGGTAAGCAGTAAAGGATTGACTGATAGCTAAATAAGATAGCACATTCATAGAAAGGGTATTAGCAAGCCATATTGTTCCATATTGTTGAAGGTAACAAAGAAAAGACAGAGATTTGCCAGTGAATATTATTGGGAGAGAGCCAGCCAGGGAGAAGGAGGGAGGAAATAAAGGAAGGAAAGCACTTGTAAGTGTGAGAATTAGCACTTCATAGAGGAGAGATTTAACATGAGACGCTCTCGCTGCCTCTTCATAGAAGGGAAAAAAAAGATAGAGTTTGCTTCGAGAGGGAGAGAGTGAGAGAGAGATTTAGAAAGACACTGTTTATTCCTGCAGACGACAGTGATCGAGAGAGAGAGTGCTAGCGACTGAGTGGGAAAGTGAGAAAGCGCGAGAGACACGAAAGAGAGAGAGAGAGAGAGAGAGAGAGAGAGAGAGAGAGAGAGAGAGAGAGAGAGAGAGTGAGCAAATGTGTGTGTGTGTGAGAGAGAGAGATTTAATGGAGCAGAGATGAGGTGAGAAGAAGGCTTACAGCGTGATGTAGGAGGAGAATGTAAAAGGCAGATTGAGGCAAGCCTCTTGCTGCAGACGTGTTGGAGGCTAAACTAGCAGCAGCGGTAGCGGCAGCATCGCTGCAATAATAAATAGCGAAATAAAGAAATAAAAGCGGCAATGAAATAAATAAGTAGATAACATAAAAAGAGTGCAGGGAGAGCATCAAAGGCTGCTTCAGCTGGAATCTGACACCGCAGTTAAAAACACACAGAGACACCTCTAAGAGGGGGATGTGAAGGAGACTGGCGGATGGGGATTATTTTAGGAGATGCATCAAACCATAGCAAACCACATAAGACAAATACCTTCAGGAAGCCTGGATAAAACACATAGCTCATGCTGATCCTATGCACATCATGCCCCATGTTCTGCTTAAAAACAACACATACCTCATGAAGAAGATGTACACAATAAATTGACTTATTTCTGGCTAACAATGTTGTCAGATTTTGCCACTGACTAACATTAGAGACTCATTGGAATTCAGTAACAGCAGCTAGCCAGGGGCCTGTTAGTCTTGCCCCAAACCGGAGCTCTCTAATGCCACTGCTGTTATGCTATGCTAATGCCCCAGCGCTAAGCTAATATTTCAAAGCCTAAGTATGTGGAGGGTTTGGCCCTGCAGCAATGCCTGTGAATAGTGTGTGTGTCTGACCCAGTGTTACCAAACTGTGATGCGTGGAGGGTAGGGGTGAGAATGGGGTGGCTGGATTAAGCTCCTCCAGAGCTGTTTTAACCGGTGCTATCGCTAGGATAATCATCCCCCTCAGCGCTCCTCTCCTCACCCCTAAAACACCAGCCCCTGACACCCCCACCCCACCCCCATCATTAAAGGAGAAGTGTAATAGGATGCAGGGGGTATGAGCGTCCTGTAATCGGATTAAAGGGATGAGCTCATTAGTAATGCCTCTGTTCTACACCCCCCACCCCACCCCAACCACCCACTCAACCTCCACTCCAGTATCACTCCGAAATCCAGAGATAAGCGGCAAAGTTAGGGAACTCCACCTCACAACGTGGTGGCAAAATCGGGTAAAGAACTCAAGACCTCCCCTTCCAACCCCCATCCCCCCACACACACACAAAACAACAAAGACACCAAACAGACACAAGCAACAATGAGCACATCTCCCATGCTTAACACACTGACACTAAATAGTGTGTGCACTGGTTATCAGGTTGCTGCATCTGCGATACGGTTCAGTCTAGCGTCTGTCTATTATTTTAATGAGTCTTTCATTTCCATAATGAGGGCTGCTGAGCCATTACTGTGGCTCCACTACATCACCAGCACAGACAAGACGCACACACACACACACACACACACACACACACACACACACACACACACACACACTCCCTCACACACTCCCACAACAAAGAGCACACACACAGGGACAGAACAAAGGCAAATACTGTAACACGAGGTAGAGAGAGATAGAGAGAGAGAGATTTATATCTGTAAGTTAACACATTAATAGCTACTGTGCACACTGCATGCTTGCTTATTTTATTCTATGTATAATTGATATCATTGCTTTGGCAATACAAACATTTTCTTGTCATGCCAATAAAGCACCTTTGAATTTGAGCGAGAGAGAAAGAGACACTAAATAGGGGGCTACAGAATGAAAGACAGAAAAGTATGTAGAGAGAGAAGAGAGAAAAGAAATAAATGAAGCTGCCTCAGTCCGCTCTTCCTATGCCAGCATACACTTCCTGTTCTCTCTCTTCCTCTCCAGCCAGCTCCATCAACATGGCCACAGGGATTCTTTCTGACGCTGCTCAATGACACATCATCTGATAGAATAATGATGGTGTAAGCTTACAGTAACAAACACTACTTGCAAATGGTAATGACTGCATTGATTACACAAATTCCTACAAAGCTAAAAAATAATTGGATAACAACGGGCTATCTGTCTATCTAATCTAGGATGTAGTCAATCTAACTGACTTTGTCTCTATTCGGTCTGCCCTTCCTCTCTCCCTCTCCCTCATCCATCTTCCTCATTCTCTCCATGTCACTCTCTCCCTCTCTCTCTCTCTCCCTCTCCCGCCCCACCACACTGGCCCTGGAGGGCCTTGTGAGCGAGCTGCGCCATGAGGCCCTCCCCGGCTGCCTGTCACTGCTGTGCTTGAGTCAGCAGAAACCACGGGGAAGACATACAGGGTAGGGAGAGAGAGAGAGAGAGAAGAGAGAGGGAGGGAGAGGGAGAGAGAGAGGGAGAGAGAGAGGATGGTAGCAGGGAGAAGCGCAGTAAGAAGTGATTACTAGCAGAGTCTCCACACACAGCCGTCATCCTCATCTCTCTCCACTCTTGCACTCTCCCCATCATCACTCTTGCTCTCATTTTCTCCCCCCTTCCTCCCTCTCTCTCTCTATCCCTCCTTCTCCCTTACCACCATCATTTGGCTCCTCTTCTCTGGCTTTCACCCTTTCTTTCTAACTTCTCTTCTCCCTCACTCTTCATCCGTCTCTTTTCACCATTTCCCTTCTTTTTTTCTCTCCCATCTTATCCTCAATTTTACTGCTTCTTTCCTCTCTGTGGGAATCTTCCTCCTTCTCTCTCTCTCTCTCTCTCTCTCTGGAGTGAGTGAGAGAGAGAAAGGCAATCACTTCAGTGTTGCTGCAGCTAATCAGCTAACGCTAACACCAGCAACTGGCGACCGGAGGCCAGCTCTCGGCATTAGCATAAAGAAAAGACGGCACCGTGCCGCACACACGCGGCCCCTTTGATGCGCTTTCACCGTAATTTGTTTTGATTCGCTCTGTTCAAACAGAGTCAGCAGCACTACTACTTCTTTTTCTTTCTCTTTCCCCCTCCCCCCCTCTCTCTCTCCCCCTCTCCGCCTCTCCTTCTCTCACTCATTTGTCCTTGTCTCACAGACAGGGAATCGGACTGCCTTTAAAAAATGGCAGGAAAATACCAATATGTTTTGAACTACTAAAGGTGTGTCCTCACCTGACACTCTTGTAGTCTTGGCTGCAGTTGAAAGCATCTCGCCCCCCTGGTGCTAAGGGCTATGAGGGGCTGACAGAGGCTCTAACGCTGGGGCCAGTCCCCCCGTACGCTAGTGGGGGTTGCAGCCGAGCTGCTGCTGTTTAGAGGCCCTCGCTTGCTCAGGGCTAGCAGGCTTCACATGAATAGACAACACACACAAGAGCACAGATAACCTACAGCTATGGTTTTTACTCGCCCCCTGCCTTGCTATCACTCACTGATCTGCAGAGAGAGAGAGAGAAAGAGGAGGGGAGAGGGAGAGAGAGAGGTGGAGAGAGAGAGAGAGGGAGAGAGAGAGAGATGGAGAGAGAGGGAGAGAGAGACTGGACTGGCAGGGGGGAGGTTGCTTTGATCAGCACGGACTGAGGCATTGCTGGAGACCTGCGCTCAAAAAATATTTTGAGAGATAGATGTATTAAAAAACAAGATGAGGCGCGGCCCCCCGTGGCTTTCAGTACTGCAGGGCCTACCGTGCCCTCGTTTGCCTTTTCATCCCTCTATTCTCTCGCTCTCCGCACTCGTCACGCAATCTGCCCATCGCTCTCGGTCTCTCTATCTATCTATCTATGAACACCTCCACCACTCCCTCACTCTTACCATCTCCATTCCCCTAATCTTCATCTCTTTTCCTTCTTTTGTCCCTCCATCCACTCAACCCTCTCCTCCTTTCTTATCCTCCCTCTCCCTTTCTCTCTTCCTCTCTTTCTACATTGACTTGCACCTTGTATCTATCCATTTCTCCTTCTCTACCCCTGCAGTCTCTCTATCCCTCTCTCCCTGTTTACCATGCTCCTTCCCTCATGCCATCTCTCCTTTCGTCCTTGTCCTCTCTCTTTATCTGTTCATCTCTCCCTCTGTACACTCCCTTCCTTCTCTCCATCTCATTATCCCCCATCTCCCTCTCTTTTCCCTCCTTTGTCCCTGCCTTCCTCTCCACTGTTCCCTTCATCCCTCCCTCACTGTCT
>JAODXP020000016.1:19611997-19616997 GCA_027497455.2 Sardinella longiceps | reverse complement strand
TTGATTTGGAGGCGTGCAGAGACCCGCGGCGCTGTTAGCCACACTCCAACGCACTTCCATACCGCCACATACACCTCTAGGGATCCCACACACAACATGTGTGCCTGCCTGCGTGTGTGTGTGTGTGTGTGTGTGTGTGGAGGGTTTTGGTGTAAACAATGAAGTTGTTCACCTGTTCCTTATTGTGTATGAGTGAGGTGAGTGAGAGTGTCTAATGCAGTAACCTCTCTCTCTCTCTCTCTCTCTCTCTCTCTCCCCCTCTCACACACACACACACACACACACACACACACTCACACACACACACACACACACACACAGCTGTGTTTGCACATGCACATACTATGAGGGTCTGCATCTGTGCGTGTCCTCAGGTATGTGGTCATTAAGGTGTATTCAATAACTACTGTAAAGGCTACTATCCATACATGTCTGGATTGTTCCACAGCTGGACTGACCCATAGCACACACACACACACAGACATAAATAGAGCCTGAGCACAAAGAAATCAATATTTCAAGTTAATGCTGTACATGGAGTATCATAAATCCAGACAGATGATGCGTGTAATGGCAGGCAAGAGTCAAATGTGGGCTACATGACAGGGCCCATCACACTCATAGGCCAACTCTCTTTTCACACACACACACACACACACACACACACCTTGCCCCTCAGGTGACCTCGCAGCAGGTCTTGAAGAGAAAGGTGACCTGTCTGGTCGTAATTACGAGCATCGCTGCGCACCGCTGGGATCGCCACGGCGACAGTGCTGGGTGATACATGGGGCGACGCCCGGCGTGTGCTGATGGGTAATATGCAAATGAGACGGGAACAAAAGAGCCTTGCAAAGCAAGGGCACCTTCAGCTCTGAGCTGGGGCTCTCACCCACAACACACACATATATATGTATGAGCATTATCAGTCAAACACACCCAAACAAAGATGGCACACCATGCTTCTAACGTGTGTGTGTGTGTGTGTGTGTGTGTGTGTGTGTGTGTGTGTGTGTGTGGTTGGGCACAGTGGCATTCTTCTCAAGGACAAGCTTGGGCTGGGTAGGGGAGAGGAGACGACGACTTGTGATAATCTATGGATGCTAAATGCATGCAAAGGAATCATTCATATTCATGGCAACCTGTACCATTTATTACGCCGCGCTTCACAGACACGGAGGAAGAGCCTGGGGTTTAGTAGTTTAAGCTAATCAAATCACCCGTGAACAAATGAACGAGTGAAAGAGAGAGAGAGAGAGAGAGAGAGAGAGAGAGAGAGAGAAAGAAAGATAGAGAGAGAGAGAGAGAGAGAGAGAGAGAGAGAGAGAGAGAGAGAGAAAGTGAGAGTATCACAAGACAAAAACACTTTAGCCCATTTTCCCTTTGAGTAAAAAGAAGAAAACGAATGAACCCCTTTAACACTGCCGTTATATAAACATATTAAGCCCCGCTCTCTCATTAGCCTAGCGTTCATTTTTTAGCGTGGATGCTACGGCAGCAGCAGCATCAGCGGAAGCATTAATTCTGTGGCGCTTGTGGCTATTAGCCAGACGCTGGTCACACCGCGCTTGTTAGTCTCCCTGACGAGGCCATTACCACGATTGGTTACCGCGGCAGCAGCAGCGGCCGCCGCTCGCTCGGGGGGTCATGGGAAACGTTCGACCGAGCTAAATGGATGATGGTCCGCCACAGCAGGCGAGCAAAGATCTCGAGGCTACGGGCAAACCTGGAGTTAGCTGCTGCTGCTGCTGCTGCTACTGAGGAATGACCATCAGCCATTAGCAAGGTCTGCATCTCCTGGTCATCAAGACTCCAGCCAAGGTGAGGGTGTGACGGCCAACCGGCCTCACTTATCTTAGGAGAGCTGCTGCCATTATCTGATGCAAGTGCATCAACCTTATGCCGGGAAGCCAATTAGATTCATGGAAGCCCAATAGCTCCCGTGGCACATGTGGACGCTTCAGTTTCTCATGTCTCTCTGCTGCTGCCACAACGTCTCCTCTTCCTCCTCCACCTCTTCCCTAGATTTGTAATTCCATGGAAATTACATAGTGCATGCAAAAAGTTTAAAAAAGTAAAAGTTTTGTAAAAAAAAAAGTTTTATCAAAGTAAAAGTTTTGTGCAAAAATGTCTGACAATAGAACTAAAACATGATATGGTTACTAGGCCATCAATGTTGAAGTTGTTTCTAAGAAGTTGCAAGGTTGCTTAAGGTTGTTGCTAGGGCGTTGCTAAGGCGGACATGGCGGTTGCTTGCTGATCATGTTGGTTGCAATGTTGATTGCCACGTCATCAATGTTGAAGTTGTTTCTAAGAAGTTGCAAGGTTGCTTAAGTTAGTTGCTAGGACGTTGCTAAGGCGGACATGGCGGTTGCTATGCCGGTTGCTACATTGGTCATGTTTGTTGCAATGTTGATTGCCACGTCATCAATGCTGAATTTGTTTCTAAGAAGTTGCAAGGTTGCTTAAGGTAGTTGCTAGGGCGTTGCTAAGGCGGACATGGCAGTTGCTATGCCGGTTGCTACATTGGTCATGTTGGTGGCAATGTTGATTGCCACGTCATCAATGCTGAAGTTGTTTCTAAGAAGTTGCAAGGTTGCTTAAGGTAGTTGCTTGGGCGTTGCTAAGGCGGACATGGCGGTTGCTATGCCGGTATTGTAAACATTCCACTGGTCCTGCAGGCAGTCGGAACTTTAGGATCCATGAGAATTCTATGTCAACTAGAAACTATTATCAGCTGTATTAAATCAAGTATTTCAACATTTTTAAGCAACTTTACAGTATAGCAACTTTTTATGTACTTATCCACAATGTACAGGTTGACGCAGCCAAAGGCTGCGTCCAACTTTTTCAACTAATTTAACTATTTTAACTAAGCAACATTCATCCAACTATCATACAATTCAACTTTAAGCAACTTTTTCCTTTGCCAACTGTAAATGCAACCATCATCCTATGCAACAACTTCCACATTGATGACCTGGTAACCAACATGGCAACCGTTATATCCGCCCTAGCAACGGCCTAGCAACTACCTTAAACACTTATGCTACGTCCCGGGAACCACCCCCACGATGATGACCAACCACTGAACTTAGCACCCAACATGATCAACATGGCAACCAGCATAGCAACCAACATGTCCGCCTTAGCAACGCCCTAGCAACGCCCTAGCAACAACCTTAAGCAACCTTGCAACTTCTTCGAAACCACTTCAACATTGATGAGGTGGCAATCAACATTGCAACCAACAAGATCAACGTAGCAACCGGCATAGCAACCGCCATGTCCGCCTTAGCAACGCCCTAGCAACTACCTTAAGCAACCTTGCAACTTCTTAGAAACAACTTCAGCATTGATGACGTGGCAATCAACATTGCAACCAACATGACCAATGTAGCAACCGGCATAGCAACCGCCATGTCCGCCTTAGCAACGCCCAAGCAACTACCTTAAGCAACCTTGCAACTTCTTAGAAACAACTTCAGCATTGATGACGTGGCAATCAACATTGCCACCAACATGACCAATGTAGCAACCGGCATAGCAACCGCCATGTCCGCCTTAGCAACGCCCTAGCAACTACCTTAAGCAACCTTGCAACTTCTTAGAAACAAATTCAGCATTGATGACGTGGCAATGAACATAGCAACCAACATGACCAATGTAGCAACCGGCATAGCAACCGCCATGTCCGCCTTAGCAACGCCTAGCAACTAACTTAAGCAACCTTGCAACTTCTTAGAAACAACTTCAGCATTGATGACGTGGCAATCAACATTGCAACCAACATGATCAGCATAGCAACCGCCATGTCCGCCTTAGCAACGCCCTCAGCAACTACCTTAAGCAACCTTGCAACTTCTTAGAAACAACTTCAGCATTGATGACGTGGCAATCAACATTGCAACCAACATTAACAATGTAGCAACCGGCATAGCCAACCACCATGTCTGTCTTACGCAACGTCCTAGCAACTACCTTAAGCAAACTTGCAACTTCTCAGAAACAACTTCAACATTATTGGCCTAGAAACTATATCATCTTTTAGTTCTATAGTGTTCTATATGATGTTTTAATTCATATCCGCCCTAGCAACGGTCTAGCAACAGCTTCATTTTTTTAAGCATTTTTTTTTACTTTTTGCATGCACTATGTAATTTCCATGGAATTACAAATCTAGCGGGTCCCTGGTGGGAGTGGGGGCTTGTTGGCAGTGAATTACAGGTCGAACGGCTGTCAATTAGTGGCCAGAGTCAAGCGCTCCCAGGCCCTTAGCAACCAGCGTGAGGAGGGGAGCTCACTTCCACCCTTAATGCCATTAACAGCCTGGGAGGGAGGGTGTGGGCCTGCAAGTGTGTGTGTGTGTGTGTGTGTGTGTGTGTGTGTGTGTTCAAAATCAGTAGCAAGGCCAGATGGACCACTAAACAAACTAGGCAGTGTACTCACAATGCACAGAGAGAGAGAGAGAGAGAGAGAGAGAGAGAGAGAGAGAGAGAGAGAGAGAGAGAGAGAGAGGATAAAGAAAAAGGTTTTGCTAACAGAGAGGGAGAATGTGGGAAAGCAACAATGTGTGTGTGTGTGTGTGTGTGTGTGTGTGTGTGTGTGTGTGGGTGTGTGTGACTCACAAGTGAAGTGCTGTCATTTGTGAGCACTCACGAGTACACACACACTCACACACATGCACAGTCACACACACACTTGAGTCCCACCTGTACACATGCATCTCCAGTGGCCAACAGAGCCCCAGAGGGAGAGTTGGGGCAGGGAGGCTGTGGCCCATTAGTGGAGTGGACAGAGCAGGACTCCACACCGCTCACGAGTGCCTCGTCCACTGACCTTTCCCTTCTTCTTCCTCCTTCTCCATCTAGCGCTCTATCGCTCCTTCCATCTCCCTTCCCACTCTGTGCCCTCCATCCTCTCTTATCGCCTCTCCCATCAGCCCCAACATTGGCTCTGTCTCTTTGCCCGCCCGCCCGCCCGCAATCACTCTCTGGAACTAG
>JAODXP020000016.1:19603978-19606478 GCA_027497455.2 Sardinella longiceps | reverse complement strand
ACACACACACAGCCTTTGTCTCCTCACTGGGCCATCTCTAACCCATGACTCAAGCAAGCCATTCAGCAGTTTGATGGCGGTGGTGTGTGTCTGACTAAGTCCCTGTGTGGCGGGCGGGCAGGCAGGCGGGCCTTTGTGTCTGACTGCTCACTGAGCCCAGACTGACTGCAGTCACTGTCACATGCCCACTGCAGCACTCTGACCAACATGACTAACACACTCCACATCAAGTGCAACCCAAAAGGCCTTCAAAATATTAAATAAAAGAAAGAAAGAAAGAAAGAGAGAGAGAAAGAAAGAAAGAACAAACAAAAAAAAGAAAGAAAACAATGTTTCAGCCAAATACCACGCATTGAGTCAAGCCATTTCTCTCCCATTTGTCACCCCCCCCCACCCTCTTCACACACACACTCGCCAAAAAAAAAAAACAAACAAACACACAACACACACACACACACACACACACACACACACACTAAATGACACGCGCTGCCCAGTCCGTATGGCAAATCCCGTCCCTAAAGAGGCAATGTGTGCCATTTACTGACCAACAACAGATGCTCCACCCAACTAATGCCTTCTGTTTCACTGGGGGATGAGGGAGAGAAGATAGAGGGAGAAAGAGAAAGAAGGGGAGAAAGACAGAGAGAGAGGGAGGGAAAGAGAAAGACAGAGAGAGAGAGAGAGAGAGAGAGAGAGAGAGAGAGAGAGAGAGAGAGAGAGAGAGAGAGAGAGAGAGAGCGCTAATTCATGCATAAATCTGCTCCAAATATCTTCACTTTTCAGGAAAACAGCCCATGGCTTCGGCTACCAGATGTTCCAGCCAGAACACAAATCAGGTCTGATGCATGACAAACTTTTCCCCTTTCCAAAGGTAAACAAATAAATGACAAAGTAACTAAATCTATTGAAAATGAACAAATAAATAAAGAAGTGGTGCCACATGGCACTTTCATCCTGCTGTCGTGACGACTGGTGCGTAGGCTACAGATACTCTATGGTTCGAGTGGTCCACCCACTCTCCTGGACCATGGCCTTAGTGTGTGTGTGTGTGTGTGTGTGTGTGTGTGTGTGTGTGTGTGTGTGTGTGTGTGTGTGTGTGTGTGTGTGTGTGTGTCTGTGTGTGTATGTGAAGGAGTGAGTGAGCGAGAGGGAGAGAGAGAGCGAGAGCGAGAGCGAGAGCGAGAGAGAGAGAGAGAGAGAGAGAGAGAGAGAGAGAGAGAGAGAGAGAGAGAGAGAGAGAGAAAGTGAGAGTGAGAAAAGGCTTCGAGCAAACCGACCAATCAGGTGGTAGGTAGACCAATAAGGTCCTTTATGCCCGCCTCTAGCCATGCCGCTGGCCCTGCTGGCCCCGCCCCCGGGTATGGGAACATGGCAGCACCTTGTCAAACATTAACACAATCATTTGGCTTCATTAACCTTCAACAGGGACTAGCAGTGATTCATGCAGAGGGCACAGCCAGTGCTTTAAACCACGCTTCTGTGTGTCTGTGTGTGTGTGTGTGTGTGTGTGTGTGTGTGTGTGTGTGTGCGCGTGCTCATTTCTGCAGATCTCTTTCAGCAGCACGCCCATAGCTGCAGTGGCAGGTGATAAAAGTGTGTGTGATGGAGAAGAGACAGAGGGGGTGCAGAGAGTGGCAGTCATGGAGAGACATTGAGTGTGGCAACAAGGCATATGGAGGCACTGGCTTCTCTAATCAACATCCATTTCCCCCTCCAATGGATCCCTCAGCACCATGTGCACACGCACACACACACACACACACACACACACACACACACACACACACACACACACACACACACGCACACACACGCATCTAGTTAGATGAGTGATTTATGGTGCTAGGCAGAGCCATGCAGATGCATCAGTCTGGCTGCTTATTGGGTTTATTGGGCTCAACACAAACCAGTATCCCATTGCCTTGCCTCTCGCTCACACAACACACAGCAGATCGGGTTTAACAGACATGCATGGATCAAATTCACTCACTCACTCACACGCACACACACACACACACACACACACACACACACACACACACAGGCCCAAAGGACATGTCTGAATGTATATAATGTATTCGTACAAGGGTGGTATTATGTGTGTCTGTGTGTGTACAATACAAGGAAAGAGAGACAGGGAGAAGCATTCTTTATTTGGCAGAGCCTGCAGGTCAAGTGTGTGTGTGTGTGTGTGTTGGGGGAGGGGATCAGGTTTAATTGCTGCACACTGACTTGAAGTGAACCCAGGTGTGCTGCCAAAAGATGACTCCCATGGAGAAAGCAGGTATTACATTACACCCCCAACAGACACACACACACACACACACACACACACACACACACACCATTCCTGCGCATAAATCACGCACGCGCGGACGTACGTGCACACACACATACACGCACACACATGCGCACATAGTGCATGCATGCACGCACACACACACACACACACACACACACACACACACACACACACACACACACAACTCTGCATGTC
>JAODXP020000016.1:19583978-19598978 GCA_027497455.2 Sardinella longiceps | reverse complement strand
CATGAGCCCAGGTCAGAGAGCAACACTGCTGAACAAGTCCAAACACACACACACACACGCTCACACACCTGTTGTCACAGCAGTGTGAAGGTCAGGGAGAGGCCCAGCGGAAATGCAGAAATTAGCGCCTCTCCTCTCGCCCTCCAACTCCACCCTGGCCAACACTCCACTCTAAAGCATTGAAGCCGCCTGCCTGCCTGCCTGCATGCCTCTCTACAGCCCTTGGGCTTTCATTTGATCTTCCATACACATCAATGGAACTTGGCGAACGCTTTCATCCAATATGGCTTCTCCACTCCAAAGCCATGCATGTACTGTAGAGTCCTCCTCCATCACCCCCAAAGCCTCTGCTCCTCTGCTCCTCAGCTCCTGGCCTCCTTTCTCTCCCTGGTGACCTACAGCAACACTCTGATTAAAAGTCTTTATTATTACAGCCCCCTAAAGCACAACACACAGTGTGAACTGGGCATGACACACGCGGTAGGGCTAACAGTGCTAGCTGAACAGATCAGTATGATGTGTGGTGAGGCCGGCGTCTGCAACAGCATCAACTAGACCATGCGCTATCATATGGCATAGGGAAGCCATGGAAAAGCGTGTGTAATATCCTGCTTTCATACTGGGGCAATCACCCCCATTAGAGTGAGGAATACTATAAAAGTCTATGGCTCCACAGAGGCTATGGATTAATGGAAGGGGTTTTGTGCTGGCTAGCGCTTCTGACTGAGTATCTCTCTCTCTCTCTCTGTATGTGTGTGTGTGTGTGTGTGTGTGTGTGTGTGTGTGTGTGTGTGTGTGTGTGTGTGTGTGTGTGTGTGTGTGTGTGTGTTGGGGTGTTATAGGGGTAGAAGAGGACAGAGAGCTGGTGGGTGGGGCGGCTCTAGGCCAGAGTGTGTTATATGATGGTAAGGCTGCCAGTCCATCCCACTGGAGCCCACTTAAGTGTATAGTTGGATCAAAAGTGATATCGGACACTGTGCACTTGGCCGAGAGGAAGTGGGAGGAGTCATTAGTGGAGCAAAATGCATTTATGTGGATTTCATTTAGATGTTAGGACATACTAACACTCCAGCCCTTTCAGCAGACACAGAGAAGGCCAGGCATATATGGGACCCGTATAAGGGCAGACATATGGGGCATATATGGAGCATGTAAGGGCAGATGTATATGGAGCCCATATAAGGGAAGACATATATAGGAGATATAAAGGGAGACATATATGGAACATACTGTATATAAGGGGAGACATACTGTATATTGGACATGTATAAGGGCAGACATATATGGGGTATATATGGGGGGCATACACAAGAAACAGTGTGCTGGAGTAGACAAGCGTTATGGACTTGACTCCTACTTAAAACACAAGCCCAGCCCAGCCCAGCACAGCACAGCATAGTGGCTCCAGCAGGGCCAGGGAAGGAGGATCAGGCCTGTGGCCATGTCATCAGCACAGCCAGGCTCTCCCCTTGGGTGACTTCTGCTGGAGCCCATGCCCATCTGCTATCCCAGGCCAGTGGGGTGCTGGTGGTGTGTGTGTGTGTGTGTGTGTGTGTGTGTGTGTGTGTGTGTATGTATGTGTGTGCAGCAGAAGACCGAAGCAGCCTTTTTCTCTTCCTCTCTCCTTCCCAGGACGTTTATTGATTCGTTAATGATCATAACCTCATCAAACTGACCCAGGATCAGGATTTATGCTCAAACCGGGCTTGGGGAAATGTATTATTGTGTTACGCTAATGAAATTGCATTGAATTGATTTGATTTCAAATTCACTGGCCGATGAGGGCAGCGTCCAATGGAGTGTCAGTGTGTGTCCGTGTGTGTGTCCATGTGTGTGTGTGTGTGTGTGTGTGTGTAGGCGTGGGCATGGCACTGTGGTCAGGCCTGGGCTAGCTGGCCTCTGTGCTCTGGTGAGTGGATAGCGGAGCGGAGCGGAGGGTCAGGCTGGAGCCTGTGGTTAGTGAGTGGCCGTTGGCTGGCCTGCCGGATGGGTGGGGAGGGGAGCGAGGAGCGGGGTCTGGCCAGGGACAGGTGGCTCTCGGCGGGGGCCGGGGAGAGGGAGGGAGGCAGGGCTGGGGAGGAGTGGAGGTGGAGGTGGAGGTGGGGGAGTAGAGGAGGAGGTTGTTGGAAGGGGTGTGTGAAAAGGCTTCCAGGGACCACGCCTCGTCACGACTTGTGTGGACACACACTGAGACACTACTACAACTCTCTCTCTCCCTCTCTCACACACACTCCTCTTTCTCTCTCTCTCTCTCACACACACACACAGCTTGCTCACAGTCATACTGCTTGCTCATACACAGGGCTGAATGGCGGCCCAGTATTTATAGTAAATATGAGAGGCATGCAGGCTGGAGGAGACATGGCTGACTAACTGAGAAGCACCTGTTCTCTCTCTCTCTCTCTCTCTCTCTCTCTGTGTGCACGTACGTACGTGTGTGTGTGTGTGTGTGTGTGTGTGCACGTACGTGTGTGTGTGTGTGTGTGTGTGCACATGTACGTGTGTGTGTGTGTGTGTATGCGTGTGCATGTGTGTGTACGTGTACACACATATTCATGTACACACACAAATTCACTTACGCACACACACATACACACACACACACACACACACACACACACACACAGACAATACACTCAGAACAGAACAGCTGTCAGGCGGACGTCCTCTCCCTCGCAGAGCAGAGCACACTCCTAAGTAGAGTCCCAAGGCCCAGCACAGCAGACACACACCAAAGACAGCACGCACGCACACACACACACACACACACACACACACACACACACACACACACACACACACACACACACACACACACACACACACACACACACACACACGGAAGACAGCGCAGGACAGAAGGGCCTCTGGGCCCAGGCAGAGATCCGGGGCCAGGGGAACGGGGAACGGTAGGGTTGGGCAGGGCAGGGCTGGGCAGGGCTGGGCAGGGCTGGGAGGTGGGTGGGTGAGAGGCTGAGCTCACTGGGCATGGGGCTCACTGAGGCACAGCAGCAGCAGCAGCAGGGAGATGGATGAGCTGATGAAGGGCTTTCATCATGGCCCAGCACCTCATCAACACACAGCTAATGATGATCTGATGACCAGGGGCGAGAGGGAGCTGATTGGGCTGTGTGTGTGTGTGTGTGTGTGTGTGTGTGTGTGTGTGTGTGTGTGTGTGTGTGTGTGTGTGTGTGTGTGTGTGTGTGTGTGTGTGTGTGAGAGAGAGTGTGAGTGTGAGTGTGTGTGTGTGTGTGTGTGCCCACTGACTGACACAGATGGACTGGCTCCCAGATAGTAGCACACTTTATCATAGCGCCAGCTTTCCCCAGAACAAAAATAAGAAGAAAGAAAGAGAGAGAGAGAGAGAGACAGAGAGAGAGAGAGGGAGAGAGAGAGAGAGAAAAAAGAGCACTAGACAAAAAAAGAGAAAAAAGATGACTAATATCCAAACTATTAAACCCACTCAAGCAGTCCAAGTCTGCTAATTAATGATGGGGGAGGCCCAATTAAAAGGCGAGTCGTTAGCGTGGCTAATGGAGACGAGGGAGCGACGGGAGCACGACGGCTCCGAACAAAGACGCTCTTCAGCTGCAGGTAAAAACGGAGGCAAAGGTCGTCAGGGAAATGATGACTTTAATGAGCTAATTGATTGGGTCTGGAGAAACAGGTTGGCCCTAAGTGGCGCAGTTCAAAAGCACAGCCCAATCAAACTCTTTATGTCGCTCAATCACAACTCAATGAGTTCAAGCCCAATACAATAAAACTCTGGGCCCCCAGAGATAGATGGCTTTGACTGGGGAAAGAGGCTACACTGCACCAGAACGTCACAGTACAGAAACGCTGCAGCCAAAAGCTCAGAACCCAGCTGTGAATGCAACCACATATAGCCAGGGCTGTAGCAGACAGCATCCAGCACACTGCCTGTTTACAAATATGAACTTCCAGCATTTCAGGAATTTAATGCTACTAAAGCAACTGAGTACCAGGAAATAACTTGCACTGATATTGAATGAAAAATATTTCAGATAGCAGGGATTTCAGCGACAGCCACCAACACAAAACACACAAACACGTAGACTTTCACTAGCCACTGTCTTACCGGTGTGTCTTGCACACATACACAAACCACACACACACACACACACACACACACACACACAAACACAACACAACACACATACACAAACTTCCACTGTCTTACCGGTGTGTCTTGCACACATACATACATACATACACACACACACACACACACACACACACACACACACTCACACACACACATACACACACACACACACACACACACACACACACACACACACACACACACACACTTCCACGGTCTTACCGGTGAGGTTGGTGCGGGCGCTGTAGGAGCCGAGGAACTGTCCGTCGGTGTTGGGCGTGTAGCACTCAAACAGGCCCTGGTCCTTGGCCTCCAGCTTGGCGATGTGCAGCAGGGCCGAGTCGCCGCTCAGGCGCTCCACCCAGATCTCCTTGCTGTTGACGCGCTGGGCGAAGATGGCGTAGGCGTAGTTGGGCTGCGCCGTGCTCACGATGCGGATCTCGCGGTCGGGCGCCGACGGCAAGTACATGGACCACTCAAAGTCCTGCTCCACACCCTCCTTGTAGCCCGTCACGTTACACCAGATGGTGGCGTGGGAGCCCTCCGTCCGCACCAGCGGACCGCTCTGCACCGTCACCACGCGCTTCGCCCAGCCAGGAGTCAGCCCCGCTGCAGAGAGAGAGAAAGAGATGGAGAGATGGAGAGAGAGACAGGGAGAGAGAGGGGAAGAGATTAGTGAATTGATCATCAGAACATGCCATCATAGCTCAATTAAATAACATGATACTGTACATGTCAACAGATGAAGACTTATTCAGAACTTTACATTGCATTAGATTATGTGTATGAGACCAGGTGTGTATGGTGTGTGTGTGTGTGTGTGTGTGTGTGTGTGTGTGTGTGTGTGTGTGTGTGTGTGTGTGTGTGTGTGTGTGTGTGTGTGTTGGGCAAATAAGAATGTCAGATCAAGAAAGAATGAGGTGTCTGCTTTGATAAAACACACAGTTGACATTTGGTTTGCCAAACTAGTGATACTGCAAATGTAAACAGAAGATAGATATAAAGAAAGATATGGAAATGTACTGATAGAGGGAGCAAGGAAGGTAGAGCGAGGAACAGAGAGAGAGAGAGAGAGAGAGAGAGAGAGAGAGAGAGAGAGAGAGAGAGAGAGAGAGTTGAATGGAATGGAATGAACCAGCTGAGCGAGAGAGTGAAGAAGGGGGGAAACAAACAGCAGTGGAATTGGAGGAACAATCTAATATAGAAACACATCAATGTCACTCCATCTTCACGGCCACTTCTCAAGCACTTTGTGTGTGTGTGTGTGTGTGTGTGTGTGTGTGTGTGTGTGTGTGTGTGTGTGTGTACACACTTTGTCTCTCCCTCCTTCACTCTATCCCTCTCTTCTTACTTCCCTGCATCTTTTTCTCTATTTCCCTCTCTCTCTCTCTCTCACCTCTCCACAGCTCTTCAGTTTGATTGGACTCATTCAGCCTTGCAGCGGGAGATAGAGGTGCTGAGTGTGTGTGTGTGTGTGTGTGTGTGTGTGTGTGTGTGTGTGTGTGTGTGTGTGTGTGTGTGTGTGTGTGTGTGTGTGTGTGTGGAGGGCTGCAAGGATTTAACTGGAATGGGATGTGAATGTGCTTTGTTTTGCGGCGTGTCCATGACCTGAAGAGTGGCGTCCACACAGAAGCCCATTATGGGGGCTAAGCGCATCCTCTCCACTCCCCCGCAGCCACAACCACCACCACAGTCACCGCCACACACACACCGCCACTACAGGCTAAAACACTCTACGCTAGCTCTGCATTAAAAAACGCTCCTGTGGCCAGTCAACATTCTACAGGATTAGAGGAACACACTCACTCACATACACACAAACACACACACACACACACACAAACACAGAGGCACCAACACCGAAAGAGACACACACACATATTCTCAGGCACTGAAGAATGGGCCAGGTGTTTGTCGCTCACTGTGAAGCACTTGAATTGAGGTGATTGATTTTTTGGAGAAACACCGGTGGCCTTGGTTGAGGCTTTTGACAGAATCCCCGTAAAAGGGGTCGGGGATAATGGGCAGGCCACTTTAGACAACGCTAAATCACAGCACAAATACAGACGGGAAATGACATGGTGTTCTCAGCACAGTTTCACTAAAGACGCACAACATGGGTCTGACACACATACATGCAGACATGTGCAGACACACACACACACACACACACACACACACACACTCTTACATGGGATTGTCTGCCCCATACGTGCGTGCACACACACACACACACACACACACACACACACACACACACACACACACACACACACACACACACTCAGAAGCACAAATGTGTCCCTTGTACAATTGCACAGAGAATATTCCAGAATGGCCCTCCAAGTTTTCTCCATTCTTTATGTTAATTCTATTCCACAGGCCCCATAGTCCCATCCCAAACTCTACTGGGCAAGCTGATGTATATTCAGTAAGTCTCCTCTCCTGTCTGAAGAGCCGCTGCTAGCTAGCGGAGAGGGGCTGCGTGCGGTGCGGAGACATGAAGGAGTGCGTGCGGCAGGCAGGCAGACCAAATGCTGTTGTCATGGGGAATAGCGGCTCAGAGAGAATGAAACAGGTTGGTGGGTCGACTTGAATGGTGGAAAAACAAGAGTCATAAAAACGCTCACTGTCCCACTCGCCAAGCTGCTGAAAGTGCAAGGCTGGCCCATCTGGAGGGGTGTTTGGGTATGTGTGTGTGTGTGTGTGTGTGTGTGTGTGTGTGTGTGTGTGTGTGTGTGTGTGTGTGTGTGCATTTAATGTGTGTGTGTCAGCGAGTGTACATATCTGCGAGGGGGGGAGGGGGGTGCATTGCGTATTCGTGTGTGTCTGTGTGTGTGTGTGTGCGCACAATCAAATTATTCTTGTGAACAAGCAACCGTTCCACCATGATTTAGGTATTACTCCACTCCTCGTCTGTCTGCCTCTCTCTCACACACACACACACTCACATGCAAACACACAAAAGGAATTGAACTTATCAGAGTCCCTATGGGGCAGTGCTGACACTCCAAGTACCACTTCCTTATGGTGTGTGTGTGTGTGTGTGTGTGTGTGTGTGTGTGTGTGTGTGTGTGTGTGTGTGTGTGTGTGTGTGTGTGTGTGTGTGAGAGAGAGAGAGTGAGTGAGTGAGTGAGAGAGAGTGTGTGTGAATGACGGTAGTTTCCCTGCCGATGGCACCATTACCAGATGCAGCAGATGGGCTCCCGTCATCCAGGGAAAGAGAGTGAGACAGAGAGGACAGAGGGAGGACAAGGATACAGAGAGAGAGAGAGAGAGAGAGAGAGAGAGAGAGAGAGAGAGAGAGAGAGAGAGAGAAAGAGAAAGAGAGAGAAAGCGACCTGAGAGAGGACTGATGCAGGAAGAACAAGGTCAGATGCTCTCAAGAGGAGCACATTCACTAAGACCAACCTTTCACAACTCTGTCTCCTTATCTGCATGGGAAAATCTACACATTCGCTTTTCCCCCTCTCCTCTTCTCCTGAATATGGGTGTGTGCATGCTTGTGTGTGAGTCTGAGTGTGTGTGTGCGTGTGCGTGTGTGTGTGTGTGTGAGAGAGAGATCATCCTGCCGCAAACACACACACACACACACACACAAACAAAGCACCTGCTGCTGAGGCATCATGTCATGCACCACACACACATGCCGACAGCTCATCTTAGGCTAACATGTCCCTGCCAGAGTAAATAATAACAAAAACAATGCAACACGCCTCAGGCACAGAGCTTGCCCACAGGGCAAATCCATTATACCTGCATCAGGCATTACACCACCCATCACACACACACACACACACACACACACACACACACACACACACACACACACACACACACACACACACACACACACACACACACACACCCATTTCCCATTTTACCAACAGTGGTTGGCCACTTTTTTCTTCTGAAAAATGTAATAGGCTCCATTCTCTGGGGCTGTGCGTGGAGAGCCCTGCTCCATTGTGTTAGAAATTGCGGGGATGTGCACTGGAGTGGCATAGAAAGCCATTGGTAGGATTACCACCACCTGAGACGGCAGAGCCAGCAGCCTTGTGCACACCTGTAGCAGAGGCAATGGAGTTTCAAGAGCCAGCAAACTATTATGATTATTATTATTATGCGCTTTCAGAAGCAAACAACAATAACACTGTAAGCCATCGCTTTCCTTGGAGCCTGGGTTGTTGTTGTCTTTTGCACTCCTATTGAAGTCAGCAAACAAATGTTTCTTTGTGTGTTTGTTTGTTTGTAAAGAAGCAAGACCTGTCTTTTATCTTTATCTTGTGTTGAAGATTTTGGAAGCCTAGTAGCAATGGAAAGCGTGGCCCTAATGTCAGCAACAGTGAAGAGAGTGGGACTACTCCTAATGACTAACTGAAACAGTTGCTAAGGAACCATATGGCATCAAAGCAAGCAGAATGCTCCACCCCCGTGGTGGCATTTAAACGGCCTCTGTAAACAAGTCAGACACATCCATCAATCAATCAGTGAGTCATCAGGACAATCTGTCGCGCAGAACGACTGAACCCCACCGTCCGACCAACCAATTAAAACGTGATGTTGCCGCTATTCGTCATCATCGCAGTCACGGGAGATGCGTGGGAAGAGTTCTGCCCATGAGGGTCCACTACATCACAGGCCCCTTCTGGAAGTTTCTACCCACCAGCACAGCAAGATACTGCTTTGAGGACACACGCTAGTTTCTCCAATTAGATATACGCTGCCACAGACATCCGAGCGGCCCAGTCGAGATCTGAGGAGTGGTGAGCTGCTCAGACTGCTGTTCCAGAGGGGCCTGACTCTCTGGTCTTCTTGCTCAGTGCAGTAGTCAACACGCCAACAGCCACACATCTCTTTGGGCTTGCAAGAGGGCTTCAACTCGAAACTTTTGGAGTAGAATCAGACACAGTCCATATCTGCTGATCAGCATCCTTAGTTCCACCTCAATCGAGCGGAAGCTGGTGCTGGCGCTGGCCCGGATTGGGTTGGGTGTCCCAGCAAGATCAGGGAGCAGCCCAGCGCCACAGTTGCCGTTTGTGGAGCACTTGTTCTGCGTGACAGTGTTTTGCAGAGGGCCATCCGAGCGTCCCCGGCTCACTGAGGGCATTAAAAATGGATCACACGCTAAATACTGAGTGTTTAAAGCCAAACGCCGCTGTCTCTTCCGGCACAGGGAACACGCAGAGAGAGAGAGAGAGAGAGAGAGAGAGAGAGAGAGAGAGAGAGAGAGAGAGAGAGAGAGAGGCAGAGAGAGAGAGAGAGAGAGAGAGAGAGAGCAGAGAGAGAGAGAGAGGCAGAGAGAGAGAGAGAGAGAGAGGCAGAGAGAGAGAGAGAGAGAGAGAGAGAGAGAGAGAGAGAGAGAGAGAGAGAGAGAGAGAGAGAGAGAGAGAGAGAGAGAGAGAGAGAGAGAGAGAGAGAGAGTGGGCAAAAAGTGTCTGCTAGTTTTTGACTTTGTGCAATTCTCCACATTCCCCAGAGAGTGTGTGTGCCTTCCTCTTAAGACATTTAATGTGTGTGTGTGTGCGTGTGTGTGTGCGTGTAAATGAGTAAGCGAGCAAGTTTGGGTAAGACAGAGAGGAAGGAAACCAGGAGGACTTATCTCCTATGTTTTGTGCTTTTCATTAGGAAGAGAACATGGCACCAACTAGTTCCTAATCCACTACAGGCAGCAACCAAGTCCATTTGGAGTGCATTTGGAATGGCTCTGCTCCAGACATAGCACCTCTGACTCACACTTTACAGCCAGCCCTCATGGACACTAAATATTAGAGCAGAGTGAAGGCTCTATGTGAGGGTACTGTGTGAGGGTACTGTGTGTGAGGGTACTGTGTGTGAGGGTACTGTGTGTGAGGGTACTGTGTGTGAGGGCACTGTGTGTATGCAGTCTAGGACTGAGACACAGGACAGGGGTTTGTGTTGGAGTCAGAAGTGGGAGAACACTCAGATGTGGGCTGCTGCAGGAGCCGACAGGCGTGTAAACCAACATTCCCCCGACACGTGTTAACACCCCCCATCCCCATCCCCATCCCACCCTCTCTCTCCCCCTAGGACCTCCTGCTGTGGGCACTCCTCACGGTTTATACACACACACACACACACACACACACACACACACACACACACACACACACACAGCTGAACAAGCCTTTTGTCACTTCATCAGTCACCTCACCTGTGATACACCCACTACTCGATCTCACTCATACAAACACACATACACACAAACACTCACACACACACATGCTTGTCCCCACACATAAAAACTCAGTCTTACAAGTAATGAAACTTGCGCGCGCACACACACACACACACACACACACACACACACACACACCAAACTGCAGAAGGTGTGAGCTTCCTCGACTCAGTGAAGCACACAGACAAAACCTACAGCAGTGAATACAGCTGCAAACAGGGAGAGAGAGAGAGAGAGAGAAGAAGGAGCAAAAGAGAGAAAACGAGCAGAGAGAGGGAAGAGCACACAATGAGAGATGTTTTTTTTTTTTTTTTAGGCTTTTTATTAGATAGGACAATGTAGAGATGACAGGAAACAAGTGGGAGAGAGAGAGATGGGGTGGGATCGGGAAATGACCTTGGGTCAGAATCGAACCCGGGTCCCCGGGGTAATGGTCTGACGCTCTAGCCACTGAGCCACGGCGCCCCCACAATGAAAGATGTTTGAGAGCCAAGGAGGATGGAGAGACTCAAGAAATATGGTTGAGAGAGAGAGAGAGAGAGAGAGAGAGAGAGAGAGAGAGAGAGAGAGAGAGAGAGAGAGAGAGAGAGAGAGAGAGAGAGAGCATACATGAGGAAAAAGAGAAGGACAGAATAGAGATAGAGGGAGAGAGAGAGCAGAGAGAAGCATGGAGGTGAAGACTAATCAGAAGGAAGGATGGAGGGAGGGAGCAACAGAGAGAAGGAAGAGAAAGTGAGAGAATGAAAGAGTAAAGGAAGAGGCATGCCCAGATAAGGAGACAGAAACAAGCAGGTGAGGAAGACTGTGATGGTGAGAGAATGGAGAGAATGAGTGAAAAATAGTGTGAGAGAATGAGGTAGAGAGAGGGATGATGAGGGAAAAGCAGAAGAGAGAGAAAAGACTGATGAGAGAGAGAGAGAGAGAGAGAGAGAGAGAGAGAGAGAGAGAGAGAGAGAGAGAGAGAGAGAGTATGTGTTTAATTTAATCTTGGGTCAGCAGAAAGACGCGGCTCTGCTGCCTTAACCAGCGCTGAGAAATATCATTACAACAGGAGGAGGCAAACTGGTCCTGGCAGGGCTGTTTGTTTTCCTTTAATTGCACTGCATGCTGTCCGTCCCAAGTGTTAACCAGGCCAAATGTGTTTGTGTGTGTGTGTGTGTGTGTGTGTGTGTGTGTGTGTGTGTGTGTGTGTGTGTGTGTGTGTTCACCCACAGGTGTGTATGTTTGAGAGCACATAATTGTTCAAGTGTGTGTGTGTGTGTGTGTGTGTGTGTGTGTGTGTGTGTTTGCCTTTGAGTGTGTAAGGGGATGTAGAGAATATCTGACTCATAAGAACTATGTCCTTCCACCATCGCTCGTACTGCTACTATCATGACAGCAGCTGTAAATTATTGATATTACCATTGGCCAAAGTATTAACCAGGGGTGCCTGGGTGTGTTTGAGTGTGTGTGTGTGTGTGGGGGGGGGTTCTATGTGTGAGTGTATGTGTGAGAGAGAGAGAGAGAGTGTGTTTTACCGACATGAAACATAACTACCCCACCCTCCTCTTTCACTACAGCTCTAGACCAATTGGCTCTTCTGCTTCCCGCCATGTTTACACACACACACACACACACACACACACACACACACACACACACACACACACACACACACACACACACACACACACACACACACACACACACACACACACACGCCAGGCTTGGCTATTAGCCATGACAGCTCTCAGCAGAGGAAAACAGTGTGAGTGTGAAGTGTGTGTATTTGTGTTTGTGCCTCTTTGTGAGTGTGTGTGTGTGGCCCAACTGAGCTGAGAATTCACATTGCCTCTTGTTATGCTACAGTCTCACACAAGAGCCCATCATTTCCCTTTTGTTTCACCATCTTTTACAGACACACACACACACACACACACACACACACACACACACACACACACACACACACACACACACACACACACACACACACAATAAACACTTCAGTTTACGCAGAGGCACACTGTGGCCGTGAAATAAAGTGTGTGTGTGTGTGTGTCTGCATACTGTGTGTGAGTACATACATGTGCATGCGTTTGTGAGAGAGAGAGACCAATAGGGAAGAGAGAGAGAGAGAGAGAGAGAGAGAGAGAGAGAGAGAGAGAGAGAGAGAGAGAGAGAGATCCACATCATGTCATCCACAAAAATTAGCATAGCGGCACCAAAACAGCCAATTTCACACAGAGCACTGTTGCCACAGGAGATAATGCCACACAGTAAACATGCTGGAGATGAAGAGAGGGGGGAGGAGGAGGAAGAAGAGTGGTGGATAGAGGAGAAAAGAGGAGGAGTGAAAGGGAGGAGAGAGAAGCTGAAAATAAAATACAGAGAGAGTGGTTTATAGAGGAGAGGAACTGAAGTCAAAAGAGGCAGATGAAGGAGGAGAGGAGAAAGAAAGGAAAGAAAGGTAGGAAGCTTAGAGAGAAGATGGAGAGAGGGATGAGGGGAGAGACAGAGGAGGGGGAGATGAGGGGAGAGACAGGGGTCAGAAGAGGATGAGAGAAGAGCTCAGCTGGACAGACAAACCTGCTAGCCACAACTGCACCTGCCAACGCTAGCCAGGTTAATGAAGGACACACACACACACACACACACACACACAATTTCTCCACTCAGAATTCAGCTCACAGATCATACCCCATGGGTGGGGTGGGGTGGCGTGGGGGGTTGGGTATAGGCAGCATCAATGAGCGTGTCCTCAAATGCCATATACTCCATCACGCACACATTAGTGTGTTAGCTGGAATTAACTTAGCTAACATCTCAGCAGCCTGTCTCTATTCACTCAGGTATCTCCCAGAGAGGACACAGAATTAGTTAGCATTCTCCATGTGCCAAAATACACATTGCCCTATTGAAAGTTTCAAAGAAAGCTATATTACATCTCCCTTCTCTTTACCACATAGGCACTGGGGTAGATGATGGACTAGCATATTCCTGAACGAGCTCATTGCAGTGGGACTCTGGTTAGCCTATGTGTTATTTCCCCAGCGTGAGGAAGACTAGCTATGACAAATCACTCATGGTGGTCACACAGATAGGTCTACAATACTGCTACAAGCAGCCATGACAAAACCAGGCACAAGACTCAAAGCTAACTGATGTCCAGGTTGTCTAAAACATGGGCTTTAGCCATCACTACAAGCTAGGCTAACATGCAGTAGCTCCCTAGCAAGCAAGAAGGAGGATATCTGAGTGGAAAATACACAGCCAAGGCAGGTGTTTGACAAGCTAGCAAATGTTAAATAATGAAAATAAAGCATAAAAGAACACTAAAGGACATTGTACCACGAGTAACTCCTACATCTTGCTGTAGCCTAAGCTAGCCCACTTTAATGCTCACGAAGCAGAACAAGGTAGCCTAAAGCTCTAGGGCCTGACAAAGACTTAGCCTACAATAGACACTCCAACTGTGTGTTATAGCTGTATTGAGAGGTTTTAGAATAGTAAGGGAAAGGAAAAGTGCCTTAGAAAGGGTAGACTACATACACATGACAGCAGGTGTGAAAAATGCAAGAAACTGACAAGCAAGCCAGTAGAAGACAAGGTCCAAAAGAGATAGAAACAGAGAGCATGGACAGACAGGGGGGAAAGAGAGCAAGTGAGCATGCATGAAGGAGGGAGACATATGCTGTAAGAAACAAGACTGCAGGGAGTGAGAGAAAGAAGGAGAAAAGAAAAGAAAAGAGGAAAAAGTAAGACATGACGAAACACCAGTTGCAAAGCGAGAGAGAGAGAGAGAGAGAGAGAGAGAGAGAGAGAGAGAGAGAGTCAGTTTGAACAGACAGACACAAATAGACATTGAGTGAGGGCCTAAAAGCCTAAAAGGAGAGGAAAAAAACAGACTGAGACTCAGAGCCAAGTCCATAAACAGTGATGTAGCAGAGCAGAGTGCAGTGGGGTGGGAGGACCAATACACTGTAGGGGTGAGTGTGTGACAGAGGAGGAGGAGGCTGTTTGTCTGGCTGTGTGTGTGTGTGTGTGTGTGTGTGTGATGGCTCAGCTCCACTCAGGGCTCATAATTAGTGCAGCATTAAGAGCCCTAATGAGTGAATTAGCCAGATTAGCTCAGCCTTTCTCTCTTTCCCTCCCTCATGCGCACACACACACACACACACACACACACACACACACACACACACACACACACACACACACACACACACACACACACACACACACACACACACACACACACACACACACACACACACACACACACACACAGTCTACTTTACCTATCCACAAATACAAATACCATCAACAAACAAGAGTTATCCCCCTTCCAAACCTCCTGAAAGGCTAGGGCAAGCCTCCTCTCTTCATTTGTCAATAAAAGCACATCTTTTATTTTCAGTCTCGCTGCAACGGTAAAAAGAAATACAGTACTGAAACGCACAAAAGGGGCTATTTAACAAAAGTGGTGTTTTACGAGCCTGCCATTGATTATTCACCACCAAGCGGGAGGAATTTGAAACCAAGGTGGTGGAGGCGGTGGTGGGTGTTTGTATGCTGGAGTATTTTGCTACACTGTCAGAGATGTGGTGAGGGCGCGGGCACACACACACACACACACACACACACACACACACACACACACACACACACACACACACACACACACACACACACA
>JAODXP020000016.1:19578978-19581478 GCA_027497455.2 Sardinella longiceps | reverse complement strand
TGAGCATCAGTGTGGGTTTGGTGCTGAAGGTTATTTAGAAGAAAAATGGACAGACTCACACACAGAGCTGTGGCCAGTGAGTCGAGAAAACGACACGAAATGGAGCACATTCATTTCGGTGTGTGTGTGTGTGTGTGTGTGTGTGTGTGTGTGTGTGTGTGTGTGTGTGTATGATGGAAGGCATGTGTGCGTGTTTGTTGAGCAGTGTGTGCAAGTGTGTGTTTATAAGTCTCTGTGTTATCAATCATGGTGTGTGTGCACACACACACACACACACACACACTTACTTGAGTGTATATACTGCCTACATGGCTCCTGGGCCTAAGTTCTCCATCAGGTGCCACTGGGTGATTTCCAATGAGGCTGTTTGTCAAGCTGTGGGCATAGTTAGCTCTCACAGGGCCATCAATCCATTGGAGACCCAGTATTTGCTTTTATGTAGCCACCAAAATCCACTTAGACTGTATTATGGAGTTGGAATTTAGAAATTTAACAGTTCCCACACCCCCTCCACCCATACTCATATATCCTACACACACACACACACACACACACACACACACACACACACACACACACACACACACACACACACACACGTCATCATCTTGTCAGCCTTCAGGCGGCGGCGAGGGGAGACTCAGTCCTCTCCCCCTCCGCATAGACCAGACGCTTTCCCTCGCCATTCCCAGCAATGACATGAAAAGGAATTAAACGTAATAAGAACACGTCTTCCCCAAGACAAACCCTTGAAGTCAAATCAGTCTTTTTAAAAAGGCGCTTGATTCCCTTTGATCTTCAGCTACTGACTGACGGAGCTGGCGCTCCCCAAAATCACACTTTTAGCATCTTTTATTTCGGGCATTTTTACTCAGTCATTTTTACAAAAATTGAGTTCGCCGACACACAGAGACACGCACAAACCGCACACGCTCACAAGGCAACAGACACGCACGCGTACAATCACTATTATGGATTCTCTTTTCGTTTTTTTGACCACCTCTCTGGAGAAGCTTACGGAGGAGGCAAAGCCTTTCTGTGACCTCTGCCATCTTCACTGGTGTTTTGCCTTCGCCCTACTAATGGGCTGGCGAACGTGTGTGTGTGTGTGTGTGTGTTTGTATATGTGTGTCTGTGTGCAGCTGTGGAGCAGGAAGAGGGAGCACTTTAAGCTAGCAGCAGACGGCTGGGCTTCCTGTGTGAGTGCTTCCGACTGACGCACAAACCAAAACCAGAGGAGAGGAAGAGGAGAGGAAGAGGAGAGAAGAGGAGAGGAGGAAGAAGAGAAGGAGAGGAGTGGTCTCCAGGGCAATGACGTACAGCACAGAGGGTTTCCAGACCTGTCCGTATGCAGATGCTGCTGCTGCTGTGTCACGGGCGAAGCAGAAGCGGCGGCGAGATGCAGGCTGGGGGGATGCAGGCTTTAAATTACAGCCTGATGGCGGTGCAGAGAAATCTGATCATGCAGACCAGAGAAAATGCGCTAAAGATGCATGTTAGCCAGACTAGAGATTTACACTGGGGGCATCAATCTTCCCTGCTCTCCTGTTCACACACACACACACACACACACAAATGCTGTGCGAGTGAGCGAAAAACTGTGAGAGAATGAGAGAGAGAGAGAGAGAGAGAGAGAGAGAGAGAGAGAGAGAGAGAGAGAGAGAGAGAGAGAGAGAGAGAGAGAGAGAGAGAGAGAGAGAGAGAGAGAGAGAGAGAGAGAGAGAGAGAGAGAGAGAGAGAGAGAGAGAGAGAGAGAGCTCTCCTGACTGGGGCTGTAAAAGCAAGATGACATAGAGGACTGCAGCACTCTGTCTGGACATGCTCCCCTCATAAAGCCGTCAGCGCCAAAGCGCACTGCAAAACATATGCCCTACATACACACACACACACACACACACACACACACACACACACACACACACACACACACACACACACACACAGGGAGAAGGTGAAAGGCAGAGGGAGAGAGAGGGATTGGAAGGAGAAAAGAGGAGGACAAGAGAAAGGGAGGATGAGAAAGAAAGATAGAGGTTTGAGATGCTCTCCGGCCTGAATAAGTCTCTTGAAACTGCTCTCTCCCTCCCGCCTTTATTCATCTCATCCAGCCTACACACACACACACACACACACACACACAGTGTCACCTTCCCTCCACCACTCCCTCTCTTCTTTTCTCTTTCTCAGCACTTCTTCCTCTTTCTTTCTATCTGACCCTCTTACAGTCTCCCTCCCTCCTCTGTCCACCTATCAACTCACTTTACTCTTCCTCTCCTCCTTCTTCAACTCTTCTCACCCCTACCCTCTCTCTCTCTCTCTCTCTCTGTCCGTGGCCATATATGGGCCTATAGTTCCTCTAGCTGCTCTATTGTGCTGCTGCGTCCCTTTGTGGTTTCCCACAGTGGCTCTGGTGAGCTCCAGCCAGGCTCCACTCCAGCCCTCCCAGCGCTCCCAGCTGCCCAGGATCCGGCCAGCTCCGCCTGGCCAACACTCCGCCGCT
>JAODXP020000016.1:19563978-19573978 GCA_027497455.2 Sardinella longiceps | reverse complement strand
TGCGCTAATACAATTACAGGCCAGCTCAAGCACAGCTAAGCTCTCTGAAGACCCCCCATTCAAGCACAGGCATTATTAGCAGTGGGCTTCTCTCCTGCCTCAAGCACGATAATGGATGGGAAACAAACACTACAAAAGAGCAAGAGCGAGACAGACGTGGAGAGAGAGAGAAGTGGAGAGAGAAAGAGAGAGAGAGAGGTGGAGAGAGAGAGAGGTGGAGAGAGAAAGAGAGATAGAGAAGGAGAGAGTACTGAATGCTTATGTTTTTCCGATAGGCCAGCCGAGTAATTACATAACACCCAGGTGCTTCATGGCCTCTCCATGTAGGGCTCCTAAGAGCAGAGCACGCCTGCTGCTATCGATGTGGGGAGAGACAGAGAGGATGGAAAGAAAGAGACAGTAGAGGGGGGAGGGATACTCTGGGTTTGAGAGAACAGAGGCTCACGGCTACAAGGCCAGAGAGGCTACGGAAAAGGAAAAAAGAAAAAGAAAACAGTTGAGTAGCAGTTGGCTCTCCCAATGTCCTCCAGCCTCAGTACATCTACAGTCTCTTTTCTTTTCCCCTTCACTCTGCCCACCCCCACTCTTCTACTCATCCCACCTCCACACATCCTCCAAACCACACATCCCTCCAGCCTACTCTTTCATCCTCTTCTCTCCATCCTCCTTTCTCTCTTTATTTCTCCACCCATATCAATCTGTCTGGTCTCATCACTCTCTCTCTCCCTCTCTCTCTGTCTCCATCTACCGTAAGTCTTCCTGTCTGTCTTCCATGTCTGCTTGACTTACTGTACATCTCTGGTGAGCCCACAGTGTCAAAGCTCATCTCTCTTCACTCTGTGTCCTCACAGCCAGGACTAGGGATGCACCAGCTGGAACATTCTAGACTTATACAAATCTAAGATCATAGGCCCATTCATTTTTATACCAGTCATACTGATTGCATTGCATTGCATTGACATAGCAGTGTAAAATCATGCCCACATACGCGGGCACACACACAAAGACATATATAGTCATGTCTTCTATGTACAATATATGGATTTTTCCCTCCCCCAAACATAGGCTATGCCACATCCACGGAATCCCAGCCAGCCCAAACAACGCTCTCCATCCACGCACTGACATCCCCTTCATCCATGCTTCAACACACACCATCACACAACCATCACATAACCATCCATCCAACCACACCAATCCACACACAAGCACATGCACACACCCACAACATAATCCATCTTTCCTACAGCCATCTAAATGTCTGGATCCATTTCTCCATCTCAATACCAGCCTCCCCCTCATCCCTCTCTCTCTCCCTCCCCCCCCCATCCCTCCCTCTCTCTATTTCTCTCTCTCTAGCCCTCTTTCTCCTCAGCCCACATCTCCACCCTGTATGATTTCCTCTTCTCCCACACAACCCTAAACACTCATCCTTCTCCTTTATACACACACAAGCCCATCCATCCTTCTCTCACTCCATGTCCGCATCTCGTCATCTCTCTCTCTCTCTGTTCATATATCTGTCTCTGTCTGTCTATATTTATATACATTTAAAGATAGATCTCCATACACCCACAACTTCCTCTTTAATGTTTCATACACTGTATGAATCAACATCCATGTTTGAAAATCCCTCCTTCTCGTTTTCCTCACTATAATAAAATAAAATCTCTCTCTCTCTCCTTCCCTATATATTTCTGTGCCTGCATCCAGCATCCATGTCTGGAATCTTGTACTCTACCTCCTCTCCCCCCCCCAACCCCCTACCCCAAGAGTCACACACACACACACACACACACACACACACACACACACACACACACACACACACACACACACACACACTCTGTTTATCTCACTCGCTTTCCCTCCATCCCCCCATCCATCACTGCTGTAGTCTGACTGGTGTGGTCTTGCCTCCCCGGGTGAGGTGAGGTGAGGTGCAGCACAGTGCTGCTGTGTGAGTGCAGTTGTGTGTGAGTGTTTTACTGTGGGAGTTGGGCTACTGCTGAGCTTCAGCGCCTCAGGCCAGCCTCCCTGCGCCCAAATAAGGACAACGGCCTCAGGATATGGAGAACAGGTGGTTCAGCACCGCGCTCCATTTCACAGAGGGCCTGATACACACACTAGCTTGTACACACACACACACACACACACACACACACACACACACACACACACACACACACACACACACACAAGCAGGCCTCAAGTCTGGGAGGCATTTTCAACAGGCCAAACACCTTACCAGTACTCAATCTATCCCACACAAACTCCACACACACACACACTGATGCAGTCCTACATGGCCCTTGTTTCAGTAATTGTTTTTGTTGGAGGTACTGTACGAGAGCATCCTTCACTTTGAGCCAGATTACACAACCTGCAATCAGCACTCCTGTTCTTAGGGTGCAGATCTCACAAACTCACACACACACTCACACACCAGTGTGAAGAGAATAAAATTATTGCATGGGTATTTGACCACATGTGAAGCACCCTCTTGAAGCCAACACAAATGCTTCACACAATAACAGCCAGTGCGAAAAAAAAAACAGCCAGAAGGGTCATTAATAATTGCAAGGCATGAAGATATCACATTCATGTTCAATAAGGACTTGAGGAGAATATTTTTTTCAGTGATAACTTACGCAGGGGTGCATGTGTGCACGCACAAAAACACACACACACACACACAAAACACACACACACACACGCACGCACGCACGCACGCGTAAGAATTTGCACCTATCCACCTTAATTGCTGTACATGAACCCACTACATGCAACATCAAAGAGGAATGCATGATCAGTGAATATACATACAACCACAAACATAACAGCAGAATCTGCAACTTGAGGAAAGCACACACACTCAAAGAGGAGGCAAACCTCAAAGCCAAGTGCTTATCAATAACACACACATTCACGATAAAGGTTTACAGGAGCATAAGAACATTATGTAGGATTGTAAGTTGCTGGGAGCAAGAGATTGCAATTGGAGAGACCCTCCTCCCCAATAATCTAGCATGCTAACAATCACTATAAATAGATAACATCTTGTACTTACAACTTGTTCTATTTGAATTTAACGTCATTGTGACATAATTCCCAGTTAGCAGTTACCATGTAGGCCTATAAGGCAAATGGAATGCAGTATTTGTGCACTCAGACTCTCTCTCTCTCACACACACACACACACACACAGACCAAGTCAGCACACAACTCTCTGCAGAGCAGACCGACATGCCCTCTTGTGCCAGCGGCGGTGTTGTTGGGCGAGGGCCGCTCGCTCGCTCGGCTGGCCGCCTCTAATAGCTCTGCTTGTCGGCCATTAATAACCCATGAGCTGCTCTTCCCACAGCAGGCTGTACTGAGCCACACCGCTGCTCCGAGAGAGAGAGAGAGAGAGAGAGAGAGAGAGAGAGAGAGAGAGAGAGAGAGAGAGAGAGAGAGAGAGAGAGAGAGAGAGAGAGAGAGAGAGAGAGAGTGGCCCTCACTCCTTCACTCGCTCCCAGCTCCACTGCGGACACATCCACCTCCTCCTCCTCCACCTCTTCCTCCTCCTCTGGACAAGATGGAGGTGAGGGGTAAGGGGGGATGGCCAGCACCCTCCTCCACCACCCCACTCTCACACACCATCTTTTTTTTCCAGGTTCACCCTCCCTCATTTGTTCATTCTCTTCTCCTTGACCCTCTCCTTGTCTCTTTACATCTCTCTCTCTCTCCTTCCCATGTTCTCGCTTTCATTGTCCCTCACTTTCTATGCCCCCTTTTCTCTCGCTCTTTCTCTCACTCCCTCTCTTTTCTCCAACCCCCCAAGCATGTGTCTAGCTCATCAGAGCCCAAGCTCTTAAGAGGAGGGGTGTGTGTGTGTGTGTGTGTCTGTGTGTGTGTGTGTGTGTGCGTTAGTGTGTGTGTGAGAGTGTGTACAGAGGGGGGGGTGTAATCCATCACATTTTCATTAAAAATGTGACATTATCGTCCAATTTCTCACACTGGCTTTCCTAAGCCCAGTATGACAATGGGACTCCAACTGGTCTTTCTGGTGACAAATCTCTACTGAGCGCACCAGCCAAACCAGTCAGAACTGGACCAAGCCTCGCTCCGCTGGTGATGAAATTACAGGAAAAAACCCTCGTCCTTGAGAGCCTGGAGAAAAACATATTACAGCCTCTTCATGTAGCCCAAAGGATTTCAACAGATGCAAAAAAAAAAACCACAACATGCTGCGTGTGCATTTCTAGTTGCAGCATCGCATCTTTTGCGGCACCATTGCTGCGGGTTAACCCGTGCCATCGCTAAACATCTCAGGGATGCATCCTATTTCAGCCCTCTACTGACAAGGAACTGGAGAGGCAGCCAATGGGGCGAGCGGGGGGCATGAAAATTAGCCTACCTCACCTGCTATCAGTTAGCCGCTACACTCGATAGGAGCGAGCGCCGGTGCAGGCGGGGGTGGTGGAGGGGGTGGGGGTGGGGATGGTCGGGGCGAAGCTGGCTCTGGGGGTGTTTTGGCATAAGTAGCTGATGACGAATGTTGCCTCAGTGGCGGCGTAGGTGTTTAAAGGCACAGCATTGATCCTAGCCCTCTAATTTACTAATTCATTTAATCCTGGATCAATATTAATCTGTGCGTTCCGCTGTTCCACAGGCTGCTTTTGAAGTGGGTGGAAAACACACAGAATGAATGGAGAGAGGGAAAGAATAGAGTGAGGGAAAGAATGGCTGGAGCAACTGAAGGGAAAAATGGAAAAGGGACAAAAAAACACAAATTCCTTTTCCAAATTTCAGCTATTTGTCTTTGTCCTAAAAATAAAAGAACACAACACACATACTGCAAAGCCACACACACACAAACACACGTATAAATATTGACTCAAAGTCTGAAAACCCACCTTTCTGTCAAACAACTAACCCTAAACGTCTACCCTTCCCTCCTTCCATCTATCTACTGTATCTCTCCATCCCTTGCTTAATCTCTTTCCCACACTTTCTCCTCAAACAACCTCCAGACCCCTGTCTCTGCTCGGGCCTCACGCCTGACAAGCCCCCCCACCCCGACCAGAAATCAACAGCAGGGCTCCGTTTATCACCGTGTCAGCCCATGTTTCACTACTGCTGCCTAGGAGCGGAGAGAGAGAGGGAGAGAGAGAGAAAGAGAGGGAGAGAGAGAGAAGGAGAGAGAGAGAGAAATATAAAGACTGCCTCCTCATCGACGAACTCCGCAGACTCCCTCATCAGGATGTGGGGCTCCTCCATTACACGTGTGCCAGGGGCATGTTAACGGCTGGTGATTTATGTCCCCTGTGGGCTGCCGTACGCCTGACCCCACCTGGGGCTCCAGGAACAACACCAGCAGCAGCAGCAGACCACGCACAGCTGCACACACCACTGACAGCCTGCAGCTGAAGGAGGTACAGTGTGTGTGTGTGTGTGTGTGTGTGTGTGTTAGAGAGAGAGAAAGAGGGCAAATGCGGGAGAGTCATTGAAAGAGAGAGTGTGTATTACAGACTGTGTAATAGCCTAGTATGTGATTAAGAGGGATATTAAGTGTGTGTGTGTGTGTTTGTTTATCTGTATAGAGTATATAAACTCATGGAGATGAGTCATAAGGCGAGCAACACTACTCAGTGTGCACTTTGCCCAGGGCGCCAGCTCTTCCTTTCAGCTCCCATCAATCCTCCTATCAATCCATCTCTCAGCCCTCATCCAGCCACTGCTGAATTATTTAGCACATGGGCTATGGACCACGCTGAACCCCCACCCAGACTCACCCTAGCCCCACCCCACCCCACCCTACGCACCTCCCTTCGACCCTCAAACCCATCCCATCCACCTCCCCCTCCCCCCCTACTGTCCATTACTCCGATGGACATGTTTAAAGATTTAGTGTTTATGGGCAGTTTGCTCAGCCGATCCCTAACGTGTCCCCCAACACCCTCTTCGTCGTCATCATCATCTTCATCAGCCTGAGCCCCATGTGGCGAGGGGTGTCTGCTCCCTAAAGTGTCTGGCCATGGCTGGGTGCAGACACCTGCTACTCCCCATGTCTGTGTGGTACACCTCCCCAGCCCACCCCCTTCAAGCCAGCACCAGACAGGGGTGAGAGAGAGACAGAGAGAGAGAGAGAGATGAGTGGAGAAGAGAGAGAGAGAGAGAGAGAGAGAGAGAGAGAGAGAGAAGAGAGAGAGAATTGGAGAAGTGGAGAAGAGTGAAAAACCTCCTCTGAAGTTTGCACATCACTGTCCATTACTGATTGCACGAGCCGGATGAGCCAGAACAGAAAGACAAATTAACAAACAGACAGAAAGACAGACAGACAGACAGGCAGACAAACAAGTGTGTGGAGTGAAAAAGCAAAGTGGAGCTTGCATCCTTCAAACAAAACATAACACACACGCAAATCTAATTGGAAATTCATAATCTCACTAAACACAGCAAGACTGAGAAAACACAAACAAATCAGAGGACCAGCGAAAACACACACACACACACACACACACATTCAAGCACATCCAAAAGAACTTCTATGAGTCAACAGCCATAAAACTTCTATAATTACCAATTCTGCCAGCGCACTTGAATGGCTTGTGTGAATGACAGCTTTTAGAGGGACTCCAAGAGAGAAAAAAAAGCCAAAAGTAAAGCTGTCGTTCTCTCCGCATGTTTGCGCATTTAGCCACAGATTGGAAAGGGAACTAATTAACTATTAATTAGTCTCTTCAAACAGGCTTTTTGGCTGTCAGTTTGATTGTCAGTCATTCGTGCATTAAGACGGAGACATCACCTCAAAAACAACAACAAAACAGCAGCAAAGCCACCCCCTCTCCACTTTCCAGCCAATATGTAATCCCCCCCCCCACACACACACGTACAGACATGCGCGCGCACACACACACACACACACTCCCCTCTCCAAGCCCTCTCTTTTGTTGAGGAGAAAGGCAGCAATCAGATAGCAGCAATGCGAGTGGATTTAATTAAGCCCTGCTGAAGCGGGACGTCTGACTGGTCTTTTCTGCTATTCTCCTCTCCTCTCCTCTCCTCTCTACTCTTCTCACTTCTCCTCTCTTCTCTTCTCACCTCTCCTCTCTCGGTTTGGCTTGTTTGAGGGAACATTCACTCCACCACAGCACACAACACCTCAACATCCACAGGACACACAGTGACAAATAGAGACATCCCCCACACTGGTTTAATGTCCACCCACAACCCCCCAATGGACTTCATCTGGGTATCTATCCTCAGTGCTGAAAGTGTTTAACAGCAGGCACACTCAGTGTCTGCAAAATTGCAATTGCAGCATTTATGTACAAATTTTCTCCATCCATACCATTGTCCCAAATGTTCTAGTCTGCAGTTTGTTGTCCGTGTTCATCAGGACTGATTCTGCGCTCATAATTTATAGTCTATGACAATCTCCTGAAGTATTTTTTGGGACTCATGGATTGAAGCACTGTTGTGTGATTGAAAAGTCAGTCAGGCGTGTGCAGGGAAGAACTTGAAAATCTGAAATGTTCAAACTCAGTCAGGTTCAAGAGAGAGAGAGAGAGAGAAATGGGGCTGGGAGAAACTGACTCTTCCTCAACAGTAGACTCAGTTAAGAGGCAGAATTAGAGTATCCATCTCCAGATACTGACCTTGGGCTCCAAAAAAGGCTGCGTCTGAGAAAATGTTTGATAGGCCCAGAAAACGGACGGCAGTACCAGGGAGTGATAGTCAAACTGGGAGATAAGAATGGGCTAGCATCAACCATATCATGGTCTTAATTGGCCAGCTTTTTGAATACGTGTTTGTGTGTGGGGGAGGGGTTGTTTGCACAGGGGTGTGTTTGTGTGTGTGTGTGTGTGTGTGTGTGTGTGTGTGTGTGTGTGTGTGTGTTTGGGGTGAGTGAAAGGAGACAAGCATGCCCCATTAGGATGTGTGTGCTCAGCTGTTCTGTGGGCAGCCTTTCTACTGTAGCGACGCCCTGGCAAATGCACATACCATGCGTTCTACAGAGATAGACCAACCTCAGGAAGGCATCTCATTTCACTCGCACACGAAGACTTGGGTGAAGAATTGCCCGTTAGGAATCGTAAGTCCAATATCTTATTACATAAAAGCTACAGCTAACAGACAGGAAAACCATGACCGTGCCCATGTAGCATGGGCTATTCTAATTAGCACCTAGCATAAATAGCTAATTGTTTTCTTTCTTCTTAGCTCAGTTGAGGCTTGACTCTAACCTTCCACAGCCGCAGGCACAGCCCTAAGACTGGATCAGAGCAGCGAGCTGAAGGCCTGACTGACTCCCACAGGCCAGGGGAGTATTAGCTGATGCAAAACCGGCAGTTGGGCTTTTAACTGCTTAGGTCAATATCTAATCAGAGAGAAAGAGAGAAAGAGAGAGAGGCCTTAGGCAGCATCAACAGGCATGACAACAAACACACACATGTACCTGCCTGATGTTGTCACTTCAAACAAACTGTTAACCGCCATTTCAGAAAGCCCAACAAACACAAACACACACAGACGTTTTGTGACAGCTTGCAATTCAAGGACTGACATGTCGGTTCAAAGAGGTATTTCACATGACCTTCCGTGAGCTCAAAAAGAATGACCTCATCCACTGGGTGAGTCATAAACAAAACAGGTGGCATACAAAGCTAGTAGCCTTGCATGCTACTTCTCTAGTTGCAACCTCAAATGGACAACAGGGGAACCAAAATAAAACAATGGGGTCAAGTAGCTACAAAGATCTGTTCCCTTCACCATTAAAAGGGAAATACAGTAGAAATCAATCCATCGCTCTGGTGTTTCAGGTCACTGAGCTGTTGGCAGGACAGAGGTGAGAATTGGATACAACACTGATAGTCAGAGCAGTGAGATGGCAGCTGAATCGGACACAGTAACTTTTGTTTTCATTCAATATTGACGGTCTGTTAGGTCTGTGTCAGAGGTGTCCAACCTTTTTTCCGCTGAGAGCCTCTTCCACAAAATCAATGTGGTCACGAGCTACACTGCTACTAGTTTTCATCGATATTACAACGAGTCCTGGAGGACAGTGTTACATACTTTACTTTACATACTTTTCACACTCTAACAGCACATTGCAAGCACTCATCTGATGCGTGATCTAATTAAGTTTCGCCATTGGTGGCTTTGTTTTCCATAGTGTTTCGCGTTCGCGTTAGGTCTGTGCTGTTCGAAAATATTTCATGTCATGCGAAATATATTGCTGTTAGAAGGCTCGTGCAGCAGGGCTATCCTTAAACTTACTCCGGTATATTGCTTTAAGTTTCTTCATTGGTGGCTTTGTTTTCCGTAGCTATTATCCACAGTCCAACCTTTTGTAACTATCTTATGAGATGTATTCACATTCCCTTTGAGCCTTTGGAGAGCTACTCTTACGCTGGTGGCAGGCTACTGACTTTGACCCAGTATTAATGGATTTAGTGTTTTTCTGAATGCAGAAGTGTAATGAGCTGAATCAGGGTGAGGCCGTTTGTTGCATGAGAAGAGTCCTCACCTACAAAACAAAAAAGGGATCGCTGACACAGGGATGGGATATGGGATATAGGAACAGGAAACATTTTCCTGAAAAAACAACCTGTACACTCTTTGTGTTATTCTCACACACACACACACACACACACACACACACACACACACACACACACACACTGCTGAAGGTTATCATATTGATCTGACCTACTAAAAGACTTGCCAAAAGTTTGTTTTTGGATCTTTTTCCCCCAACTCTCCAAACAGCAAGGCACCCCGCTGGCATAGGTCTACCAGACTACAAAACAGACCCTTGCTGAGATGGGGAAACACGGGCAGAAAGACACACACCAACACACACCCTTAAGAGCAACTTAAAAATAAATCAACACCATTTCCCTCACACTCACATAAAGAGCCTTAGCACACTTATAGGCCTAGGCACACAAAACATTCAAACGTATGACACACAGTCTTCTGAAGCATAGGATAAACACTTACATATCCTCAA
>JAODXP020000016.1:19541478-19558978 GCA_027497455.2 Sardinella longiceps | reverse complement strand
GGAAGTAGCCTACGTTTGAACACCCGTGTCACATCAACCTCCTGCAGTTATATCAATCAAAAGGGTACATAATTTTGAGGAATATACTTGCTACAATTTCACAAATTTAATAACAAAACGTCTGTTGTATGCCCCCAGTCAAGACATTTTGTGTTCACCCGACCCGAAGTAACGTTAACGTTAGTCTACGTCTTGACCCCAAGTTACAGGACACAGATTATTGTTCAGGACTAAGATTAGATAGGTATCGTTAATATCCTTCTTCGTAGCTCCTTCTTCACCTTTGCAACAACACAAGAAAAACACCGAAAACACAAGCCTTGGCGTTTGTAAAAAAAAACATGACCTAGGCTACACAGCAACAAGTCCAACTAATAAAACGAAGACAGATTTACAGGATTTGAACTCCAGGATGTAGGACACTCATACTCTTGATGTCGCAACAGAGAGACTAAAAAGACAAAATCTTGTGCGTAAAATAATCAGGTAGAAAATCTTACCCAAGAGCGCGCACGCCATCATAAGCGTTTGAAAGCCCATCCTTGTTCTCCTTGCTCCCTTAACCCCTCCGACTCTCTGTAACGTTATAACGTTTGTTGTATCCGTCTTCGGCTGACAGCAGCAAAACTTCCAAAAACTGAACGCTCGTCTTGAGATTTAATTAGGACACACCTGGACTCATTTGAAGTCGTGAGCAGTGTGTCGTCGCCCTCCAAAAAGAATGATTGCCCGAAATTTGGTATAAAAAATAGCAAAGAGAAATGTCCAACGCTCGTACACGATTTCTGTCTGTCTGCCTTGGGAATCGTGATAAGACGACAAGTCTGATCCAGCTATCAGGCTACAACACGTTCCCGGTGTCGGTTACAGTTAACAAAATATTTTCTTTTTTTTCCCGGTAGTGTTGCAACCCACGGCACAGGTTTCGTAATGCCCGGATAGCGTTTGAGCCTACGCGAAGAGAAAATTAGCTCAGTTCAGAGTGTCCAGATAACGTTAGATAGCAGGCTTAAATCGTGAGTTACGGAATCCAGTCTTGTAATCCAACGCATCGATACGGTCGCTATCCTGCAGAGCAAGCCGCGACTTTCTCGGGTTGCTCTGGCTGCAGACAAGGAGAGCGACCACGGCCGAGGCTTCTGAGTGCGATCACCTTCAGAAATCTCACCACTCAGTCACATAAAAGATGATGTCCCCCGAAAGAGAGCTAGGCGGCCCAGCCCATCTTTACTTTCATGACCACCTTAACGTTAGCTGTTGCCACTTTGAAGATGACAATTGAAGGCAAAGGCGGTCAAAAAATACAATTTGTGTGCGTTGGAAAATTCTTGGGAGTCGTGTCGATGTTGAAGCACAAAAATGCTCCAAATCCTAAGCAAAAGTCCACAGACTGAGCTTCTGCAGATTCATCCGCGTGATTTTCATGTACAACCACATTAAAATCAAACCCAAGCGAGCGACTGTAGGATGCTGTCGGAGGAGTGCGTACTGTAGAATGCAATAGGTCAGCAGCCGACGGTAGACTGTCCCTTGGAAAACTCCAATGGTCAATGGGCGGTAACTTTCTCCCACCGGCCACAATACGCTTCAGGCGCCGTTGGTTGTGTCTGCTGTTTGTCAATAAAACATACCTTTCAAGGCAAAAAAATACACTTAGAAACACATGAAACCTGGCGAGGTATAAGCTTGATGGGACACACTCTGGTTTGCGTAATCTTCGATTTGTATCCTCATAAAAGACACTCCAAATTGCACGCTGTTGTCTCTTTTTACCCCCAGCGCTGCAGTACGGCTATTGATAAAAGCGTGCGCAAGGTAGCCTAACCACCCCCAGGCGTATCGGCCAGTCTACTACAACACGTTTTCATATATGTATAAACTCCACTTCTCTACCGCTGAAGTTCCAAAGTAGTAGTGATGACGGAATTCCCAAACAAATATTTCATTTCCTTGTTTGCTGGCAGGACGTTTCCCCCTACAACCTCAATTTCAAAAGTGAGCCCACGATGCCGTTTCAGCCGACCGTCCCGCCTACTAGGAGGTGACAAAGACTGGTAACTCCTCCCGAATGCACAAATAAGGGGGTTCCCTTGCAGGTGGAAGGCGGGCCATCTTATTTAAATATTCAGTAAGGAGTAATCTTAAAACGCGCTTTAAACGAGATGAGAGGAAAGAAAGTAGTCTGTACAAAACTGCTAAATAGGATATTAATTATTACTTTTTTTTCGTAAGCATATGTTATCATAATAGGTTAGTTGCTTTTGTGTTGATGCATTTGAGGCAAGTTATTTTCATTTTAATGGAATTTCAAGGGTGATTTCAATTAATTGATAAAAGTGGGCTATTGGCTATTAGTAAGAGCATACAGTCATGTAAATACCTTTGCAGCATATAGCCCTATGCATAGACTTCATGGTGAAAAGAGAAATTCTTTTCAGAGTCCTGTGCCTTGTCAGATCATAAACAGATTAAAATAGCCTACAGAATAAAATTAAATGTTTTTCAAAGCAAATGGACGCTGAAACTACACCTAGCATGAGGGGATGATTATTTTACAAAAGAAAAAAAGATACACAAATGATCAGACTTCCTAGGTTTGACTGTGAAATAGCCTATGTAAATCTACACCTTGCTGTTTGACAGTGGGATTATTGCAATATCACCAAAGAGCATTAAAATTCATCAGATTACATGACCTAGGCTATTCAGAATTTACCAGCCTCTCTTGTGAATGGATTACGAAGGTTACATTATCCTAATCTGCTTCTAGTTTCCTTTTGTCGAAACAAAACAGTCTTTCTCCTTGTTTAAAACTATTGAGGCTAACTTCAATCAATCGCTAATGTTTGGTAGTGAGCCACTCCATCTGTTCTCTATTTGGACTGGCTTCAATGTCTTCAAAGGGTATCCAGTCAGAGTTAAATACATTATACTGAGTACAGGTAAGGCAGCACATCCAAACTTTATTTACAAACAATATTTACACACACACACACACACACACACACACACACACACACACACACACACACACCATATAAATTGGCTGATAAGAACCAGAACAGTCCCAAAATATTATTTTGATAGCATGTGTTTTCATGACCTCAAACTAGTGCCAGCTCATTTAACTTTCTGAAAATGAATTAGCAATAACTTTTTGCCAATTGTTTCTATACAACTATATTACTTACCAGAACAGATGAACACAGTTCTACCAAAATGCCTGCCCCTGGTAATCAAACAGAAAGATGGTCTTATGGGGGAGGTTTTCTGACATTATGTAAAACACCATTGCCCTTATTTGGTAAGGGTTATGTTTTGTATGTGAGTATGTGAGTGTATGCACATGAGCACGTGTGCATGGGTGTCTGTGTGTGTGTGTGTGTGTGTGTGTGTGTGGTGTGTGTGTGTGTGTGTGTGTGTGTGTGTGTGTGTGTGTGTGTGTGTGTGTGTGTGTGTGTGTGTGTGTTTCCAAACCATTGTCTGAGCTGAATGACTCCTGCAAACAATGTGTGTAAAAACAACAGACAATATGCTTTTGTCACACAAGTTTACACCACAAAAGCCGTTAAACCAACTTCTACCTGAAACCCCCCAAAATATCTAAACTACAAGCCTGAGGAGCAGAACAAGACAGTGGCCACTGATTCTATAGGCTTTTTTCCAGAGACACACTAGTTGTATGAAGTATGAAAGTCTTGCCATGGAATGTGATTTCTCACAAAGGGAAAGACTGCTGGTCATCTTTGTGAGGTTGTGCGTGGAGAGAGCACTGCCTCTCGTACTTTGAGAGTTATCTAGCACAGTGTTTTTGAGAGCGTTTGAGATATTTGTCATGGGCACAGTGTCAGTGAAGTGGTCATGTGTTATGCTATGAAGGTCTCTTCAACTGTAGAGCATTGCAGCTCTCTGCAAGCAAATCAGGAAAATCACTATAACCTTTCTCTCTCACACACACATTCTCTCTCTCTCTCTCTCTCTCTCTCTCTCTCTCTCTCTCTCTCTCTCTCTCTCTCTCTCTCTCTGTCTCCTATACACACACACACAGGTAAATACTTCTAAATTCTTGCTCAAGTACACTTTCCACTCTGAAAAAATAGTTTCATCTCTATGACCTTGCAGAGTCCATCACCACTCGATTGTGTAATCACATACCTGAGAGACACACTTCTAAAACACCATCAGGCCTTTTCTTATTGATTACCATAACATCACTCTCTCCAAAAACTGCTCAAGATGCATCTGTGAAATGACGTCAGCAGCCTTTTGCCAGAAATGCCTGATGCTGTGCTCTAAATTTAGTTTGGGCCGTGTATAGACATGAGCTGGGTTTTTCCCAGCCCCCGTGCCATCGGATCCAGGCTCTTTGCATTCAGAAACCCTACCCAGGCTTCAAAAGCTGCTGACCAAAGGGATCTGCCTCCTCTGTTGTTGCACTGCGAACGAACTGGGGCTGAACTGAGTCCCAGCAGCCTCTTGTCAAATATGAGAGAGAGTGCGAGAGAGGGGCATAGAGAGAAATGGTGTCTATATATGCATTTGTGTGTGTGTGTGTGTGTGTGTGTGTGTGTGTGTGTGTGTGTGTGTGTGTGTGTGTGTGTGTGTGTGTGTGTGTGTGCGCACACATGTGAGAGTGAGTGAGTGTGACTGTGTATCAAGGTGAATAAGAGTAAGTGTGACTGTGTATCAATGTGATAGAGAGAGAAAGAGACACTCCACATGAACTGATTTGTTGTGAGAGGGCCCTACCTCTCTACACAGGTGTGACAGACAGACACACACACACAGAGAACGCTGAGGAAAAGTCTCTTTCCAATTCAGCAGCTTCTGTTCCCATTTTGCTGCTCTATAGCCAAATGATTATGGCCTGGTCTCCTTTGCTCCTCAGCACAAAGTGAAGTCAAAGGCAATCATCATCACCACCAGTATCCATGCAAAAAGACTCACGTGCACAAAGCCTGATGCCCATAGCAAAAAGCCCCCCCACCCCCTTCACCCTTCTCCTCCCCGCATTAATATTGCATTGTTGTCCATCTGATGAACAGGACGCAGACCTCCCACCAGGGTCAATATGGAATGGCCTCGTTAAGAATTCACAAGTTAGCCTCATGCAGGGCTGTTGCTTCAGGAAAGAAGATGGAAAGAAAGAGAGAGGGGGCAGAGAGAGAGAGAAAGAGAGAGAGAGAGAGCAGAGTGGGAGGACAAGGGTGTGTGTGTGAGAGAGAGTGAGTGAGAGAGAGATGGAGAGGAAGAAAGAGAGAGAATGAAAGAGATTTGTTTGCTTATCTCATTGGACATATGCTGTGTTTTTCCCTTCATCCTTTTTGGTGCTGCTGCCTCCAAAACTCAAATAAATCATTCATGGCCTCCCATCCAGCTGCCCCTCTCCCAGGCAGGACAGGACAGGGGGGAGCCCGCCAGGGTTATGGAGCAAGATGAACGACAGACTCTCTCTCTCTCTCTCTCTCTCTCTCTCTCTCTCTCTCTCTCTCTCTCTCTCTCTCTCTCTCTCTCTCCTTTACTCTCTCCCTCTGTCTTCATTCTGTGTCTATTTACGTCTTGCTGTCTCTTTTTTCTTTCTTTCTATTCCTGTCTCCAACTTTGTTTTTTTCTCTCTCTCTCTCTCTCTCTCTCTCTCTCTCTCTCTCTCTCTCTCTCTCTCTCTCTCTCTCTCTCACTCTCTGTGTCTCCTTGCTTCTGTGTCTGTCTCGTTCTGTCTCACACATTCTTCCATGTTCCTACAAATGTGTTGGACAGATCTCCTCCAAGAGATAAACAACCAGCAGTCCAGCGTATCAGGTGATCCCCACAGTCCCCTGTTCCTGCCAGCCTTAATGTAATTATCCTCATGAGGCATGATTAGATATTGCTCCAGTATGCCTTATGTTTATATTGATGGCCAGGAAGAGCTCTGGGATTTGAATTGACTGGCCAGACCTTCTGTCGATATGTGTACCGTACTTATGGATGTGTTTATAATAATGAACACCTGCTCACTACACACACACGGCTGTCTTGAGAATACAGTGAGGAAGGCTGTCAATGCAGCTACGCTGGGAAGTCTTTATGGACTCAGGCAGCTCCTCTGTAATGCACTCACTGTATTGTCATGACCTGTCAAGGCAACATTGGAAATATTGGACATGCGAGAGAAAAAAAAAGGTTTTCCTAGTAGACTTTTCCATGTTCTCAACATACTCTTTTATTATTACCTCCACCATGGAGGTTATGTTTTTGCCGGCGTGTGTGTGTCTGTGTGTGTCCGGCTGTCTGTGTGTCTATCTTTGTGTCTGTCTGTGGATTAAATTTTTGGACAACGTGTGTATTGAGACAAGTAAGAACTGATTCGATTTTGGTGGAAATCAGTGATCCAGAACACCATCTGTGACCACATTGTCTTGGCAGAGGTTTGCACTCTCTGAATGTTTAGTTAAAATTGCATCTGAAAATATATTGTCCAGCTATTCAACGTTGATTTTCGTTATGTGAGTGCCCAAATGTGTTTTTTTTTTCCATCAAGTTTTGCTGTTTCCTGCAGGTTGAAACTGAAGGTCGAACTAAAGGAGTTTCACTGTTCCAAATAAAATGTTACATATCATAAATATTGATTCACAATTGATGAAAGCCGCATTCTAGAGAAAAGAGCTTCATATTTCAACATATTTTTACAAATATTAGGCTACTCATATATGAGTGTGTGTGTGTGTTATCCTGGACCTGCCCATATACTTCCTGTCAAGTCAGTATGGCCAAGGAGGCAATTTCCTCAACTGTCTTGCCCAGAAAAATCAGGACCCAATGAGGAACGAGCGGGCTGAAGTTGGCGAGCTTATGATGACTCTGTCCAGCTCTGTCCCATAACATTGATAGAAGTTTGATAGCTTTTGATAAGACTAGATTAATCCTGCCCGGAATTCAGGGCAATGCTAGCTTTGCCAGACCACAGTTCATTTCTGAACGTGGTTGTGCAAGCCAGGCTACGTGTGTGTGTGCAAGAGTAAAAACTGCACCTTATAACATGCTATGCTTCAACTACAAAATGGATCACAACTCTGCTTGCCATGCTAGTGCTTTATTGATGAGAGGATCATTGTTTTTTCTTAGTCACACCTGTCACATACTGTACAAATGATGACAAATAATGAGGTATAATTGTAGATAGCCATTGGCACTTGTTATAGGAATATAAATCTGAGTCGATTACTAACCACTTCTGGGCTTTGTCATTAAAGGACCTGGGTATATATTGTATCATGGCACTAGGCATACTCTTCGGAGAACCTTATATTGTCTTCTCACTCTCTTTCTCCTGCTAAGTATGGCTTCATAACTTGAGATTTGCTAATTGATAGCTGATACAGTCGCTGGCATACTTGATACTACATGCACATTGCAATCGGACTACCAATTTGATCTTTGACGGTCATAGATGAAACTGATACAGAAAGTCATAGAGCTTTCGGTAAAGAGAGATAACGGCTAAGATGTCTGCGGAGATGCCGGCCTGATCCGTGATTAGCATCCCTTCTGCAAGCCTGGCGTTGCTTTGCTCACATCCTCTGAGTGGAGTCTGTCCATCTCTGCCAAGATGCAAATCTAATTATCCCCACCTCTCCATCAGTTTACATTTGCATACAATCAGTGCTGCTTAGCGCCGTGATCTCAACCACATGCCAATCGCTCCCAATTACGCCTCGTGCCGAGCTGATTTGTAAACAAGCTCACTTACTGGGGCCGAGCCTTGAGTGACAGCTCATGAAGATTGACCTGTACCGGAGTGATGCGCCACCACTAAGAGTGCTCAAGTGTGAGAATACTAGCCGTCATCAAGTTCCTCTGTCTTCATTTGCCTAATGTGTATGGAGCATCTGAAAGGAAGTATTATTTAATCAGTCAGTTCATCTGAGCCATTAATTCCACTTGGCTATCATCAAGAAATATGTAACTGAGTGCTGCTAGAATGGGAGCAGACACACTGCAAACAAAGGAAGTCATGTTTTATATTAAGGGGAATGGACAGCAATGTGGAAATGTAATTCCCGATAGATTTTCTCTCTTAGTGTCTCATCTCTCTCTCTCTCTCTCTCTCTCTCTCTCTCTCTCTCTCTCTCTCTCACACACACACACTCTCTCTCTCTCTCTCTCTCACACACACACACACACACACACACACACGCACGCGCACACACACAGTGCCTTTAGCTTGGGTGGGAACTGTCTGTTTTGTGATTTAACTTTTCATTAGCAGAAGGGTGCCACAAATCGGTACATATTTCTGCAGATGTATTATTCAATAGAGAGAGTCTCTTGGTGCATATGTATTAATATGAGACGACTGTCTAAAGAAGTGCATCTCTTTTCCAGCCTCTAGATCTTTAATTCTCTAACACTGTTACTACATAGGATGCGCACGCATATTGATGGAGACGTTAAATCTTTCACTGTTCTCTGTCGTCTGTCCTTATAGGCCTACAATGTAGCACCACCACACACACAACTAGTCTGCATACATATACAGTATTCTACACATATACTGCTACAATGATCAAATAATTGTTGGCCAGTTATCTACAGGCAAACTTCTCACGTGCCTTCCTTCAAAGTGATATCTGCTGATTTGAATATGAAACTTTATAAAAATACAGGTACATACAGGAAATTTGAGATAATTTACAGAGCTTAGATTGTGAACTATGTTGCTAGGCTACCCACGGTGGGAGCAAGAAGCCAAAACACAGCAAGTAGACCAATCCCATGCTTGCTCTATCCATGGGGTAGCCTACCCATTGCTTTCACAGATAGTAGGTCAACACGTGGGGAGGTCTCCGCTATCCATCAGAGAGCATATTGAAGAGGGTTTGCAATGTGGATGCATAGCTGCATACTGATCGGATAACCATAAACTTGGTTTTGCAAAGTCTGTAGCTTGTATAGCCAACTTTAGGTATTCCATATCTACACTCCATTTCATTTTTACACACGCATGCACACACGCACGTACACACACACACACACACACACACACACACACACACACACACACACACACACACACACACACACACACACACACATTTCTCTGGCTGTCTTGTGAATGCACATATCACAGTGTTGTCTTGGATGGGAACTTACTTTCTCTGGTTCATTTGCCAGCAGCACTTTTCTCTATCACTCTGCCTTGGCATGTTTCACCAGCTCAGTGTCATTCATACTTTCTGTCTCTCTCTACTAGAGTGACACATTACACTGTCTGTCTCTCTACCTCTCTATCACCCTTTTCTCTATCATTCTGTCAGTCTCTCTTTTTATCTATCCTTCCTTTCTCTACTGGAGTGAGACATTACTGTCTGTCTTTCTACCTCTCTATCACCATTTTCTCTATCACTCTGTCAGTCTCTCTACTTATCTATCCTTTCATTCTCTACTACCCATCCCCTCTACAAAAAAAGCTTTTAAAAACATCAGGGAAATTACCTCTCTCTCTCTCTCTCTTCCCTCAGTCTTCCTCACTCATTTTCCAGTCTGAGTTTTCTAAATCACTCATACGTGGTACCAATTTCTGATTGCAACAATAGGCTGCAGTAGGCTACTTATGAGAAGTCCCGTTGAATCAAGGCTTTCATTTTGGCAATCAGCATATACCTGGAACTTTGATTCCAGCAGGTGTTCCCGCCAGTCTGTCACGCTGATGACAGACAGGAGCCAGACAGACTGTTCCGGAAAAATAAAGAACAGGAAGCCGGTGGACTAGCATGGTCCCCATGCCTTCTCATTGTGGCCATTAAGGCTAATTAGCCAGTCAGTCAGTCAGTCACTAAATGAAAGGCTCAGGGAGTGGGTGGATTACGGTAACACTGTATACTGTCACCCAGTCTACACACGGCTAAGAAAAGCAGCAGCTCCGACCGTAGGGACATGTTTTTGTTGATGTTGCTTGTGCTCTAATTTCATTTCTCTTTTTTTGCTTTCTATCCTCTTAACTTGGCAGGCAATACTTTTGGGCTTTCTCTTTTCTTTCTCTCTCTCTCTCTTCCCCTCTGATTCTCATGCTCTTTCTCTCTCTTTTTCCTTTTCTCTTTCTCTCTCTCCATTCTTCCTGATTGTCTCCCCTCCCCTCGCCTCTTCTCTATTCAGACCTACGACTGAGTCACTTCTAAGTGGGTATTTTGTTTCAGAGAGCCCCTCTGTGTTGCAACACGGTCTCACTCCCAACTCGTCGAACGTACGACGCATGGTCAGGTCCCCTAGCGTCAAGGGTCCAACGCAGAAGGTGCCCCTCGGCGTTGACTATCGACGCAGCCGGCTACAGCTCGTGAAGAAGACGACAAAAGAACCCGCTGACAGTTGCAGTTTCCGTTTTTGCCCGGAAGCCAGACATATCTTCATCGAAATGTTTAAATGTAGAATTGTAATAGCTTCAGTTTCCGTTTTTGCCCGGAAGCCAGACCTATCTTCAACGAAATGTTTAAATGTAGAATTGTAATAGCTTATTTAATCGATCTTGCGCATCAGTAGGGGCGAAAACTGTGAAATAATTTTAGTCCACTGTAGAAATTTGTCTAATGCTTATTTTTTTTGTATTGTTTAAAACCATCCCAATAAAGACAGTGAAATACATTTTCTTGGACTTTACTAAAATAAAGTTGGAGCAAAAAAATCAAATGACATATCTTTGAATACCACCTGATATCTTTGAATATTGTGTTTTATGACATTAATAATTGTTAATATTAAACTGAAAGAGTGGCATTATGGGAAATTACGTATTAAAATATAAAGTCTATATTCGATATATATCCTGATTCATAACGATTTGTAATAGTTTTTTCGTAAGGAAAAAAATATAAAGGTTTGATATTTTTTATTCTGATTAATTTTGGCGCATTTTTGTGCACCCACGTCATTAACTGTGCGCCGATCCCATACACCATTGCGTTCCCCGATTCCTCGTAAGTACATGGGAGAAATGAGAATAAGGATTTATTAAACATTTGCTTGTCCAAAATGAAAATGTTATGTCCCAAAAATATGTTAGTTTGTTCGTTGATTTCTAACCCTATTGTTATATAGAGACAGACATAATATTAATATAGTTTGTTGTATGAAAATAGAATGCACAGAAGTTGTAAACATCATAGTGGCTAGCAAGTACCTGTGCTCGCTAGCTTGGGGGTATCGTGGTATGTCATATTAATATCAGTTTAGACTATTTTTTGTGGCAACTACATTTTGATGTAAGCATGCAACATAATTTCAAGCTAGATACAGTAGGCTTAAAGGTCATAAATCCCACCCAGACATCCCTCATCTTAAAATGAAAACTGATTATTTTGTTGTGTCTCTTCTCAACAGAATTCTTGATACTGGTCTTTAGACAACTCCCCTTCTTCCTCCACTAAACGGAACAACCAAAGGCACTTTTAAGAGCCACATTTCTCTTTCTTGTCTTTCGCTTTTGCTTATCTCCCACCTTTTTGCCATCTCTCTCTCTCTCTCTCTCTCTCTCTCTCTCTCTCTCTCTCCCCTCTCTTCCACCCACCCTTTGGATATCCTCTCCCCCTTTGCTATCTAAAAAAATATGATAATAAAAAAAATCTCTCTCTGTCTTTCTCTTGCAATTTTCCATCGCTTTCCCTCTCCTTTTTTGTCATCTGTCTGTCTGACGTGTTTGTTGTCCTTTGTCTTGGTCTGTTGTGTTTGTCCTTGTTCATTTTTGTGTCTTTTTCTGTATTTATTTATTCTCCGTTTGTCTCATCATGAGTGACGAGGAGCTTGAAGATTTTCAGAAAGCTATGTCTGATCTCATTGATGAGGAGGATCTTCAGCTGCCCTCTCTGGAGGCTGCCCCATCCACCAGTCACGCCGTCCAGTGGCTCAAGAGGGACAGTGAGGGCAATCGCATCTACGGCAGGCCCAGATCAGGTCGCAAGCCATCGGTTTTCACCACCAGACCAGCTAGCACAGGTGGTAACCAAAAGACCACAGAGGCCCGTGGAGACCAATCAAGAGATTTGGAATTGACCAGTGCTGATGACTCTTTTCAGATTGATACCATCGGTATGTTATGGTTTGTGTCTCTACTGGTGACTGATTATGACTATGAATATAAAGTAATACTGTAGACTCCCTGTATGTGTGTTGATGCTTTTGATGTAATATATTATATTGCATATATTTCAGAATCTTTCCTCCAAGAGCTTCAGCAGTCTCTTGATGACCCTGCTCTGCAGTCTCAGGATGACCCTGTGCAGGAAAGACCACGTTCTTCCACCGACTGGAGTTTCCGGAAGAGTCTGTCTGCGGAGAGATGGGAGAAGGAGAGACCCCGGCTGGTTAATGCCATGGTGGGCCGACAGAATACAACAAGTCGGGTTTGCCAGAAATGTGGGACCACACCGGCTGTTATCAGGTGCCATGACTGCCTGCCACACTCATTTCTGTGTGCAGATTGCGATGTAGAGAAACACTCTGCACTGGTCCTTCACAACAGGGATACCATGATTGCAGGCTTTTTTCAGCCGTTGCCTCCCACAACCTGTGTTGTGGAGGGGGCTCTTTGTCATTGTGGTAAGTTGTAGTTTCTTGAACGGTCTCGATCTCAGATTTGTTCATGTCTGGTTGCTTAACTAAGTTCCACAGGGATTGATTTTTCGATTGACTATAAGGTCTGTAACAATAAATTGGGATTTCAGGATAAAAAAAGATCCAAAAAACTTACTCAAAGTTTTTCTATTGTCATTTCAGCCATAAATATTGTATAGTGAGACAACATACAGTTTCACTATGGATGAAGTGTGGCATAGTGTTGTAGATGTCAGAGATGGAGGGAGGAAGAGTCCAGGGTGATCTTTTGAGCCGTTCTCATGACATTGGTCAATTTCTCTGTTTGGTCCCCATTGATAAACATGATGATGGAGGTCATGTTTCCTATCTTGATTGCCTGGACTTCCTACTGTCCAGGAGTCATTTGCAGAGGGTGGTTTTCTGTCCCAGCTGATCCAGTTTCTTTACTAGCTGTTGAGAAATGTTTGTGTTGAATGCTGACCATTCTGACATAAGTGTGCTTTGTGTTAAATCATTTGGGAACAAAAGCTGTAAATATCTAATACTCTTCAACCGAGTACAGATTAAAGTATGTCCAGTCCATTCCAGTGATAATGCATATAATTTATACACCTTTATAATTTCTCTCTTAGTGCGCCTTGTACCGTTGGAGATGCCAGAGAAGATCTGCAGTTGTCCACCAGGATCGTTACATGTCAAGGCTGGAAAATCCTTGTCTGTGATTTCAATTAATGGTATGCTAGAACATCTAGAACATATTATAGACCTAGTGTAGATCTAGAATGTTTACACCTAAATAACACATGCAGTTCAGCCTCCCTTTACTTTAAGTCCCTGTAAGGTTTGAATCTCCAACAGGTCTTGATCCCATCCCATCTCCCTATATTCTGTTGCCTTCAGTTTATGAAGGAATTCTAAAGGAAAAAAAGAAAATCAGTGAAATCTACCATTGTCAAGTTAATTATCCTTTTCCACAGAATTTGTCATAAGGTTGCATGAAATGTACTGTAAACACAGCTATTTAATAATATTAGCCACAACGTGAAAGAATAGTACCAGGCTGTTATCATGGCAGACAAAGTAGACATGGCAGACAAACGTTCCTATTTCCTGTAGGCAGGCTAAGAATAGGTGTTCAAGGGTCAAACTATCTGTAGCTGAACCTGACGCTTTGTTAAAAAAGATCTGGAACACACAACAGCTATTCCATTTCCTACTTTGGCTGTCCTGTTACAGTATGTTGCTATGAATGCCATGTACTAAATCATGAATCTTTCCAGGACGGTTTGATCTAAGCCTACCTGAGATCCACTGTGGGGTCTGCCAGGCGACCTGGGCAGCAGGAGTGGATGACCTAATATACAGTGACTACTGGCCAGCTACCCTCAACGTATCCACCATGTATGCCACAGACATTTTCTTTTCCTTTGAGGAACTGAAAATGGCATCACCTGGACTGTCCTTCCAGGCATTTTTGAAAATGCTAGACCAGAGAACTTCCCGCTTTGGCCGAGTGAGTATTGTTTTGTGAGGAGGACCATGACATTATTTGATGATGGCACTCTCACCTGCTACATAATAACTACTAATTCATGTTTCATATAGAGATGTATATTTTGACAGCAGCACAAAATCAACTAATCCTTTCCCAATCACTTATCACCCAGTGGAATGGAATACTGTTTTCTGATTGGCTGTCAGGTTATTTCTAGATAACAGGTCACCTGAGGCATTGATAGGATTAAAAAAGTTTCACCAGCGTTCTACATGTATATCAATGCTCTTTAGAATGCAGCCTGCGGATCTTCTTTCATATGAAAATAGTACCCCAACCGAACAGGATAACTTCTTTCTAAACGGAGCCACGTGTTTCTTTTAGGTTTTAAACACGTGCTTACCATCTATACGTTTTAGTTGCAACCGGGTGATAAGCGGGATAACGGCCTTCGAGGTGTCCCGATATCAGAAAAATAATGGACTTCGAGTAGGCTTCGCCGTCGGGCTGTTCTTTGCCTTCGCATCGTCCATTATTCTTCTGATATCGGGACACATCGGCGGCCATTATCCCTTACATAATAGCCATGTTTTCTAAGCTCATGTGCTAGTGCTTCATTTATTCAGAGAAATGTATTGTCACTGTGAACAACAGAATTCCGTTTATCACTCTCTTGTCAGTATGCTATGATTATGGTAAGTTTAAGACAGAGAGGACTGGATAAGAAAAGACAGGAATAACATCAATGATCAAAATAGATAAATTAAGGCAGCAACATGTCAGTGTATGTAGTTCTATTGGTAACAGCAGCATTCTAACATGCATTATTACTGTAGTCTACTGATACAGCACAGATAGTGCATTGACACAGGTAAAAAGAGCTGCCTAGAGGTTTTTAAATTTAAAGGATTGGATCAGCCTGTGACTGCTAATTATAACTTATTTATTTCCATTTTTTCCACAGACTGGAAAGATCTGTGCTGACACTTTCAGACAAAGTTTCTTTGAATGGGAGGCTGCAAGGTTTGAAATGGACAGAAAATGCAAGGAGGAGTATTTTGTATGTCCAGCATGTACCCCCAAGATGCTAGCTGCTTCTGTGGACGGTAATAGGAAGCATTATCGCTTTAAGAATGCAGCAAGGTACTTACTCAAATGTTTATCATCTGTGTTGTTGTTTTATTAATATTTCTTTATTTAGCTTGAAGGTTTATGCATGTTTCTTTTATTTAGATCAGAGGGAAATGCCTTATTTGAGGGAGTATTTATTGCGAAGGATGAGGACGTGGAGACATTTGTCCAATATATTCATTCAACCACCAAACATGTAGGTTCCACAACTTCAATAGATATAACACCACAATAACTTTCCACAGAATCAAATTAAATCAATCATTTTCTATTTTGTACTTTAGGTCTCTGGAAGAGGTGTGTGTGGGGGGGAATGGACTGCTGCCAGGGAAACATCAGCAAAGTCCAGAGGCAAAGTGGACGAGGAGGGACTGGAGCTTGCTGTGTGCCGGCATGGAGTTTTTCTTCAAGCAATAAATATGTTCAGGGGGGAAATCTTTGCATATCCACTTTACTTGCAAAATCAACTTGCCTGTCAAATGGAAATCACTTTCTTCGCGATGGACGTCACATGCAAATACTGGCCCTACCTGATGAAAGTAGTGAAAAGCTGCCCAGAGCTACAACATCTCCTTTCAATGAAGCCATTCCTGTCAGTCTTTCATGCCAAGGCCCATGACTTCAAATGTGAGGTAAGGTTTGAAGGATTCACTGAGTTATAGAAATACTAGGGAAATGTTTTGAAATGATCTGTCAGCTGTTTGTCAGTTGATCCTGTCAGTAAATTAAAAGTGACGGTGGTTGGTTGCAAAACAGGCTGAAGCTGTGTTGCAGTGTTGGTGCCTGTAAGGTGGTGAGGAGAGATGGAGACTAAAAGGTGTTTTAAGCCCATGTCAATGGGGATATGTGGTGTGTCTCAAGCCTGACAAGCCAAACCCACATTAACATGTTGGGTCAGGGGACGCACCATTGGCAGGGGCGAATTAATCTGGTGCTTTTCAAATCCTCCTTTACGCCATAGAATAACCCATACAGTTTTCCACAGTTTTCCAGTTTGCCAGTAAACAGAGAGTCGCTAGATGGCTTCCACTATAATTGCATCTAGTATTTTAGGCTAGTGTCTTTGTGTTTGGAAATCATTGACTTAACATCAACAGTGTATGATTGTCATCTACTGTACCTATTTGAAAATTTCAAAGGTTAAGTGGAGTGGAGCATATCAAGACGGGGCTGGCCTAACATTGGGAGAAGAAGTTGAACAGTGCAATGCCTTCCTCTCTAGGATTGCAGTTCAAACAAAACACATGTCAAAAACAGGTGAGATAACCCAGTTAAAAAGAGTTATGAAAATTTTTCAAATAAATATACCGTATATACAGTATGTCAAAAACTGCTCTTACTTTTCAAGTATTCTGTCATATCTATTGATGAATACTGCTTGTTTAGCGGTATAGATTTGTTCTGTGTAAATAATTCAACATACAGCCATGACAGTTGAAACAGCTGGTTATGAAAGTGTATCTTCCCTAATACAAAGCATAGTGGTTATAGCATTCTGGTCTGCCAAGCTTAGCAAGCACTACCACAATAAACTGTACAATTACTAGCTTAAGTTGTATCAAAGTCTTATTTCTGTAATCTCCCATGAAAAATGAGAGTGGTGTACTAACCTTTGAAATATACTCTAATTATGTTGTGATCCATGGTTGGAGTATGATATTGTATTGCACATCCTGACTGATGATGTAAAATAATTGAGGTTAGTATTTTTGCACAAAGGAATACTTTACAATTACTCAAAAAGGTGTGCTTTGTACATAAACATGCCCTTTTGTGAAGAATAGCAGGGAGTTGTTGAATGCTAATACATTTTTTTGTGTTTGTAGGACGTACAGACATGTTAACTCTAATGGCTATGCGGTGGAACCAGCAAAAATTCCACAACTTGGCAACCACACTCTGTCGTCGGTATCAGAAGGTAGACATCATATATTTGTATATGCTGTTTGCCAGGATGGTTTTCCCTGAAAGTTTAGGCTGTATATACTAACAATAGCCTATCCTGTGCCAGTTATATGTGACTTGACATGGACTTACTCTATACTGTAACATGAAGAGTACATACTCCTTTACAATATTTTAACTTATATTCATGATGTGATTTATTTTGGATACTTGTTTATGGGGATGGAATAACTAATTCCAGGAATTTATATTATCATACTTAGTAAGCATAGCCGGGCATTATGAGACATGTAGCCAAGTGTTACTACAAAAGACTTATATTTCATAATATTATTATTTTAATATTAAGGCAACATTCACTTTTGTGTCATTCTCATTATTTCCTGATGAAGGCATCCAAAGCCC
>JAODXP020000016.1:19525824-19541378 GCA_027497455.2 Sardinella longiceps | reverse complement strand
AACAAGCAGGCTGAGGGAGGCGATCTAACGATGACTCTGTCCAGCTCTGTCCCATTACATTGATAGAAGTTCGATAGCATTTGATAGACGTTTGGATTAATCCCACCCAGAATTCCCAGGGAATACAAGCTTTGCCAGACCACACTTCATTTCTGAACATGGTCACGCAAGCCAGGCTAATGTCATGGTAGTGCCAACAATCAGTGCATACTGTAATATTGTGCTTGTGCTCAAATAGCAGTAGATAGACAGACACTTTTTCAGTAGGTTGAGCTTAGGGTATTTTTTTTATGTGTGACACAAAATTTGAGCACACATATGGACAGACACACACACACGCACACACACACACACACACACACACACACACACACACACACACACACCAACGAACAGACATGTACATCCAGACACACACTCACATACTCTCATATTCACATGCATTTTTAGGATGTCTAGACAACACACATTTTATTTATGGGATCACTCTCCTTATTTCCTGTCCATCATGAGTCGGGCTGGAGCAGGAGGGAGTGTCTGCCTGCTAAGTGCACTGTGTCTTAAGAGAGAGAGGCTCCATCTGCCTCTGATGGACACACACAGACGAGGAAGAGGAGGAGGATAAGGAGAGATAGAGGAGAACTGATGATGAAGAGGACTGATGGAATGATGAGCATATCTATCTTCACATTTCCCCTTTCCACTTCTCCTTGCCTCTCTCTTCCGCTCAAAGATTCAAGACTGGATTTGTCATTTGCTCAGGTACAGGTGCATATAAGAATGTGCAAGAGTTCAAATATGCCTACGGCAGCAAAAAGAGGAATATTAATAAGAAAAGACAGACAACGTAATAAAAAAAGTCAAATGTGCAGTAGACTTTATTAATATCTGTGTGTCCTTTGGGGCAGTTTGAGTGTGTGTAGAGTGTGTATAAGTGTGTGCATGTGTGTGTGTGTATGAAAGTGTGTGTGACTATTTCACCACTTTTTCTGCTTCTATGAAGGCCTCCTCCAGTGTTGGCAGGTGATATGAGCATGAACATCACACATGGTCATTTTTAGATGAAATCAATGATTTCTCCTGCCTGTCTCCTGAAGCCATGGAGACTGCAGCTTTGGCTTCAACACTCCTCTTGCCTCCAAGACTGGTGCCTGCCTGCCTGACCATCTGCAAGGCTCTGTAGTGCTGTCAAACGCCAGGAGCGTTCGCAGGGCTGTTCAGGAAACAGGGTTTGCTCATCTCAAATTCTGCCTCGCATTCGTCATCGTTAATACCTGCGCAAGGTGAAAGGCAAATTAACATGTCGAATGGAAGACAGTTGTTGTCAAGACGATCAGAAGGGAGAAGAGAGAGGCTGGTGATTTGTGTTTGACTGTCTGCCATAATGACGTGGAGTAGAAGAGAGAGAGAGTGAGAGAAGAGAAGAAGAGGAGGATGAGGAGGAGGGGGAGGATGAAGACTCATCCCTGCACATCACCACCCACGTTAGACACCCCACGGGAGCGTGAAGAGAGGAGAGGAGAGGAGAGGAGAGGAGAGGAGCTGCTCGTCAGGTTGGCTGCCACTGCTGCTGCTTCATGTGCTACAGCAATCGTTATAGCCGCCGGGGACGCAGCGCTCACAAAGGAAGAGGGGGGGCCTGAAGGTGCGCTGTCAAGTAAGTCACAAATACACAATCAGCCTATATTTACATTCATTCTTGTCACACACACACACACACACACACACACACACACACACACACACACACACACACACTTTCTCTCTGTGCCTGTGAGACAACTTACAGTAATGGCTAGATGAAGATTTTCAAAAGCTTTTACGTAAATTTTATGTTGTCAACTTCTGAAGTGAGAGAAGTCCCATTATCTAAATTAGATTTTTTTGTTCCTTGTAAAAATAAGAAAGAAAAAGAAACCATTGGGCCCAGTTGGAAAATTCCCAAATTAAATTGGCCTTTGAAGAAAATAGGCATATATGGTACAGTATGTGTTGTGGTATCCTTTGAGGATCTGGACGGTAGCAGGTGGCATAGATAAAAGGCTGAGATTCCCACTGATGCAGAAAGGTAAAATGAGCAGGTTGGCTTATTGCTGGGTTTATAGTAGACTGTCTGCCAGTGCCTTCAGTCAACTCTTTGAGTCATGTGGAAGATTCCGGAGTGCAGAATGACTTCTGGTACAAAGTCTCCAACCGCCCGCTGAGCTTGTGTCCTTTCTCTAGCTCTTGCTCTGTTCTCTCTCTCTCTAGCTCACATTTTGTCACACATTTGTACACCCACTGTTTTGAACACACACACACACACACACACACACACACACACACACACACACACACACACACACACACACACACACACACACACACACACACACACACACACACACACAGAGAGAGAGACAACATACACACACATGCAGAAGCATAGACATACATCAATAGTTTCTCTCTTTCTCTCAAAAACACACACACACACACACACACACACACACACACACACACACACACACACACACACACACACAAGGACATTAGCCTGCTTTCCGCACATCCTTGCTGTCTGTGTTTTCTCCCTCTCTCCAGACCCCCTGTTGCTCAGGCACTTAGCGGCTGCAGCACAGAGAGAGAGCAGGGCTAGCAAAAGGCACAGATGCTGGCATGCAGAGGGAAAGAGACAGAGACAGATATAGATAAATGGCCAGAGAGGCAGAGGAGAGACAGAAATATAAATCAGTATCAATTGCAAAAGGCACAGATAGGGACAGAGAGAGGAATGAGCAACAGAATGAGAAATGCAAGAGATAGATCAGTATTTTTATACACACAGAAGGGAACAAATGAAAAAAAAAGTTTTAAAAACAGAATCAGTGCCTACAACCAATGACAACAAACTTCAAAAGTATACACCAGTCCAATTTATTAGCCATCTTATAAACATTGTATTTCCTCCCAGGACACACAATGACAATACATTTAAGAGGCAACATGGTCCTATGCAAACAGAACTACAGTTTCTCATAACAACTCACAGAGCAACCTATAAAGCTTCTAGGCTTGTCAGGAGTTGTGCAGAACGACAGGCCTGATCCTCCAGTGCCACCCCATAATATTACAGTACGCACATCTCTTGAGACAACAGAGTCACTGACTGCCAATTATCTCAGTACTGTCAAGAATGGCAAGAAACAGAGGCAGAGAGAGAGAGAGAGAGAGAGAGAGAGAGAGAGAGAGAGAGAGAGAGAGAGAGAGAGGGGTTTCAATGAACCAAAGCAAGATGGAAGAACCATAAGTGCCGTTTTCTTACTAAAGAAGGAGGACACATAAAGAATCCCGAAAAACTGAACATCAAGAGAAGGGAAAAGGTTTCAGACTCTTGTCATGCTGAAGAAATCACACAAAAGGAACCAAAACGAAATAAGAAATGAAAGAACAACAGCAACAATCACAGCAAAAGAAAGTGAAAAAAAAGAGATGGTGAAGTGACAGAGGCTGAAAGTAGTTTCACATAGAGGGCTATAAGGGAGAACAGGTGAGCATAGAGATGACTAGAGGAGGAACAGGTGAGCACAGAAAATGAATAGACAGTGAATGGGAGAGGACAGTTTGTTGGTGTTTACAGACAACGCAACGATAGATCATATCACAACTTGTGTCTGTTTACATCAACATGCAGTAGCTTGTCATAATGCATATTATCATTATAGATTATAGTACTGCTTATTAGACAATCAAATTATAGAAACCATCCATATTTTAATACTATTTCACCTGTTGCAGAAATGGCTACTCATTTCAGCTTTGTCTCTCATCCCAGCAGACTCATCTCAGCATCAATAACTAAAAACCAAAACAACAATGACAACACTGAGAGAGACAGAGAGAGATTCACCGCCTCAGGCAAACCTTACACGTAGCTCCTTACACTGGTAACATCCCACATGTTTGCACTCTGTTGTGCTCACACATCTCAGAGGGCTCTCTCTCTCTCACACACACACACAAACGCACACACACACACACACACACACACACACACAAACACAGGAACATGCACATACAGATATTTTTTCCATTTGCTACTTTTGTTTCTGTCCTCATACATATTACATTACAGGCACATGTGTCGTGTACTGTATATCGTCTGTGTGTGTGTGTGTGTGTGTGTGTGTGTGTGTGTGTGTGTGTGTGTGTGTGTGTGTTCTGATTCTCCTGCTCCGTGCTCTCATTCCTGCAGTCCTTTGTTGTACTGGAACATCACAAAGCCAGCTGTCGTCAATCCCCGCACAGCCCCCAGCAGTCCCCTAGCAAGGGTAGTGCATGTACAACCACTAAATAACACACAGGAACACAGCCACTGGCACACCACGCAGACCAATGCCTACTGGACACACACACACACACACACACACACACACACACACACTGTGCACTCGGTGAGAAGCAGGAGAAATCACAGCAGCCAGCAGCATGATCCATGGGTGTCCAAATGACTGTAATAACACAGCCATCCCAAACAACTGCAGGTGACACAAAAATGCGTGCAAAAGATTATGTCTGAAAGCAAGGTTGCTGCAGCGTATTCAGATGTACAGGTGAACAACTCAATAATCTTTTAGAGAAACATAAAGCCCTGGAGAAGTGTGACAAAATTTTCCACACCCTTTCACCGCCTATTTAGCCTGAAACTCAGTCCAAGCCTACCAGCTGGAGCAAGCGGCTGCTCCAATTTTCTCCCTTGTAACCCACCACCTCACGGTTTATTTCTGTATTTTCCCTCCTTCTAAAACCAGGTCCGTATATGCCCATAGGGTATTCCAACCTCAAGAACATTTTCTTTTATGCTCGAGACTCTATTAGCATTCAAGGGCAATCAATTTACCCTTCACTTGATCATCTCATCTAATGCATATATAGCGGTTGTTTTGTACTCTTAGTTGCTTTCAGGATATATTAGGTAACCAGAATGATTAGAGAGGTGCCATCATGAACACATCTTGCTTGCTAGATCTAGAAAACTAGAACATTCTGGAATCCCTCAGAATCTATTTAAGCAATATCACACTTGTGGTTATGCTGAGTAGTGTGATTTGGTCATTGCCTTGTGGCCCTCATTGGCGCTGTATTCTATTTAACTGTGAAGTTTTCAGTTTGGTTCGGTTCACTCATCCTCCATCCCTGAAAATAGCATTTAGCTTTTGCATCTCTCACTCCCAAGCAACACAACAGCTGATAAAGGGCTTGGAGGTTCAGGGAGAGCCAAGCTCCATATTCACACTCCATTAAAATGTTTTCTCTGGACAGAACTGCCAAATGTGCCGTCATGAAAATTGTAGCTCTCGCTTTGAATGAATGAAAGATTGACATTGGTCCACTCAATGGAAAATACTGTGAAATACGGAGTGATTGTGAAGTCCCAGTGCTGTTATACCAAAGTCCTTCTAAGGCAAGTCCCATCACTTGGCCGCCATATTGGACACGCCTCCGGGCAGCTATTTGGGCTTACCAAGACCAGACCCTCCAAAATGAATCGGGAAACTATCCATAAGTACAGATTGGCTGGTCGTATGGACTTAAAAAGTATATGGTGTGAATCCCTGTTTAAATCTGAGTTGAACAGTGCCAAAATATACCAGACAGACGCTAAAACAAAGCTAAAAAGACGTTATTTAAAACGGCAAATTGCTTACTGCACCTGCGCTGATAATCGCGGCATGGCTATCACCATAGTGACGGAGGGAGTAAACAAAAGCTAACCGTCAGTCATACAGCGGTCAGTAACGCGACTTGGCTATTTTGACAGTTAAGGCAGGACTACCAGTTTCTCTACTACGCCAAGTCTTTGCGTTGCTAGACCGGCCGTTGAGTGACAATTGTCAATGGGAGCGACTTCCGAAGTGATTTGTCTCCGCCTGATATAAGTGTCTCTGGTTATACTCAGTACTCTATATCACATATGGCATGAGTGGGTGGGACAAAGTGTTGCATAATACACTCTAAAATAGCTTTGGGTACCAAAGTTATATGGCTTTGATAACATCATGTATATATTTATTTATCATACAGCTCTATACGGCAGGAGGCTCTTTTCACTTTGCCCCTCACAATATTCACAGGTCAATTATTATGACCGCCGCTGCGTAGCAAGCGTAGCGGTCATATAATGATTGTCAAAGTTTTTTTTTGTTTTTTTTGTTTTTTTTTTTCTCCCGTCATCTACTTCCTGAATTTTTGGTCAACGATTCCCGGGACACCGTAACACCGGGGCACATGAAACTTGGTGGGCATGTAGCCCCTGTAGACTTTTATGGAAAAATTTCGTTTGGTCCCCGGGGGCCACTCCATCTTTGCGCTGCGCCCCCCGAAACCCCAAAAATGTAGTTTTTCCTAAAAAACTACCTGACCCGTGATATTGAGGATGATGAAATTTTTATGGAATGTTGGTCTCAAGAGCCCACATCAACTTAGCTCATAACCAGTCATTTGTGATTTGCCCCCCCATGGTAAAAAATTAAAATGCAATATTATACGGCTTTAATTGCCCCTATCTTTAGATCAGATGTTAGGAACTGCACCAAATTTAATGTGTATGATGAACCTGACATCCTGTGGGAATATGTCAAGTTTTGTGGAATTTCATCCATGGGGGGCTATAAAACAAATGAATTTATATGTACATTTAATGACTGTACAATTGTTGACCTGTAGATGGTGCTATTAAGCCAAAGCGTTACAGGTTTGGGGTGATAGGCCTGTCAGTTCAGTTCAATAAGCTTTATTGGCATGAATGTAAAAAAATACAATATTGCCAAAGCATTAATGTATAATAATGACAATAATAATGAGAATTACAATAGTAAGTAGTGACTAAATAAATAAAATGCAACTTAAACAAACATATGGAATAATAATAATAAAAAAAAGATAAAATTAAGAAAAAGCACTAGTGGATATTTTGATGATGGTCATGTGGACTCTACCCTTAAAATGTGGCAAGACTGTAAGTAGTCTGAGGCTATTTGAGTAAAAGTATCAACTTCCCCCAGGAGGAATGGTAGTTTCAGTTTATTTTCTAAGTCAATAAATCCAGGACTGATGTTTTCTATGGCAAGCCGTTCAGGGAAAAAACCTTGAATGAAACTCTGAATATATTGAATGAAGTCCTGAATATATTGAATGAAACTCCGAATATATTGAATGAAAGAAAACCTTGAATATATTGAATGAAGTCCCGCATATATTGAATGAAACTCCGAATATATTGAATGAAGTCCCGAATATATTGAATGAAGTGCCGAATATATTGAATGAAACTCTGAATATATTGAATGAAGTCCTGAATATATTGAATGAAACTCCGAATATATTGAATGAAACTCTGAATATATTGAATGAAGTCCCGAATATATTGAATGAAACTCCGAATATATTGAATGAAGTCCCGAACTATATTGAATGAAGTCCCGAATATATTGAATGAAACTCGAATATATTGAATGAAACTCCGAATATATTGAATGAAACTCCGAATATATTGAATGAAGTCCCGAATATATTGAATGAAGTCCCGAATATATTGAATGAAACTCCGAATTATATTGAATGAAACTTGCCTCATCTGAGGTCAGTGCCAGTGGCCATCTTATGTGTGTCACCAGTATGGAAATGCCCATGACCAGGCAGTACCGCTTGGGTGGAGTGAATGAGTAAATGAGGCAAAAATATTAAATAAATTATAGTTTTATTAATCATTTCATTGATTGCAGCTGCAAGGTAAAATAGTTTAGTTAAGTCACAGTCAGTTATTTTGGCCGAGTAGTAATCCAGCTGCGTTACCACCTGTACAGCACAGGAAGAGGCGACGATCCCACTGAAGGTTGGCGTAGCAGTTAGCTAGCGGTGACGATCCCACTGAAGCAGCGACGATCCCACTGAAGGTTAGCGTAGCAGCTAGCTAGCGGCGACGATCCCACTGAAGCAGCTACAAGTGGTGACGATCCCACTGAAGGTTGGCGTAGCAGCTAGCTTCAGTGGGATCGTCGCCGCTTCCTGTGCTGTTCACTGGTGGTAGTAACACGGCTGGATTAATTACTTCTCAGCCAAAATAACTGACTGTGACTTAACTAAACTATTTTACCTTGCAGCTAAAATTATTTATTTAATATTTTTGCTTCATTTACTCATTCATTGCCAACCACTCCACCCAAGCGGTACTGACTGGTCACAGGCATTTCCATACTTGTGACACACATAAGATGGCCGCCGGCACTGACCTCGGATGAGGCAAGTTTCATTCAATATAGAGTTACAAACAAGTTGACAAGCATCATATATATGCAGAAAATGTGCAGAACTGAGCGGCGGTCATATTTTGTACCGCCACGCGGTACATCTAGTTTCCTTACAATGACCACGGAGAAATAGGCATTGTTTTTTATATACCGGTATATATACTTCAGATTCACGTTTGCATAGATTAGAGGTCAGAAGTGCGTTCAAGCGTTCAAATCCTTGGCTGACGTTAGTGAACAAAGGTGAATGGTCTGAGGAGGTAGGCTAGTATTCACAAACAGTTCTGGATGTTGGCTAGAAAGAGATGGAAATAAATCCACAAGGCCATTACATTTTGTCAGCAGGTCTCACAGCAACTTACAGTAACAGTAGCCTCTTTACTCTACTCTACTCTACTCTAACTTTTTAGAACATTACACAACATCGTTCAATTTCAATTGTTTAATGCAAACATGTTTGTGGAAGCGTTCGCTAATGTTAGATGACTCTGAACAGACACCAGCTGCGAAAAAATGTTTCAAGTTCAAGTTGCATTTTAAACCATTTGCGGAGGTCACAAAAAGCAAAAGAATAAATTAGAAAATTAGAATAAATTGTAGTTTTGGCTAGCAGCCATAGGCTTTAATAAGTGGATAATTGCCCACCCATCATTATAGAAAAAAATATTTCTTGTTGAGGTCGAATCAGAGACCTCTGGCTTCACCATTGGTCCCTGGTTGGCCCTCTCAAGCAACTGCACTGTTGCACTGTTAGTGGCTTTAAGGGGAAAACAACTGAAAAACCCATACAAATACTGCAAAAACAACCACACATAGACACACATCCTCCAAAACATCTCTGAAACTCATAATCACCTCTTTTCCTAGAAGTTTAAAACTTTTACTGGGTCCCTCCACACTAAAAAAATCAATCTTAGAAAGGAGTAAATGATGATGTGCCCTGACCTCTGTACTTAGTTGGCAAAGTTGACACACGCACACACACACACACACACACACACACACACACACACACACACACACACACACACACGAGAGAGAGAGAGAGAGAGAGAGAGAGAGAGAGAGAGAGAGAGAGAGAGAGAGAGACATTCACTCACCTGTCATAAGCTCTCTCTCTCTCTCTCTCTCTCTCTCTCTCTCTCTCTCTCTCTCTATTCCCCCTGCTCTGAGATCTGTCCATACAGTACAGTGTCTTGCCCTGTTTCCTGCTCCACACGGGTGCCCCTGCTACAGAGAGCTGCTCTCTCTCTCTCTCTCTTTCTCCCATGTGTGGAGCGCTTGGACATGTTTACAATGAGCCCTTAAATCTTTCCCCCAGTGCCTCTGATGCATTATATATAACAAACACACCACTGGCAGGCAGGCAGGCAGGCAGGCAGGCAGAGGTGGGAGCGCATGCCAATGCCATTGGAACTGCTGCTAGCTCTCATTGCCTTCCAAGCGGACAGACACTTGCACCAAAACACATGGATTATACGGATTGTGTGTGTGTGTGTGTGTGTGTGTGTGTGTGTGTGTGTGTGTGTGTGTGTGTGTGTGTGTGTGTGTGTGTGTGTGAAAAAGAATGTTTGCATATGTGTGTGTGTGTGTGTGTGTGTGTGTGTGTGTGTGTGTGTGTGTGTGTGCGTGTGTGTGTTTGTGTGTGTATGTATGTGTTTGTGTGTGCATGTGTGTGTGTAGCATATGCATATGTATATCTGGCATATAGACAGCGGCCTCAAAGTGTTTTTTATGACTGCATATGGATTGCCATAAATTTGCATGTGTCTGTGTATGGAAGCGTGTATGTCAGTGTTTCTGTGTCTCTGGCACGGAGTCTCTCGGCATGACAGACAGGGGCAAGAGAGTGAGTGAGTGAGTGTGTGTGTGTGTGTGTGTGTGTGTGTGTGTGTGTGTGTGTGTGTGTGTGTGTGTGTGTGTGTGCGTGCGCGCATATGAGAGAGAGGGAGAGAGAGAGAGAGGGAGAGAGAGAGAGGGATGGTCAATATGACAGCTAAACTAGAACAGCACACAGAAAAAGATTTGTGACATCACTACTACTTCCTCTGTATTTCCCTCTCTCACTCTCTGTCACACACACACACACACACACACACACACACACACACACATGCAGTACACACATACACACACATATGCAGTCACACACACACACACACACACACACACACACACACACACACACACACACACACACACATTCCCACTCACCCACTCACTCAAATACACACCTCTTCTATTCCAAATGCACATAAAGAAAAATAATGATTGGCTTCTCTGTGCCTCACAGTCACCCTCTAATCAAAGTCTCCTCTAGTCTAATCCTCTCTTCTCCTGCTGGATTTACAGCAATATGCCAAGTGTCCACCGCACGCTGTCAGAGCTGCCGTTATTACTGCGGAACACCTCTGCTGCCGGAGGATTCCGTCTGTCTGCCTGTCTGTCTGTCGGTCTGTCTGTCTGTCTGTCGGTCTGTCTGTCTGTCTGTTTGTCTGTCTACTCCTAAAGCAAAAGCTCTAAACAGCGAGACTTTGGTCTGGTCTTTGGTTTGAATTTTAAGATTGGTCTGAATTAAAGGAGAGTACTGGAGTGAATTCAAGCATAGCCCTGTTGAAAGAGCTTGCTAAATGCGCTAGTTAGCGAGTGGAACAAAATAATTTGGTACAGCACAGACCGAACGCGAAGGCAGAAGCGAACAGGCACTTTACACTGAATGAGTGGGACCTGACTGTTGGAAATCGAAAGTAAGATCTGAGGTTACAAGCAGGACTATGCTTAAACTTACTCCGGTATATTGCTGGTTTGGTCCTTGGACATGAAGTAGAAATGAAAAGTCATCTCAGCCAGTGTTCTCTCGCCTGCGCCTCATTGCCTTCATGTCTTGTCTGCCGTTTTGAAGTGTGAACAGTTTGACGTTTTGGTGAACAAATGATTAGGCAGTGTTTGAGTGTGAGGCAATACTAATCCAGGATCAGCCCAGGATCCATAAGCCCTGTAGCCTCAAGGACTTCCAGTAACAGTAAACATCAACATGCCAAACATGAAGCTGATTCAGTAAACCCTGCAGTAAAGTTACTGTAAACCCTACAGTAAGAGCATGCAGAACTTTCAGCTTAGGGGTTAGGGCTCAGAGCTTAGGGCCCAGAGTCTAGGGCTCAGGGCCTAGTGTCTAGGGCTTAGGGTTCAGGGAGGGCTTTGGGTTCAACCATAGTGTGTCTGTCCTGCTTAAGGTGCTGAAAGCAGCATCTGTGGACCCACAGCACCAAGGCCATGAGTAGGAGGGAACAGGGATTATCTTTGGATAAGATTCCCAGTAAAATGACTACCCAGGGCTCTGGGGGCTCTGTGCCTTCGGAATGTGGCAGGAGGGCAGGCAGGGATGAGTCCACGTGACTCATGGGAGCAGGAAGTGTTGCATCGTGGGAAAGGCTGTGCGGTATCATACTGTATCAGGTGGTGGGCTTCCTGTATACGCTAGTTTGGTCAGTGATGCAGGACAGCTAGTAAACACAACAGGGCAGGGCCAGGGAAAAGAGACAGAGGGTGAGTGTGGTGTGTGTGTGTGTGTGTGTGTGTGTGTGTGTGTGTGTGTGTGTGTGTGTGTGTGTGTGTGTGTGTGTGTGTGAGTGTGTGTGTGTGTGATGTGTGTGTGTGTGTGTGTGTGTGTGTGTGTGTGTGTGTGTGTGTGTGTGTGTGTGTACTGCATGTGTGTGTGTATGTGTGTGTGTGTGTGTGTGTGTGTGTGTGTGTGTGTGTGTGTGTGTGTGTGTGTGTATGTGAATGCAGTGATGAGGACAAACAGGAGTCAAGCTGGCGTATCACGCCTGGCGGTGGATCTGAGTCACCTCTGAGGCATTTGAAACGACAGGCTGAGTCACAGTGTCATACCAAAACACATCATTACAATCTGTCACACACACACACACACACACACACACAAACACACTGATGGATGATCAGCTGTTCAGCTGTTGGCAACTGTCAGCTGTCACACACACACACACACACACACACACACACACACACACACGCACGCACGCACGTGCACGCACAAACATACACACATGAATTTAACACAGCTTGTCAGGTTATGAATAGTACAGTAAGAGAGTGCAAGCGCTTGTGCAAGGGCTGTGTGTGTGTGAGTGTGTGTGTGTGTGTGTGTGTGTGTGTGTGAGAGAGAGAGAGAGAGAGAGAGAGAGAGAGAGAGAGAGAGAGAGAGAGAGAGAGAGAGAAAGATTGGTCATGCTGAAGACTGGTCATGATCCTGTGTGGGTTGTTTTGGCAAATGGAGTTTTGGAGTGAGACTGGGAGGCTGATGTGGGAGATAGAGCTGGAGGCTTTTTGGTCACCATGGTGATTTTGGATTTGGCTGCTATCCAGATCAGTGATATTTTGTGCAGAGACGCCTACCTACAAGAGTATACACACACACACACACACACACACACACACACACACACACACACACACACACACACACACACACACAGAGAGAGAGAGAGAGAGCTTATCTGTTCATTGCGGAGCGCCACAGGGCTGTGCTTGGTGCTGCCGGGGCGGCTCTGATGAAGCTGAGGGCAGCAGAGAGAGAGGGAGGTCAGGCAGATGTTATCTCCTCAGCTCCGCAACTTCACTCAGGATGGACATGTTTACTCTGGGTCTCAAACACACATTTACAACCCCCACCCCCCCTTCTTACAAAACACACACGCACACACACACTCACAAAACACTTCTTCTATATAGGCAAATATCTTAATCAAATACTGTATCTCACTCTCTCCACCATCTCTCCCAGGATACAGTCACACCTACACTCCTCTATCTCTCTTACCTCTCCTTTCTTCTTCCTCCCCCTTTCCTTCTCTGTCATTCTTGTCTTCCATGAATGCTTTGGTTTCCTTCACTTTTTTGGCCTCACTCTTCCACCCCCCCCTCCCTCTCTCTCCCTCTCTCTCTCTCTCTCTCTCTCTCTCTCTATTTCTTTCACTTTCTCTGTTTTTTCCCCTCTCTTTCTGGCGGTCTTTGCACAGCTGATCGTGTGAAGGCACGCAAAGCCATTCTGACAGGCGGTGTCAAACAACCATCGCCACCCCCTGCTTTACACGCCTCACTGTCAAAGCAGAGCTGTGGGCATGAGTATGAGAGTGCTAGAACAAGACGTGAGAGGGTGAGCGTGTGCGATTGTGTGTGTGTGTGTGTGTGTGTGTGTGTGTGTGTGTGTGTGTGTGTGTGTGTGTGTGTGTGTGTGTGTGTGTGTAGTGTGTGTGTAGTGTGAATCTGTGTACATGCCTGTGTGTGTGTGGTTTGTGAGTCTCTGTGTGCAATGTGTGCTGCAGAATAAAACTCAGTGTGAGTGTTTGTGTGAGAGACAAGGTGAGAGATGGAGAGAGAACACCAGGGAAAGAGTGAGTGTTCAAGAGAGGCAAAATAGAGAGAGAAAGAGAGAGAGAGAGAGAGAGAGAGAGAGAGAGAGAGAGAGAGAGAGAGAGAGAGAGAGAGAGAGAGCAGGCATCTTCATAAAACCTGACTTTAAATGCCTGAGATGCATTCATCAGAGTTCCACTTGGCCCCGGATGAGCACAAAGACTCCAGTGACATCAGGGCCACAGGCTGTTAAGCAATACAAGGACACAGCAAATGGATTTTCTTCCCTTTTTCAATCACAGCATAAAACCCCCTCTTTCCCAGGCTGTCCAACCCACTCTGAATCACAGGCCGTTGTCATGTTTATTGTCCAATACTCAGAATGCTGATGCAATTTTACTGTGCCTGTAAAATAAATAACCCATTGTGAACCACAACAAATCATTTTACCTGATCGTTATGTAATGTGTATAAATGAGGGGACCACAGAATGAGTTTTATTCAACAAAATGACTTCAATTGCTATGACTTGACTTCTCTGTGTTGTTTGGGTCCTGAAAAAGAACAACTTGTGCAGCACAGCACTAAAATGTATTACAGTGTACTGAAGCACAGTTAACCATTCCACTTTCAATCATAGTGGTAAATTATAAATCTGGTTGGTTGGTTGAATGGTTGCAATACTCTTGCAATTCTAGCATTTCTTGTAGGTCTAATTTAGTTCCAGTCTTCTGCTGCTTTTTCTTCTTCTTCTGATGTCAATTCCAATGTGTACCTGAGGACAGGTGTTATTTCCCTCCCCCTGGTGGCCAGAGAGGGGTAATGGTGGCCATCTCTGGCTTTGAGGAGAAGCAGATAGAGATGTTTGGGGAGAAACAGTTTCTCAGTCTGGGGCCTAATTAGGAGACATACAGAGTGGAGGTTTGGGGAAGGCACACAAATCAATATCATTTGGTAGTGTTCACCTAGAAATACTCTCCCGAGTGCCGGGCATGCTCATCAATACAGGAGAATAAAACTACTTACATTTGTCTCAAATGAAGATTTATGGCTCAGCATCAGAGGTGGGGAGTGAGACTTTTGCAGTGTACTCCAGTGCCTAGAATTTATTCATTCTCATTTATTTTCATTCATTCATTCACACACGCACACACACACACACACACACACACACGCACACACACACACACACACACACACACACACACACACACACACACACACACACACACACACACACACACACACACACACACACAGACAAATACACACCCGCAAACGTATGGATACACTGTAACACATATTCATTTAAAACCAAGGCAGTTTGTCAGAACTAAATGCTCCAGTTTATGGTAGAACCAATAAAGTGGCCTTTTAAAAAAGTAAAGTGCTGAAACACACACACACACACACACACACACACACACACACACACACACACACACACACACACACACACACACACACACACACACAAAGTGAACTCCAGTCTACCCAAACGTCCCCCCTATGCAGTCCAACTCATCTAAGAGCTGCAGTGGGCTTCTGGCAAACTGTTCCCTAATTGATTGGAAGTAGCTTATGGTAATGCAAGTTACGGTGAATGCATGCCTGCTCCACCGCGCTCCAAACACACATTAGCATATCAAAGGCTCAGTCTCTTCATGTCATTTGTATGAAATTATGAGCTGATACTGATAGCAAGAGACATTTTGCTAAGGTATTTTTTCCTTAAAGGTTTTTTATTTTTTTTAAAAATTTTTTTCAAGAATATGATTTTGCACTGCTTGCAAATGTAGGTCATTTTTAAAATGTCAGCAGAAATAAAAGGTAGTTTTTCTTCATTGCAAAGAAGTGAAACATGAGTAAACTGGTGTGTGGGGGTGGGGTTGT
>JAODXP020000016.1:19510824-19520824 GCA_027497455.2 Sardinella longiceps | reverse complement strand
TATTTAGGTTGTTAACTAGCTGGAGGATTAATGTTGTCACTTAGAAATCCCTTTTCTTGAACTGAATACCCAGCAAATAGGCTAATATCAGTTTCAAAATTGCAGCGCGAGTGAGAGAGGTGAAACAGGTTGGAGCGCAACTGAGAGAGATAATTTGTGCAAACGAGAGCATATAGCCTACCTGATTCTGAACGTATGACCTTGTCACTAAAATGAGAGCTTCTTGTAGGGCAATTGCCAATATGGCAAAATGCATTTTAAAGGTATGCTCATGCAATGTAGGTTTACTCATGTAGACCATAATGCCATATTTTCATTGAGCCTCTTTAAAATATAAGTTAGTATAATTTAAAGGGCCAACATCCAGGTTTTTTTTTTTTTTGTAAACTTGTGAACTAGCAACATAAAAGACATCAACATCTCTCTGGCAGTACTTGAACATGTTAATAATTTCTGATGCTGCAACTGGGTTTTCTTTCATTTTAAATTGGTATTCACCCCCACCAATGAATGCTGATAACACCATTAAAATGAAAATAAATAAATAAAAATGGGACAAAAAGAAATCGAGGGACATTTAGAATAGAAAGAAATTTGCGATTAATCGCGATTAATTATGAGTTAACTACGGCAAAAATGCGATTAATCGCGATTAAATATTTTAATCGCTTGACAGCACTAGTTAATACACTGACAAACAGCCTCAGGGCGAAACTCAACAGCAGCGAAATGGACATGAGAGGAAAAATAACAACAACAATTTAGGAAACTGAGCTGTGATTTAGCCCTAATACCAACTCATGTCCACTAACGGCTTAGGTTGAGTGTAATATGCTTGTTGATTGCTTATGTAATCCATAAGTTAGAGGCTCTCACAGAAGAGCCCAACTTGACTGGACCTGTGATGACACAGTCCTCTCTAACGGCAGACATTGTAGAACTTATTGGAAATGTCTTTCAGCTAGTGGCAGTGGAGCTTTTCCATTTATAATCAGTACAATGGTTGGTATTATTGTGTTTAATTATGTTTTCTGGTACATGCTATATTCTGTCAGCGTTATCATACATTATTAAAATGGTATTATATAATCATACATTTATTGAATAAGACATCTGTAAAACATGCATTTCAGCTTCAGTGACGTGCCAAGAAAAAGACTGTCAGATTTAGTTGAGCTCTGATTTCACAGAGGTATAGTATGGCCACTTTGAAGTCAATCTGATTGGTGCAGTAAAAATCCCAGTGCTTTGACAATGTCAGGGGATTTGCAATCCAATAAGCCTTTACCCTTTTCTAAATAATGACTTTTCTTTAATGAAAAAGAACCCTTATGACAGTGACAAAATTATACAGGAATCAGAAATCCGCCCTTCCCCCTCAAAGATGTCACTAAGATACATAGTGACTTGAGTTCAATATGTGAAAGGAAAGACCATAAATCTTTCACATACCGTATAAAAAATCTAACGAATGTTCATCGTGAATAATGGATTATGAAGAGATCTAATCCATGCGGATATACAACACAGGCAAAACCATTTCAAGAATGTATCCATCAATGGAAGCAATACATTTGATTATATTTACAAGCAATGCTTTCTATTTTTTCTCCAATAAATCCTTTGAGTGCATCGCTTCCCCCCCACAGTGGGAATCTCTAGGAGAGCCTCAGTTTACATGATGCTGGATGGAATGTTGCCATGACATTCATGACATGGATTCCACAAGTCAAACAGAAGACACAGAGTGGCATGTTGAAGACACACAGTGTCATGTTGAAGACACAGAGTGGCATGTTGAAGACACAAGGCAGTATGTTGAAGGCACACAGCAGAAGACAGAGATCCAGTGGGAATTCATTCATTCCCATGATGATGAATAAGTCAGTGAGAGCCATCCATATAATTAGAGGGCATGTATGACATATAGCCTCTTGCACGTACAGTATGTTGTAGAGAGGTTGGCTAAAAACTGCTGGCCAGCCTCTCTGTCATCAATTCTGCTCAATGGAGCATCTGCAAGGTCACTGTGGGGTTGCCTGGAATGAGCTCATCCCATTATGTGTCCCAGACTGCTGACTGGACAATATGGCCAGCTAATGGGTCTGAGCTTGGACTGACCCACTCAAATGGGCTGATTCTGGCCCACAACTGGCCCAGATATGATATCTTCCTTTGAGGAGTTAACACACATGTGTGGTGCAATGCCAGCTCTCCTGGGAGAACAGGGCAGAATGATGAGGACATTATTCCTTTTTCTTCTTCACAGCCACTTGTCAGCCTCTCTCTAGGAATTCCCCTCATATAGGATTGTACTATGCAGAGAACACACCATTAAAAGAAATCTGAGGCAGATATCCTGAAAACAAAGCTGCATTCACCCATTGAAGATCAGATTGCCCTTACTGTATATTCCCTATGGACACATTTTTTTTCTCAACATTACGTTCACTAGGCCTATCTCGGTGAGGCAAATAATTCATTTCTTATTGGATTTAGTTAAGCAATTGTAAAGTTACAGTTATAATTTGATTGGGGACCATTTCAAATCTCTGCTTATCCTTTTCTGGGGTAATTCAATGTGTCCTTTGCGATAGAGCAGCATTGAAATGTTCTGGTCTCCCTCTGGTGATTAGTTCAGTAAAGCTGACCTGAGAACTGTGGGTCAATGACCACTATTCATGTGATACATTTAATGACAGTGTCACACTTTAGCCCCTGCCTCCAATTCTGTCTGACCATATGGAGCAGGAAGATACAGGACAGTGAAGGGCAGAATGTGAACTGAGTGCATAAGCACCTAGGTGTCTGTCTCTCACTCACTCACATATAGTTTCACACTACAGCTCGCTGTTCTGGTGAGCATGCATGTACGCACACACAAGCAGTCACACACACACACACACACACATCAGAGAGAGAGAGAGATAGACTGACAAACACAATCACACACACACACACACACACACACACACACACACACACACACACACACACACACACACACACACACACATACACACACACACACACACACACACACACACACACACATTCCGTCTCAATTCCCCATTGTCAAACCTGAGGCTGCTCAAATTCCTTGCCTTCCTCATTTTTTAGGCCACAAAAATAATATCTCTCTCTCTCTCTAAATTTCTTCTTTCTGCCAAAGCCCCGTCCCTTCCCTATCCTCAGAGACCCCTCCAGTGCTTCTCCTCCTTCCCACGGCTGCCAATCCCTGGAGCCAGCCAGGCCAGCAGCCAGCTGCCTTGTCGGGGCCTAATGATCTGCACAGATGTTGTCGCCGCCGCCATCTCTGCCGCCTCATTATGTCTTAATAGACTTTAATAGACGTTATCTCCCAGACACAGCTGCTTACAGGGGAGCCCTCCTCTCCACGTCACCCTACAGTAGTGGGATGGGATGGGACGGATGTGAGGCTCTGGATGTGAGCCTACAGTGGATATGAAACATTCATACCAGTGTTCCCCTCTGCACTCTGCCTTCAGGCTTACCTCAGGTGATAATATATAATAATAATTTAACCTCTTTTGATCCTGAGGGAAATTCAGTGGCCTTCCATGAATGCTTATAGTAATTTGACTCAAATTATTTATTTACATAATGAATTATGCATGTTTTGTCATGTCATATAGGTTTTTCAGTTTCCAAAGCGAGAGATAGTTTTCCATCATACATCCTATATTCCTACAATGATCATGTGCTGTACAGAATACTAGTCAGCTCTAAAATGTGCATTTGCACGTAGCCTGGTTCTCAAATTATGATCTGCTATGCAGCTCAGTCTGGCTACTTTTCTGTCCTTCCCCATGGATCTGATCAAAGAGATTGATGGATCAAAATATGATAGATAGACATGTGGACAGACCAATCAGACCAATGATTCTGATGACCTTCACAGAGATGACACATGAATGGGGGGTGTCACAGGTTAAAGTAAAAAGGTTGAGGTAAAAGTTAAACATTTTTGATTGGTTCCCTATCTCAGGCAAATGGAGAGAAGTTGCATAGCAGAAATTCAGGATGTATGTAGAAATGTATGTCTTTAACTGTTTCAAGATGAAAGTCCCTTCTACAATAATTCAATATTAAATCATTTCAACTAAACTTCTGTGGCTGAGGTGCATAAATGGAAAAGTGGAGAGATGTAGGAAATGGATTGCACCAGAACATGGGATGATATGTCTTGCCATTCCATCCATTCACAAAATACATGGTAAAATGTTTTCTCATACTGACATTGTTGAAAGGATTACGAAAGCACTCTGTCTGCTAAAATGAAAGTGAAGATTTGGTGACAGTGTGCCTGTTGTCACTGTCAGACTGTGGAATACACAAACATGTTGATGATAGGAACTATGATAGCATGGTATACTATGAACTATGATAGCATGGCACGTAAGCCCAATTGATGAAGTAATCCAGAGTGATAGCTTCCTTACATCACAGAGGTAAAATCCACTTTCCGGTAAGAACATATGAACTCAAATGGCACATTGTAATGACACATTTATAACTGTGTTATAACAGACAATTATCTGTTATAGCATAGTTGTAACAGATATTGACTATTCACAAATAATCTATCTATCTGTCTGTCTTTAGCTAACACCAGTGGAGTGCAATGCTTAGACATACAATCTTAGCAGATCATCATAGTCACCATTTAGCAAGTCAGTTATGACCCAGAGGGCCTTTACTGTTGCTCCAGCCTGTGATGATCTTGCCAGACCGTGTCATCTTTCACTGGACATCTGATGGGTTATGACAGGGAGCCTCAGTTACGACCGCTTGAAATGTCACCCAGATGTCTGGCCAAGGCGGTGACACGAGCGCCAGATGTCCCCTCTCCAGGCTTATCAGCAGGGCTATTATAGCAGACACCTCAGGACATGCCTGGCAGCCTGGGACAGAGCAAGTGACACCAGTGTGTCTGAGATTAGGGACAGTCTGAAAGGGACAGAAAGAGAATGAGAGAGAGAGAGAGAGAGAGAGAGAGAGAGAGAGAGAGAGAGAGAGAGAGAGAGAGAGAGAGAGACATGACAAAATGCAAGATATCTAATAAAACAGGAGTGCATTTGAGGCACATAAATAATGGAGGCAGATGTATGGAGAAGGATACTATATTTACTTAAGAGGATGGGGAGAGATAATAGTGGTTTGAGACATGGCCTAGCTAGGAGCATATTGAAAACAGATACATGTATAGAAATAGACCTACAGCTGTATAGCCTACTAAAGTAAAGAAAGGAGGGAGTGGATCCAGTGAAAGACTGAAGGAGGGGGGGAGCGACAAAGCAGAGAAGGAAAGTGTGGGCGTTTGAAGAAGATGGAGGGCTGAGTGCTGAAAATAGATATAGAAGATGGATTGACTGTGGTGTGCAAATAAAACAAATATATTTGTGTCATGTAGGCCCAGATTTTATTTTAAGATTTTAAGATCCATTTATGCAGGGGAGTCTGATTAGCAAGAGATCATAAAATGGAAAGCAAATGATGAAAATAATGAGATTTGAATAGTGCAAAACATTAGATGGAAATTGGATTCAAAAGCTGCACAAAGCCGGCAAAGGGGACACAATAACCCTGACTCTTCTCTGGAGATATATCACTTAAGTGGAAATGCATGCAAATAGGGAGATTAAAATACAAAACCCCATCTCTAACCTCGCACCAAACATGGTTAAGCTGCTGATATGAATTTGAAGCGGTGCTGCAACAGGAGCATGAGTTGTTTTGCCCCATTTGCCCCATATGCCCCTGCTGATTGGGGTTTTAAGCAGTGCTGCCAAAGGAGCAAGTGTTCTTTAGGCCTGTTTGCCCCTTTATTCTTTCTGTGTAGTTTTATGGTGTTAAACAAAGAAGATTTTTGACTCCTCGTTTCATTAGATAATGCAATGGGTCTTTTTCCCTCTAGGGCAACAATTTGGCTGAAATTGTACACCTCCCCAGTTCAAGAGTTCAACTCTGGGGAATGCCGTGTTGGCTAAGGTGTGCACACCACAAACCTGGTGACCGATGCCAATCTGGGGTAATTTCCTAATCTTATTTCCTAATTTCTTCCACTCGTTTCTTGTCACTCTTCACCTAAACAATCTTAATAATCTTAATAATCTGTTGGGATGCTCAGTATTTGTGATGAGACAAATAATTGTTTTGTGTATGTTTTGTTGAGAGTACAAGTTTATCGGTGCCTTGTGTTGTGCCTCCAAATGTGTCAAGAAAAAGAAATCAATTTATTCAGCGCTTAATAAAATGTCAGCATGAAAAAGTCTGATACTGACATTCTCTGATTGTATTTTCATTACCACATACAATCAATGCTGCAGCTGCATAATTACAGTATGAAATGATGAGTCTCTCTCTATTTTTCTATTGTCAGGAAAATAATACTGTACACACAATTGTATTAAAAACATGATACAATATTTTACTCTCTCTTTCTGAATTTTTTTGGACCTAACCTCAAACTTCCAAAAGGTTTCACATGGCCTCAGTCCAACGATGATAAGAGAGTTGATATCATAAAATAAGAGCTTTTGAGCAGTTCAAGTACTTATAATAAATAGATCAGTTTGAATTTCGAGCAGGATTCTTTTCATTTTGGGGGGCGATATGAAAAAGTGAAAAGCCAGATTTTTTCAACAGAGACATTTGTAGACAAACCTCCTAGGGAGCTGCACAGCACCTCCCCTCCCCACACAGTGTTGTAGCAGGTGAGGACATGCCGCTGATGTGCTTGAAGCAGAGGTCAATATTTTTCATTTTCTCTGCCCTCTGCTCACAGACATCACAGAGGAGGTTTAGTGAGGGATAACAGAAAGAGAAGCTAACCGCAGTGAAACAAAGAGACAACACTCACCCCAGCCGACCTCTAACCACATGCCAAAGAGCCAGACAAGTAGTGTCTAAACTCAATCATAGTGACGGTTCTCCATCACAAGCAGGCAAAAGTAACACCACTTTCAGCTAGGAGTGAGATTGGAGGGCTTCAAGCTTTTTGTCATGAAATGCGTCTTTGAGGCCAGATCCCTGCAATCCCCATCAAACCTCCCAGACTGGGCCAGACAGCAGCCCCATCATGGCCTGGCCTCTCCCCCTTAGTGTCTGTGGTGGCCACTGCAGTACCTGACTCTGATCAGTAATTCATCACAGGTCCGTCACTATCAGTTCTCTCTCTCTCTCTGTCTCTCTCTCTGTCCCTCCTTTCTTCTTCTTCTTTCAGTGTTGTGCTGTTAACACAGCTATAATCAGGCCTCTGACAGGTGCTGGTGACATGTTCAGTGTGCTGATGGCTTCATTTAAATCAATTAGAACCCCTTCCTGGTCTCGGTGCCGATCCGACCTGAGCTGAGTGGGGGCCCTCATAGCTCCATCGCCATGGTGCCGCAGCGCCAATTAGTTCCCCTCCGTTTGCCGCTGATGCGTCTGCTCTCTCCACCAGCATCTCCCATTTGCCGCCCGCTAATTAGCTGACAAACAAACTCCATTCTTACTCTCTCTCTTACTCACACCTCACTCTTGTTCTCTCTCTTTTCTCCCCCTTTTCTCTCTCTCTCTTTGCCTCCTTCATTCTGTTTTGTTTCTCTTCTCTCTTTTTCTCTTCTCTTCTCAATGCTTTAATTCTCTCTCTCTCTCTCTCTCTCTCTCTCTTTCCTCTGTCTCTAGTTGTCTAAGATTAGACAAGCCATTCACTCACCCTGTCTTTCAGCGCAGCCGCCACCTCAATTAGGGCCTCCTGAGTGTACCGACATCCAGTGATGCCAGGAATGATGTCTAAATCAAAGCCATTTCCTTGGGTGCACTTGACATGGGCTCCACTCGACATGACAGACATGGATGGAGTCGCTGTTCCAGATCCCATTACGCCACATTAAGGCTGGCAGAGCCAGATGCATGTCACCAAGATGGCAGACAGCCATTCAGAGTCAGAGAGAGAGAGAAAGAGAGAGAGAGAGAGAGAGAGAGAGAGAGAGAGAGAGAGAGAGAGAGAGAGAGAGAAAGGAGGAAGCAAGAGGGATGAGCATTAAAGGTGAGTCATGCTAGTAGATGGACAAACAAATAAACAACAACTTTGTCACCACTGTCTGGTCTGTCGACTCAAACTTGACTGAGATGGTACAAGTTTGTTTTCTCATTAGTGGACTGATAGCAGCACATCTTCGACTCTGAGGCACCACCACCCTCTCCACCCCCCACCCCCACCCCCACCCCACCAGCCACGTCTGGGAAAATGCCATCCTGGCGGTGACATTTCCATTCTCTCCCCCTGGCCCCTGTCCTCCTCTGAAGATGGGCTGTGTTTTCTTTTTGTCATGGTTGTTGTTTTTTCCTTAATATATTTGGCAGCGGAGTGACGGCAGTGTTGTCAGCCTTGTGAGAGCGAAAAAGAACGATAGCATGAGATGAGTAGAGAGATAAAGGGTACATGGGAGGACATGACCAGAGCTTAGGCCTAAGTGATATGCTCTAAGATTAAGGCGTTTTACTTAAGGAGGGCAATTGGGTGGTTTTAGTGTGAGAAACGAGGGCACTATGTGAGATCAGACGATGCTGTTTTAGCTAAGCAGTAGGGTGCAGCCCAAGGCCAGCTCTCTCTAGCCGCAGGCCTGTTTGTGGGATGACATTTCTGTTCCTCTTCATTTGTTCCAGCAGAAAGACAAAGCCTCTGATTAAAGCCACCCAGCCTTTTCACCCCCTTTTCCTACTTCTAATAACTCATTCATACATTCATGAATTCATTATTCCTCAAATGCCAACTGCTCTAAACAAGCCTTTGTGCCACAAGTAAATTCTGACTCAAGATGCCCTAACTAAGATTTCATGAAGTTGTTGCTGGATTTAGCTGTACTGTGTTCAGTTGATTACGTAATGTGTGGAAGATAGTATTGCAGTGCTGCCATGCTCCACATTATTAGTATGATTTTGTCCATTTCATTCATTATCTGCCTCCATGTAAGACAGGTGCCTGGGTGGGAGAATGCCTTCTAACACACGTCTCCTGTAAGCCATGCTCAAGCATGACAGAGGCATGACGCGGCCCACTGATGGAGTATCCTCTGGCGCTACACGGCACATCAAAGATGCTTAGTGATGCTGTTTGACTGCCTCAGGTTTGAGCATGTGCCATCCGTTGCACATGGTCTCACGCTCATTCAGACTCTTCTTTGGTCTCTTACATTTATCTATCTTTCCTTCCACCTTTCTTCTCCTGTTTTGGGCTTTCCATAACCTCACTCATGTCAGATGATTTGTTATGCTGCTCGTGCTTTTCATGCCTGACTTAATGACTCCCTTCTCTCTCTCTCTCTCCCTCTCTCTCTCTCTCTCTCTCTCTCTCTCTCTCTCTCTCTCTCTCTCTCTCTCTCTCTCTCTCTCTCTCTCTCTCTGTTTCTCACTCTCATATTCAAATTCAAAGTTTTAATATTACAAAAATGCTTTAATGTCAAGACCTTTGCATTGCCAAAGCAGTTATATAAAGTATGAGAGACATATTAAATAGAGTGACCCAACCACCTCTAATGCTCACCTGCTTTCATTCCAAAGCTGTGGTCACTGAGCCTGTACTTGGTGAGCATTTGCCTCTGTCTGGCTCACAGCTCTGACAGAGAAGTGATATTCTATTTGGAGCAGCAGGGGGTCCACCCCTAGGGGGTTTGCAGAGGCAAATTATTTAGCCTGAAGCATTTTTGTCCTTTTCCAAAAAATAAAATATGCAGTAATGAAATATATAAAAATATAAAAAATATATATTATGCACCCACTGATCTCCTGCAATTGAAAATAATATATATAAAATATACATAAATAAAATATAAAATATAAAAAATATATGTTTATGCTCAATTAGCTTCATTCTTTGTCACACCATAATTACAATGTGACCCTTTTTATGTATCTACTGATTGCCATGCAATAACATTTCTTTTTTCCCCGCTTTCTGTTTTATGTTTATGAAACTGGGCTTTTTTTAGCAGTC
>JAODXP020000016.1:19450824-19505824 GCA_027497455.2 Sardinella longiceps | reverse complement strand
CTTTAAGACGGAGGGGGGATTTCTCAGCATTGCACCATTTAGAAAGTTTTTCGTGTCAGTCTGTTTTTCACCATTTTGCCAGACTCTCTGGGGAGGGAATGAACAATTTCTGCCTGTCTGCAGAGATGATGGCTCTGTGTGTGTGCGCGCAAGAAAAAAAAAAGCATACTTAAGAATTCACATGTAAGGCAGCATTATAGCATCATGTAGTGATCAGGTGGTAAATTAATTCCACATTCCTGTAAGGAAACCTTCCTCTTTAGTAGGCTGACAAGCCAGATTAACATATAATGTATAGTGTGCATAGTAATGTCCAGTATTTATATAGACTAACATATAATGCAGAGTCTGGCGATGATTGATAGACCGCAGCTCAATCCTAAGGGCACAATCTTTCAACCAATAGGATAGCGCTATGACCAGAGCCATAGAAAGACAATGAACAAGCCAATTCAAACAATACTTTCCTAATTTGCAACAATTTATTTTTAGCTCTCTTTCTCTTTCCAAAACACAAGCATAATCCTGAGCACACACACACACACACACACACACACACACACACACACACACACACACACACACACACACACACACAGATTGCATACACATGTCCTGACTAATGAGTCAAATAATTAGCAACATTAATGTGCACAAAGCGACTTCACTCTTGTGATAGTTCACTTGGTGCTGGTATCATCTTTATATTTACCCTTGCCTGTTTATAGCTTTAGTCTTGACAACGTAATAGCATCCCTGTCTGATCCACATATAAAACTCTCTGCTAAATCCTCACACCATAGCCTTACTGTAAGAGTAGGGTACAGGGCTTGTCAGCTCAGTGGTTAGAGCGCTCAACTCCCATGATGACGAGGTAGGTTCGAGACCCGTGAGCGGTGAAATCAACCTTGGCTACATAACTACACAAGCTATCCTCACATGTACCATTTTTGCACCATTTTGGCCTAATGCATCATAAACACTTTGAAAGCTGAGAATTGAGTATAACAAATGAAAGCTCGTATTGAGCTCTTTCCACTATAAATGAATGAATGAATGAATAAACAAAAAACAGAAGTCTTTACTGTGAATAGTGTAATAACCTGCAGGTTTGTGTGATAATTATGTTCTGTTACTTGTTAAGTTTCCTAAGTTGTTATGTGCCTTTTAGGGGTGGAGTTGAGGTGTACATGTGTGTGTGTGTGTGTGTGTGTGTGTGTGTGTGTGTGTGTGTGTGTGTGTGTGTGTGTGCGTGCGTGCGCGCAGGTGCGACTCTGTGAGTGTCTAAGAGTTGGTGAGAGACAGTGGCGTTGTTAATGAAAGTTCTAAAAGCAGGAGTTGTGGCTAAAACAGCAACTCTCTTACTCAGTATGTCAGCAATAAAGTACGGGAAGTTCAAGTTGTTAAACCGTGTCCAGGAGTATCACAATAGCAGTTAGAGACAGAATTCAGTTGTAACTGCATTTGACTCTAAGATCAATTACTACGTCATCCATCTGTCACGGGGTGACTAGTTCAAGTGGGGAAAGCAACGTTTAGTATGGGCTTTGCCTTATGGGGAATTGTTTAGAGGTAGCACCCCAACATGGCAGCCTTCAGGTGCTGTGAATGACGTGCACAGGGTGCAGTTGAGGGTTTTTATTCTCAGGAGCCAAGTTGAGAGGGAGAGAGGAGTTGAAGGTAGGTGAGCTGGGAGGTGGAACTGAGGAGAGGACCCTGCCTCCCTTTGTGGGAAAAAGCCCCGGACCTTGGGCTGAAGTCCAGGTGGTTCCGAGGATGGAACCGAGGTTGACGTGATGGGTGTGAGGGAATGGATATTGGCTGCCGGTACGAGCACCCAGCGAATGGGGATGAGATGAAGAGGAATCCACATATTGCGGCATGCACACTGAAGTCCGCGGTAGGGACCTAAGGTTCTTCGGCTTTGTTGGATAGAGTGAGAGCGCCTGAGGGCATCATTGGACCCGTCCTGAGAGCAGTGGACCCCCTGCTGCCTCTCTGCTGTGGAGCATCTATATGGAACTTTTAGATCCTGAATTTTGTTGAACTTTTGAGGGTTTTCCTGCAACTTCTCAAGACTCTTTTTATACTAAATAAATAATTGTTCTAGCTATATCTGTGCGTCCAGGCTTAATTGGAAAGCATAGTTTGCACTTCGGGCTTGTCGGGTTGAACAGGAGCCATAGCACGCTCCACCTGTGACACATCAGTGTCAATAAAAGTGCCAGAAATAGGTGAATTCAGTACAGAAAGCAGCATAAGAAAAAACTGCAGTCATATTTTTGGCTCTCCTGTAAAGTGAAATGTCACCTACGCCCTCTAGGTTCTCAACCCTTGACTTATAATCAGCTCTATTGACGTTCATGCAAACAGCTGGCCATAAGGGCTCCATAAGAACAGGAAAGACATCAGTCTCTTCTGTCTGCAATCAGCTGCAATCCAATATAGCTTTATCTTATTCAGACTTAATTAAGGACTTGTCGAGCAGAGTTCTCACCGGGCACAGTTATAATTACATCTGTACATGGGCTTGTACAAACATGTAGGAGTCAACAAAGCAAGCTCACGCTACTGACTGTCTAGCCACCAACACAATATCTTATTACAGCCTTGTGAAAACAGAATTGTGAAAGTCATAACGTCAGTGTTGATGAGAATTTCCCATAGGTATATGAAGAGGGAATGCATGACCGTTATGAGAAGAACAGAGGACATGACTAAAGGAAACAACATGGGTGGGTGTGGAGGGGTTACAGATGGTTTTGGAAAACAATGAGTAAAACAGGTGAGGCAAGGGCATGTGAAAATACATGGTGTGTGTGAGTGTGCAGGTCTGTGTGTGTGCGTGTGTGTGTCTCTCTCTCTCTGTGTGTGTGTGTGTGTGTGTGTGTGTGTGTGTGTGTGTGTGTGTGCGTGTGGGAGAGAAAATCTGGGGGATCACAAGCCCTAGAGAGCAAAGAAAAGAAGGGAAAAGCGAAGGGAATAGATGTAAAGACAGGAGAGGAGAAGAAACGGAGGAGAAGAGAGCTGAAGCTTTGATTTCACGCACACTGAGCGTAGCGTCTCTTTGGAGATAGCGACCGTGGAAACGCTTTAGCCAGGGGGGTGAAGGAAGGGAGCGCTGTGCTGCTCTCTCAGGTAACAGCCAGCGCAGCGCTTCAATCTCCCCAGCCGCTCCTGCTAATGAAATTACCTCCATTTTGTCTTCTCTATGAAATTACCTCGCCTTTGTGTTTGATTAAACGCTACACTACTTCTTTATTTCATCTTTTTTTCACTTTTCTTTTCTCCACCTGGTCTCTGTCTTTCCTTTCTTTGTCTTTTCTTCATAGGAGTTCTGCTGAGACAGAGACAGCGCCCATAAAACTAGAATAGTCTCTTGAAATGCTTTCTTAGAGATCGATGGTGTGCTTAAGACAGAATTTGGGGAATCATTTCTAAGGTGCTTCTTGAGAGTGACTATTTTCACAGCCCACAGCCTCCCACAAGACTACATTCGTATGAAACTTGTGCTGCAATAAAAAAGACCCACATTCCAAAAACTGTGACAATTGCTGAGGTGTGGAAGTGAAGCAGTGACTGCTAGGAAATGAAGTAAACCATAACAGCCCGTCAAAAACAAGCCATTCCTCCAAAACATCCAAATCCCTTCCATCTTGAAGCCTTTTTTTTTTGGCTGCTTTTTTTGTTGTCACTGTTTTTTTAATGTTGCCCATGCCTTCTCAAAGCTCCGTCTAAATGGAATTATTTCCTTGAGCTCTGTAGGACTCACACCCAAAACCCCCATTGAGAAGCAAAAATATCAACCCCATCCCTCTGGCTAACGCTCGTTATTACTGTGCGACGTTCGCCTCAAAATGCCTTTGGATTTTAATCTGTCTCTGCTCTCAAACACACAAACACATACACACTCATAGACATACAAACATATACACACACTCTCACACATGCCATAAACAAGTCGAGCCAATGTTTATGGTATTTTTATTTCATTTTGCTTAAATTATTTATTTCACTTTTGCATAGCGTTGAGATGAAAAGCATGGTAATAGCCCCAGCAGATAGCGTGACTGATTGCTGTGACTGAATCTCTTCCTGGCGAAGTCGGTAAATGGCTAAGAAATGCTGCCAGACAAACACAGGAGCCAGAGAGGAGGGGAAGATGAGAGGAACAGAGAGAAAAGAAGAGAAGAAAAGGGAAGAGAAGAAAGATCAGTTGCCATCAGAGTGGCCCGCTCATTACAAGACATCCCAGTGGCCTGATGGGAATGAGTTTGGAATTTATTTCCCCCTCCCTTCTCATCTCGTGGGCATCTGTTTGATCACAGCGACAGATATACTGAACATGAAGTGAAAGGTAAAGCGTCAAACAGAGGTTCAGGCCGACAAGATGTGAGAGAGCAAAGAAGAAAAAGACGAGAGAGGTACAGTAGTGAGAGAGAGAGAGAGAGAGAGAGAGAGAGAGAGAGAGAGAGAGAGAGAGAGAGGCAGCAAAAGAGATGAAGAAAAGCAAAGACTATGGAAAACCCCCATTCTTATGTGATGTTATGGTATATAGGCTGGCGCTGTTTCAGTGCAGATGTATGGCTTTGGCTCACTCTAGGCAGACTGTCTGGCATCCTCTATTCACTGAGCTGATTCTAGTCTGGCAACACTCCACTGGATTCCATTGTGCAATCCAAATAATAGGCTACTGAACGCGATTGGATCAGCCTGGTTCTCGTCTCACCAATCCTGAGATCAAAGTCTCATCAAGGTAAAAAAAAGAGAAGAAAAAAAAGAGGCAAGGCTTCTCTATGAGCCATGACATCATTTCCTTTGAGAAATCCTCACCTTTAGCTAAGTTGTTTTCCATGTCTTAATCCTCATAAATTCCTACAGAATGGATTCAAATGCTGCATCTGTATGGATGAGACTCTAATTTCTCATTTGGAGCTAAAACGTGTCTCTTCTTTGTCTCCATTTAGCTTCACATGCTCATCCCTAGTGCATCTCCACACCATGAGCTGGGTGAAGGGCCTGAGGCATGAGACGTGCTGGCATGGACACAACGGCTGGGCACATTTAGGCCAGAGAGTTTGACTCCAGAGACAGTTATCACACACTAATAACCATGTGGGTGGCCCTGAGGTGAGACACTCAGCCAATTTGGCCACATTACAGTAACACAGGACGCATGTTTCTGATTAGGTCTATTTCAGCAATTGGACCAAAGCCTAGATGTGTGTGTGTTTGTTTGAAATGGAGTATTTGCTGGAGTGGAGGGAAGAGGGTTTGTGGCCTTGTCTCAAATGGTGCACTTGAGCACTCTGAACACTATGTTTAGTGCATGGTGCGTTCACACTCACAACCACTGCAAAACTACAGTCATCAATCTGCAGGTTTGTTTAAGTTGCCGATTTAAAAGGCTTTTACATCCATCATCTTTATCAAAGCAGTGATCAATCTGAAGCAACACTAAATGTTGAAAATGCACCTTATGGCAGCAAGTTCTCAGTGCACACTATAGACAACATTACAGCGCTCTGCTAGAAGTGTGCGAATTGAGACACAGCCTCTGTGTCTAGTGCAGGGTGTCACCTCTTTTCATCCCCTTTAGAGTGTGTCTTATGGGATGTCACGAGGACTACATTAACCAAACTCCAAAGAATTGCAGCTTGTCTGAAGTCATTTGTGTAATATTTCCAGATATGAAGGTTTAGCCCCTCTGCCTTGCCGTAGAAATGAAGCATCCATTTATTATGTGCAGAGGTGGTGACGGTGGGTCAGTTGTTCAGTCGGTTGTCATATCAACCGTCACACCGGTAGCTTTCTGCCTTCGCCGGGTATAACGAGTTATTGCGCTGGTAATATTCTGAAGGTGACCTCACATCCTGTTGTGTTCATGCAGTGATACTTCAATTCCAGCGCAAAGAGAAAGAGAACGAGGGGGGCTCTGGTGGGGAGGGGTGAAGTGATTCAAGTGCTGTCATTCCATTTTCAATCTGAGCTTTGCTGAAGCTTTCTACACGTCCATTTATGAGGTATGCCGCAATTGTAGATTTGAGTGGGTAGAGTGTATGTAATTCTGTACATTTCTGTGTGAAAAAGGAGACATCTCCTTTTCATCAAGTGGTCCCTGAACTTTAAAACGTGTTTTGAAGACCTCCATTTCCTTCACAGAGGACTTTCTACACACACATGCCAGCATGTAACATGCATTGTATTTGTTGAACGCATCATTTAATGTGTGTGCAAATTGTTCTTAATGTGTATTCGGCTATTTATGTGATGTCATTGTTTTAACTGTGGTATCTTTTGGTTTGGTCTTCCACCCCTGCACATTTGGTACAGTCCACTTTGAGTGATTGATAATTGGTGTAATTGGCTGGCCTATTTAAGGGCTGCCCGGTCCTGGTTTCCATTTTCTTTTTATGTGAGCCAGAGAGACAGAACACAAAAGAGTGAGTTGGAAGGCTTATCTGAGGAGCGAGTTGGAAGGCTTATCTCTGCTTGTTGTAAGGTAGGGGATGAAACTAAATGTTGCAATGCCATTTACTGTGATTAAGAAGTTTTGATAGCCTGCCCTGGTCATAACCAGCCCCTCGGTCTCACTTCTCTTGGTATGAGTCTGGTATCTCAGCTAGTGAGAAAAGAAATTTGGATCAGCCCTTGACTGATAGCTGATCGTATTCTCACGCTGCATTCTTAAAGTTAGTCGATTGGATCGGAAAGGATGCATCCAATGCGAATGAGGCCAATAGCCGGAATCCCAGATGGAGTACTCCTGATTCTACGCAGTACTGCTTTTGAGTTATTTAATGTTTTCCCTCTATAAATAGACATATTTTTCTACTGGACTTTCTACTGCCATTGCCTGCTTGTTCTTCCCTCCCCAACATTGCATCCAGTGGCGCACCTCCCTATAAATGGGGTGGTTGCGTCAGCCATTCTCAGCGTCTGCTGTGTGTATGCACTTGTTTGTGTGTGGGGGAGTATTTGTTTCTGAAATGTGGACCTTAATTACTTGGAAATTGGTCATGAATAATGAATCTAGTTTAATTAATTGCCATGATAAGACCAGATGGTTCTCGACCACGCGAATCATAGCGCCTGTCTGCCTGCCACTTACTTCTCATCTTCTCTCTACTATCCAAACAATTCAAAGTTTATCCAACACAAACTCCCCAACACAGGGCCAGTGGGTCTCGTCTACACTGCACCCCCACATGAATGAAGGCAGCAGTTATTTCAGCACCCTATGGTGCACCCCAGCTCATTACAGCCTGCTGAGTGGTGCGCTTTGGCCATCTCACTCCCTGCTTGGTCCCACCTACAGCAGTGCAGTGCAGTGCTTGTCCAGAGATGCCTGATAGGGTGGAATTATAGGGTGGAATGAAAACAGCACTTCGCCCATGGAATGTGTCACACATGATTTTCCCTCTGCTGGCTGGGTGCCACGGAAACAAAGGCAGAGATTTGATGTGCATTGTATAGACTATGAGAGAGAGCGACTGGTGGCGACTTTATTCCGTATGTATTTGTGTTGAAATGGCAGTATAAATGGAGTTTTTGTCATTCCAATAATACTATTTTGAATTGAGAAAGAGAGAATGTGTGTTACGCAATCAGAGACAGAAAAACTGTTCTCAGTAAGAGCAAAGCTATGATTAAGAGAGAGAGAGAGAGAGGGGAGAGGGGTGAAGAATGTTTTTGCCATATACATTGTATGAAGTCAAAGCTCCCATGCTGACCTCACACTGTGTGGACTGCCTGGACACATGGAGGAATAAAAGCACACAGTGGGTATTGAGTAGCTGTCACTTTCACACACTTCTGAGGAGCAGGAACACACCACTGTGACAGAGAAAGACCAGAGGGAGAGACAGAGATGGTAAAGAGAGGGCCAGATAGAAAGGTAAAGTAATGTTTTCGAGCAGGTTATCAGACCAGGGGCAGACCTCCTGCGGGCCTGCAGGTAAAGCACCGCTGACTGGACATCATGTCACTGGTCTCTGGAGAGGAAGATGGCTTCACCTGCCACAGCAACAGAGACCATTGAGTCACCCAGGAAGCCTCAGTGAGAAGGTGAGAAGCCCAATTAAGAGTTTACAGACATTGTTCCAACCAATGAACTATGGACAAATATTATTCCTGTTGACTATTGAAACACAAAAGACTATGCTGTAGGCCGATATATTTAGAGTTCCTTCATCTGAAGTTCTACACTGATTTATTTTTATTTATTTATTTCTACATAGCCTACTGTAGGCTATTCCTTGCCTTCCAATCTCATTATAGTGAATGGATGGATGATTCAGTGTGGAAGATGACTAAAATTCGGTCTGTATTTTCTTGCCAAAAATGGACTGTTGTTAAGGAGCCAATCACTGTGTGCACTTAGTTGTTCTGTGTCAAACCTGTGACCCAGTGTCCATTAACAACGCCTCAAACTTCCTCATTGGGCACCAACACAAGCCTCTACATTTCCATGGTGATGCATTATGGCCTCTGTCCTTGCAGTTACCATGGCAAAGTTGGAGAGAAGAATTGATGAGTGTGTGTCAGAGGACACTGTTGGCTTGTACAGGGTGAGCCCAACAACATGGAACCAAGACAGGTTTGCTTTTCTCACAGCTTCCCAATTTCTCACAGTTTGGTTATCTTGGTATTTTGGGTTTTCTTTTATTGCTTCTATATGGTAGATGGTAGGTTCGTTTTTTCTACTCTTAAGCTTTGTTTTCTGATCATCTATGTTGGATTAATTTGCCTTTTTGCTCAAATACCCCTGTTCCCCAAGACTTTTCAGTTGTTGCAAGAATTTCTTTTTCTTTACCATTGCATAAATGATCAGAAAACAAGTGTAAAATACTGAATTTATCCTTTAAAAGAAAGAACTGTGGTGATTCAATCCATAGCCCTATTTTAGATGAGAGTGTTGTCTGTTGGGAAAAGAAAATTTGATACAACTGAATGAATAGCAAACCGACAACCAACATAGCTGAGGAGGCACAAGCTTGCAATGAAGGTGAATTTCTGTGCATGAATTTAGTGCCAGTTGCCAATTTACTATGATGAGACAACTGCCTGTTAGATATGAGCAGTTTTAAGTTGGGTCCCTTTTTCAGGCCAACAAAACAATGTGGAAGTAGCTGCAGAGTATAATCCTAACACCAAGGAAGATGTTGGAAATAAATTGCCACTATAACATGTTATTTTTTCCTGTTTAATAAAAAAATCAATCCATCCATCCATCTAATCAAGCTCAGTTGGTGTTAACTGCAGTAAGCTCACCACAGAGTGAAATGAAGTTAAGTTCAAAGGTTCAGTTGAAGAAGTATACTCCAGGAAAGAGATTCAGGGAACTCTCCCATAAAGACTCGGGGCCAAAGATCCTGACCTCCCGCTGCTGAAAGACAAAAGGTTCTTGCTATTGATTGATGAGTGAAAATGTATAGTGCTCACAGTTTAACAGAAGCTTTAGCTACTATGTATATTCTTCAAAACACTTTTTTCATCATTGTCCCTGTCACAGTGGGACAACTATGACATGAGTACAATAGTCTATTAGCAATGTACATATACTGTATATTATCATCAGTGGCCACACTCATATGCCTCGAAAGTAGTGCTAATCTTAGCCTGCAATCTAATAGATGTAATATATTCCTCTGCATGATGATCAGATGTGAGTTGATATAATAGATGTACCATAGTTCTTCTTGCAGATAGTTTGATATGATTGTACTTGTTAGCAGCATCCATCTGACCTGAGATCAGTGAAGGTCCTCACGTAGGTGGATTTTCTCTTTGAGACAAAGCGTGTAGGTGTAAATGACCATCATAGCCCGAGGACACCTCCCTGCTTTCTTCTCTCTCACTTTGACAAGAGCTCAGCTGTCATTAGGAGCACAAGTATAAATACCATCTTGAGCCCTGAGGGACATTTTTGCTATGTGTTTTTTATTCATCTGTGATTAGTGATCACACACACACACACACACACACACACACACAGAGAGAGAGAGAGAGAGAGAGAGAGAGAGCACAATGAGTAATAGAGAGATAGAGAGTTGAGAGATAGAGTTGTAAAAACACTCCCCAGCTAATGGACGGTGATATTGTAGGTCTATCAACATGAGCAATACGGTCCAGCTAAATAACGGGCACTGCACATGCAGGCACAGAGGGTCTGACAGAAGGTCCCTTTTGATTGTGGATGAAAAGACCTGTGGCAGAAGAGACTCGTAAACCCTTTTATCCCAGAGCAAAGCAATTATTTGGCTTTCAATAAGATTAAGAAGAAAGCAAAACAAAATTTATGTGTATGTGGACATCATGCATTAATTGACAGAAAACAATATAATTTAAATGGATTGACATGGTCAATTATGAGTACCACAAACAATTTAGCGTGCTGTATAAATATGCAACAACAGAGAAACATATGAACACAGAGACAGAGAGAGAGTGAAATCAAGAGAGAGTGATATCTAAATACGAACTCTTTGTTTTATTTTTATTTTTTTCATTTCTTTTAAGTCCTTTTCTTATTTCCTGTTTCTTATCTTTCCTTTTCTCTCTTCCATTTCCCTTCATAACTTTTCTCCCAGGGCCAGAAGAGCAAGGTCTTATTCATGCTTGAGTTCATTTAATTAATCGCTCCTCTCCTCTGCTGTTTTCTGCCACACAGGTGGAATAATGTCTCCGCTCTGGTGGGGGAAAGCCAGATAATGAAAGGGGTGAAGGACCCCCCCCAAACCCCCGACACCACCCCCAAAACCAAACAACCAGTCGGCTCTTTCCCCTGCCCTTTCCCCTAAACCTTGCAGGGATAAAACAAATCCAATTGTGCACGCGAGCAAACACTGACACAAACACTCCCTTCCTCCCATTCACTCCCAAAGATCCGACTTTCTACACCAGAAAATAGTCTTTTCTCAGCCACTGAACCAATCCCGGGGAGTAAATAAATACAAAAGCGTATTTTTCTCGCTCGGTACAAAAGGATGCGCTCACTTTCCGAAAGAGCTCATTTGCAGGAGCGGCAGTGTTTACACAGCCGTTTGCAAACACACGGGTGCCAAGCCGGACAGCGGTGCTGCTTTCGTCTCATCTCCGCTAGCCCAGCGTGCTATGCTAATGAGCCTGTGTTTAGATTGCATTTAGGCTGGTCAACTGGCAGGATGCCAGGCCTTGCCAGCGTGTGGACGCATAGCTACACGCCTCCACCACTGCACGAGAAAAGAAAGATAGAGTGAAGGAGAAAAGAAGAGGGATGAATTACGTAATGCTGTTGCCGCGGGCGACGGAGCAAAGCACACCAGGGTGCAGGAATCACCCACGCACCAAAAAAAAAAAAAATCCCATTTGATGACTGATCTGGACTGGTTTTGCACGAAGCCTGCACCGGATGTGGCGCGGATCAGGGCCAAATCTGAGAGGGAAAAAAGGAGACACAGAGCACATGGAGGGGAATGACTGTTCGACCAGCTGGGATATGAAAGGGGAGGTGGGTACAGTAGTACATTAACTACACGTAGTAGGATGATCATTTGTGTTAGTGTTTGTCATTATGTGTGTGTGTGTGTGTGTGTGTGTGTGTGTGTGTGTGTGCGCGTGTGCTTGTGTATGTGTGTGTGAATATGTGTGATTATGTGTTTTGTAATTAAATTACTTACCCTGGCACTGGACCAATGCTCAAATTAAGGCTATTTTACAAAACAGTTAGGCGACCATTACTCTCATGGTCCAGACCATTTTACTGTTACCAACACATCTCCTAGCCTCCTAGGGGCTCACATCTTCTCCAGAGCAACTGACGGTCCTCGGAATCTTGTGGAGGAGCGCAAGCTACTGACAGTCCTGGGAATCTCCACAGCAGGCAGGAAGACATGGACACAAAACAGAAGCTCATGCCAGACATCAGGCATAAAGAAGAGAACGAGGGATGGGGAGAGACAGTAGAGAGGGAGGGAGAGAGAGGGAGGGAGGGAGGGAGGGAGATAAGGCTGACAAAGGTTTAAATAAGCAAGAGGAAGCCTGAAGAGTGATGGAGGGGAGGGGAGGGGGTGATAATTACAGCAAGAAGAGAGAGAGAAGAAAGAAAAAAAGAAAGGAGGTGGTTTTGGAAAGGAAGCTGAGATGTGGGGGAGTGTAACCAGACAAACAGTGAAACAGCATGGATGAGGAATGGAAATGAAAGCGTGGTCTGTCAGTGGGCAGAAAATGAGTGTAAATCTGATCCATGTGTGTTCTCTCTCTGTGCAGAAGGTTGGTGAACTGGGGCAACCCAAGGATGTCAGGAGAAGCATGCGTTCCCTACACTAAAGACCCTACAGGTCGGCACCACCTAGGCAAGCCAAATTTCCTCTTAGTTCCACAACATTGAAACATGGCCCAAAGAAAGCTTAAGAATCTCTCTCTCTCTCTCTCTCTCTCTCTCTCTCATCTTCAGCGTTCAACTCCAATGATCTGTGATGCAAGTGAGTGTGTGAGTAGGAGGGTTTCAGCGCATGCAGCCAGCCACCCACCCACATGGCAGTCCTGACTAGATGTGCTCAGATTGGAGCTGTCGTGAGTAATGAGTTATTTGATATGAGTGCATGTGTTTGTGTCTTTAGTGTTGACTTGTGACCGTATGTATGCTCTGTACTATGTATTGCACACGGCATAGGTGTTTGTTTCTGTTGGAAAAGTAGCATAGGGAAGGGAAGGTGATACATTTATTTATAAACTGTAGAACTGTAGTCTAGCACATTTCATACACATAGTGTGTGCTTGTTTTTGTGTCTTTAGTGGTGACTTGTGACCGTATGTACTGTATATGTATGCAGCATAGCTGTTTGTTTCTGTTGGAAAAGTAGAAATAGGGAAGATAAGGCGATACGTTTATTTATAAACTGTAGTCTAGCGCATTTCATACACAAAGGTAGTTGAGTTCAATATGCTGCACCAAAAGAAACCGTAGAGGAAAAAAAGTAACGCAAGAAAGAAAGTTTCCAAACTAGGTGTCATCTATCGGAGTCCAGAGCAGTGTCCAGTGCACAGCTGAAACTACTGTAGGTCTGGACCCTGACAGGGACATGGCACCAAAGAGTCCCTATTCATTGAGTCCAGGTTCACCGGTGTGGTAAACCACAATCCCACTGTAATGTGGCTCCTTATGGAGATATAGCCATGTTTTTGCTGAATTTCTTCTAAGTGTGTGTGTGTGTGTGTGTGTGTGTGTGTGTGTGTGTGTGTGTGTGTGTGTGTGTGTGTGTGTGTGTGTGTGTGTTGGCAGAGGAGCAGAAAGCACAGAGAAGTGGGAGCGAAGAGAGGGAAGGAAAAGAAAAAAAAGAGAGAGAGGAGTTTGAGGGATGAGAAATGGAGAAGACAGAGTGATGAGCAATAGTGGGAATTGAGAAGACACAGCAAAGAGAAAAGGAGAGAGGGCACAAGAGAGGAATGAGAAAGAGAAATAATGATGGTGTGAATATAGGAAGAGAAGGGGAGAGAGGCCTATAGCGAGAAGAGGAGGGAGCGAGGGAGAAACAGCTCGAGTAACGACGGAGAAGAGCGAGAGAGAGAGAGACGGAGAGAGAATTAGATTGTGCAGGAGAGATGAGTAACGAAGCAGGAAATAAGGACAAGCAATGAGAGAGTGAGCACTGGGAGGAGAAGAGAAAATAGAGGGAACAAGAAGAGGGTGGAGAAGAGAGGAAAGAGGGACAAGGTGAGCTGAGGAGAAGGGAGGAGAGGATTGAAAGGGGTGAAGGAGTTTACCTGGGGTTCAGTGCTAACAACCTCAAATCCACTCAGGAAGTCTAGGAGCCCAACTGAGATATTGCTTTCTTACATTAGTGTGACATTCAGCTCTGCACTGGCAATGCCGAACACACACACACACACACACACACACACACACACACACACACACACACACACACACACACACACACACACACTGACACACACGTACGGACGGATCATTGTGGCAAAGTAATAATTGCGGTTCAAACATGCCTCTAATACGGGCAGAGGAGTGGCACCTAGAAATCATTTCATAGAATCAGAGGAGCAGAACACAGAAGCAATAATGGCAGCTGGAGCGAGAGGAAGATGAATCGTGTTCATTTCCTGTGTGATGACATTCATATGCCACTGACACACACACGTACACACGCGCACACACACACAAACCAAATGTGAGCACAGACGTTCAGATAGGCACACACACACAAACATACACACGACAATTCATGCACACACATGCAGCCTCACAAACATACATACAGTATGGACACACACACACACACACATACACATACACACACTCTAACACACATTCACACCTCAAACCATCTGTCAAGTGTTTAATACTCCCCCCATCTATCACTCCCTGGGAGGGTGGGATCTGTCAGGCTCTCAACACTTCTCTGTGAGTGCTACAGTACCTCTGCTCTGACACAACATGAAGATGAAGCAGCGCTGGAGAAGTCAAAGTGGTCCTTGTTGAGTGAACATGTGGAATGAGCCTCCTGGTGTGTCTAGGTGATCACTCACTCACTCACTCACACACACACACACACACACACACACACACACTGACATGCAGCCAATGCCTCCCTCAGCAGCAGGGTTGAGGACTTGAGTGCAGAGTCACAGTTGGAAGTGCAGGCTCATTGCATAGGCTGTCCTTACACTGGGGTCAGCTCTGAGCTACATGTTCCCTGCTTCCCTGTCACTGGATGAGAGAATAACAACTAACTATTAGATACACCAATAACTCATAATGGACTAATTTAAAATTAAAAAACTAATTGAATGACAATCATTTATCAAAAATTAGTAAGTACACACAAACTCAAACATACACTTTTTGTTCATTTAGTTTAGTTTAGCAGAGGCTCTGAATCTGAATGCTTAATGAGGTCCAGCATAGAGTGAACAGCCTAGAGGTGACCAGACACACACACACACACTCACACACACACACACACACACACACACACACACACACACACACACACACACACACGTACACACACCACCTAGAATGAACCGCAGAGAGGAGTCAATGTGGTGCACAGTGCAAACAAAAAAGATAATGAGCGACAAACTGCATGGAACTGCACCTGCTGAGAACCCCTATAAATAGAGCCCACCTGAGAGACAGATACAGAGAGGGAGAGAGAGAGAGAGAGAGAGAGAGAGAAAGACAGATACAGAGAGGTGGAGACAGACAGAGAGCAGCAACACCATCATTATTATTTTGTTGTAATCATCACTAGAAACATCTTCTTTTTATTCTTCTTCGTCTCTCTCCTCCTCTTCCTCATGACGGCATGTAACAGAGTGTGTTCACAGTGAAATGATCAGTGAGCGCTACATTGTGATTTTAGGTTAGGAAATACAGTAATGTCTGACTGATAAACATCTCGCATGCAGCTCAAGAGATTTAAAAAATTACATAAAAGCATTATGTTTTCCATTTGCATAAGCTATGTAATGTGCATGAGTTGTGCCTAAGCTATGTTAAGTGTAAAGTGTTATTGTTGTTGGTAGATGTACTCAGTTGTACTCATTGTAGCCTCATCTTACAGCACTGATATATTCCTCAACTGTGTGTGTGTGTGTGTGTGTGTGTGTGTGTGTGTGTGTGTGTGTGTGTGTGTGTGTGTGTGTGTGTGTGTGTGTGTGTAGGAGTGAGACCTACAGTAGAGTAGTGGCAACCTATTTGTTACCAAAGGTTTACGGCAAGTTTGCCATTGGCCTGCTCAATCAATACTTAGCCAGTAGTGGTGATTGTCATGGTTACCAGACCGTTACCACAACTTTGCTAATATAGTGGCTGACTATGGCACACTTGTAGCAACATACTGTATTCTGGCAAAGTACACATATTTTGCCAGATATAAATCAAACATTTATTTCTATAAGGGCAGTTTATCTTCCTCACACACCCTTTTGCTCCCCTCTTCCCTACACACACACACACAGTCTTTCTCTGTGTCTCTCTCCCCTGTGGTTGGGTTGCAGTGTCCAAACTCCCTGGGTAATCATCCATCTTCCTCTCAGCCTTATTCGTCTCTTCCACTTGCATCAGCAGCCCCTGAGCCAAGGGTGCTGCTTCTGATTTTGGCACTCAGGCTGTGTCACTATCTCTGCCTCCCCCCCCCCTTCTCTCTCTCACTCTCAGACACGCTCACACATTCACCGGTTGGAGAGGATTGCCATTTCTTCAGATCTGATGCAGATCGGCATTTTAAACGCAGTATTCAACACATTGTTTTCATAAAAAAAAAAAAAAACATTTCAAGGTTATTTGAAGCTCTGTTTTGTCACCCCCAAACCTCGCCACCACTCTGTGATTAGCCCTTTATTTCCCCTCCTCTCATCCCGCACCCTCCCTTAAAGTGAGGCCAGCATCCTAAGCAGATGATCTTGAACAATGTGAATGATATACAGTACTTATAAAGTATAAATACAGCATATGATTATTTAGTATGTGTGATTGTATTATACACTATGTTCCTGACTTACTGGACTGGACTGCTGGTGTTGGAGAGTGAGGCCCCCTTATTCCAGAACAAAGGGATTCTCAAATCTAGTTCCTTTTTCTTTCTTTTTGTCAATAATTCAGTCTTCTTTTTCTCTCAGTTACTCCACTGTTTCTTCATCCCTCCAACCAAAACTTTGTTTCTCATCCAGCCGTCATCTTTGTTTATCTTGTGTTCTTCTCTCCCTGTGTTTCTCCATCAGTTAGTCTCCATTAGGAAGACGAGCATGTTCTACCAGCTCTGAGTCATGCTGTATACCACCACACCACAGCACAGCACAGCACAGCCCACTGCCAGCCGTCTCACACCAATCTGCATTCCGAGGGACGCTTTCCAACTCACTCACACATGGTTAGACTGCGGAGGTTCAAATCTGGCGGAGAAATTGAAATGGACATGCTCTAATGGCATGTGAAAAGGAGTGTTCATATTCTTGGGAATACAGACTGATGCTCCCTCTAGCATTCATATCAGTACAATCACAAGCTCTCCATACTGTATAAACACAGACATACATAACACATTTTGTATTCTGGTGAAAGTGTGTGTGTGTGTGTGTGTGTGTGTGTGTGTGTGTGTGTGTGTGTGTGTGTGTGTGTGTGTGCTGACGCTGACGCTGACTAATGTTTGCCTGCACCCTCTGCATTGTGAAACTCCATTCTGAAGCTGTGACTGTGTGCCTATGACAGTTGTGAATACTGCTGGAGCTATATTGCTCCTACAGCTACAAACTTCTCCAGCACTGCCCACACATATGGGTCACCAGACAATAGATGAAGTTAGTTGAGCAGTTTGTTTCATAAAAAAACTATATAACACAGTTATCCATCAGAATAATAATAAAAAATGTGTCACATATTTTCATATTTTCCTAGACAAGAGTGAGTGCCTACATCCAGTGGTTAAAGTGGGATTTGGCAGGAGGGGAACTCTCATATTTTGTGTCAGGACAAACAAAAAAAAATGTATAGAAGAAGAATGGGATAATATTGTTCATTTATCTGAGGTGCCAGAACTGCGCTACACCTACATACACACAACTTCTCTGACCATAGGTTTGAGAAACATTGGCTATTTGTGCGTGTGATGTGTGTGTGTGTGTGTGTGTGTTTGTTTGTTTGAATAGCCAGATCAATAGGCGTTAGCTGGTAGAGCTAATCTCTAGCATGGCTTAAGTTCTTCAAAGGGCCCTCTGTGTGTGTGTGTGTGTGTGTGTGTGTGTGTGTGTGTGTGTGTGTGTGTGTGTGTGTGTGTGTGTGTGTGTGTGTGTATGTGTATGTGTATGTGTATGTATGTGCAGTGCTTGGCCCATGTTATTCCACGGGGCCTGTGCTCATAATGCTGAGCACCAGCACATTGACATATCTGTGGCCCTGGATCAGCCCCAGTTATTACAATGAGCCGTTTCTCATTTCCACTGCAGCCAGACTGACAGCGCTGGCCAGTGCAATGGATCTGGGCCTGTGCTTATTATTCAGATATACATTGCAGGTGAACACACATTCATACAGGTCTCCACACACACACAGTGTATAGTGCACTCAGAAAGCACAGGGGAGGTGGGATTAAGAGTCTTTAGAGTCTGTCACTGGTGCGTGTTTACCTGGATCACTAGAGCTGTTCATCAGGTTTTAGTCTCGCAGGTTGGTGTGAAAAACAGGAAGACTCCTGGAATGCTGTGTGTGTATGTGTGTGTGTGTGTGTGTGTTTGTATTAGCTTTTGTGTGTATATGTGGAGGGTAGTAGAGGGGCATGTGTTTGTTGGTGTGGATCACTCTCCCTCTCTCTCTCTCTCTCTGTGTGTGTGTGTGTGTGTGTGTGTGTGTGTGTGTGTGTGTGTGTGTGTGTGTGTGTGTGTGTGTGTGTGTTTGTTTGTATACAGGCTGTGTGTGTATATAAAACTGTGTTATTACAATCGATCAGCTGAGATATAACCCCTGTCCCAGAGGATGGGAGAGAGGGAGGGGAGGCTTAAGTCTCAGATCAAGAGATAAACCCCTCCTCTCTCCCACACAACTATACATCCATCCTTCTGAGGAGGAGGAGGAAGAGGGGCTCGGAGAGAGAGAGCAGGGGAGAGAGAGAGAGGGAAGAGAGGATAGACATTCAGGGAGTGCAAGACAGAAAAAGAGAGAGATGGAGAAAGGGAGAGTGGGTGTGCAAGAACGGCTTAGGGAGAAAGATTGAGTGACTGTGTGTAAAAGAGTGTGTGTGTGTGTGTATATATATGTGTGTGTGAGAGAGAGAGATGTGCACAAAGTGAAATAAAAGAACTCTTTTTTAAAAGATAGATTTTCTCTAGACTCTTTATACCGTCAGCAAGTACCCTTGAGAAATTGTCAAATGCCATTTACATCAGTTGTTGCCAGAATCCTGCCCACATACCATTACAATCCGTGTGTCCTTTAGTAAGCGTAGTCTTAGGCACTGTTTGAGATTCCAAACTATCTCTATATACCCCTCCTCTACTCCCCAACATTTACATGTCTGAGGGTACTTGTTTTGTTTCCCCCTTCCATGGGTAGAACTATGGGCTTGACAGTTCCCAAAAATGGCATGTACATTGTTAGCTTTATCAGACATTGCCATGGCAACAAGAGTGGGCTGGAAATGGAGTGGAGACAAGGCTAGGCATGAAAACACTGCATGTGCTAAAGAATTCCCCTTCACTGCCTTCTACTCTTGCCATAGACTCCAGAGAGTTCTCACTTCCAAAACAATAGCATCCCAACGAAGCCCTCTCTACAGCACAGAGATACGCAAGACGGAACAAGTCTCATACCTTTCTTGTCATGAGTTGAAACGGGTACAATAACCCAATCCCCATTATTTCCTCATAGACTCTGCTTACTTCCTCTAATAATAAATACAGACTCTTCTTTTATCTTCTTTTATTGTTTCTTGTTGTGAACCCTGGATTGTATCCCCTTCAGAAATACAATGACGTGTGTGTGTGTGTGTGTGTGTGTGTGTGTGTGTGTGCGTCTCCACTTTGCCTCCACAGATGGGTCATATTTAAGTATTAATGGGATGAGAGGAGGATCCAGGCTGTTTAGCCTCACTCCATCCCACATTGTCCTCCCACGACCACTCTTCCTCCTCCTCCTCTTCCTCTCCCCCTCCTCCATCTCCTACTACTACTACTACCACTCTTCCTCTTTTGCTTCCTCCTCCTCCTCCTCTTCCTCCTCCGCCTCCTCTCCTGGCTGATTCCCACTGCTCTGATAACACGACTACATTTAAACATTTCACCCTCTGTGCTGCTACTAACACACACACACACACACACACACACACACACACACACACACACACACAACCAAACACTTCCATCCACCCCTCTCTGGCATCTGCGCCATCCAGTGCTTGCCAAACTCATTGAGGAAGGATGAAAGCTCCGCTAGCACTGAGCTGTGGATTATTAATTAGAGGGGAGCTGCATGTGTAACATTGCTTTCACCATCCCAAATGTTTCCACATATATACACTGTACCAGCTGCAGCAGACAGACAGACAGACAGCACTAAGCCAGGGGCTTTTCTACTCCCCTCATGATTCTGCAAAGTGATGTGTTTTTAGCTGAGGAAAAGATTAGAAACATTGTTTGCAATATGGGTGAAATCTGCTGTGTAATACTAGGATTGTGCAGTTATGTACTGTAATGACGTACAGTACGCTTACAGAGCCTAAGTCATCTCCAGCACATTACTGAAAATCACAAGAACACATCTTAAACACATCTCAATTGAAAAAACATTTGAATGGTATTTCGGTATTGTAAATAGTTTATTGTTGTCACAAACCAGCACACAAACTAAGAGAAACATACCTGCTTCCAACACGTATTACACATCAGTTGAAGCAACCTCTTTGTGAGGGCTGAGTGAGTGGAAGCTTATTTCACTGAAGTAGCCAGTAGCATGTAGCTCCCCTTACAGACCCAGAGGAGTGGTGCTACTGGTGTCTATCACTTCAGAAGCTGGGCTGCTATTGTGAACACTGCATGCACAGAGAACAGAACAGAATGTTCCAAAGCATCTGATAGCAAATGAACTCATTTCCCCCAAAAGTTGTTCCTTCCCTCACCACCTGTTCCATCAGTGGTTAGTCTGCTTGCAGTCTAGCCTAGAACTCTAGACATTCTCTTCAGACATTGTGGTATTTAGCCTATCGCAGCATTCTATCTGGACAGGGAGTCATTGGGCAGGCTTATAGCGTTGTTTGAATCGGCTTGTTAGTTGCACTGAGGTTTTACCTGTCTTACATCACAGACTATACATTTTGTGATAGCCCTGCTTGTCCCCCAGGCTCAGAAACCCAAGTGAAGTCTCTTGACTGGTGAGGACAGCATGTGCACCCAGCTCCACATCTCCTGACACGGCCTATCTACTGTATGTCGGTTAACAATCTAGGAATTGTGGAAGCTAAGCAAATTGCTTCCCCTATTCTGATATCTCAGGCCAATCTAGATTTGACTTTCTCCTCTCCTAAGATTATCTCACTCCATCTACAATATATTGTATTCCGCACTCAGAATCCAGGAAAGTAATTGGTTCTCTCCCTAGCCTACAATACTGCTCACTTTCCCTCACCTCCTGCTGATACTGGGCCAGAGATTACCTGATTGCTGGCCTGTCCTGTCCTGCTGGAGGACACGTGGAATTGCAGGGTTATGAAAGCAAGCAGAGGAAATAGCTCTCTGATAAATAGGAGACACTGATAGCACCAGGGCTATGAGGAGGAGATGGAGAGTGAAGTCTCATATCTCCCGTGTGTGCTGTATGTGGATAGGCCAAGGAATCTGATGAGAGTTAGCCCTGGGCCACAGAGACAGGAAGTTGTGTAGTCAGATAAGCCGGGCTAGAACATCAAATGTATTGTCTAGCCACGACTGACAGACAAGGTTCAACCCCCAGGGGCGAAATCAGTGGTTGTCCTTCAAACTGCCCCTGCACACAATCGAATAGTCTTCGGCCAATCAGAGGCGAAGGAGCAGGTAGACAAAGCCCAAAACAAAAGTGAAGCATGAAGTTATTATTGAATGAATGAATAATCATGGTGGGCCACAATGGCCAAAAACGTCAGCTCCATTTTTTTGGTCCCAGTGCAGCCCTGCTCGACAGCATCCTATTAATAAACTCTAAAAAATGGTATAAATAAGGAAATGGTATAGAGAATAGTCATTCTTTATCCACTGTCTGTTTTCATATCAGACTGCTTTGTGTTGTTCTATTCTTTGCTCTGGCTCATTGCACTTGTCAAGCCGTTCAGCTCATTTAGTTTGCAGCTTTTGTTGTTTGTTTTCCCTCAAAGTTTTTCAACTTTAGGTTGTTTGTTGTGTGAGCTTCTCCAGTCCAGCTTGTCCCTTGATTAACACTCTTCCAAACTGGCTATTGATGCAGTGTGTGTGTGTGTGTGTGTGTGTGTGTGTGTGTGTGTGTGTGTGTGTGTGTGTGTGTGTGTGTCTGGTGAACTTTCACTGTCATCTTTTCCCTTTTTTCAGATCTGCTAGAGGTGCCAACTAAGGACAAGTTCAAATGAGCTTGTAGAAAAGACACTATTATTCACTTTTAATTTAATGCCATTCTGAGTCATCCACAGGAGTTTCACTTATTTCTGCTATTTTCATCATGTTAGATTTAAGGAGACACTCAGTAAATATTAACAGGATCCAAACAGACTATTTATTTTAGAACACAGGATGTCAAATGCAAAGTTTTTTGATTGATAAAGGCTGGATGAATGGTGGCATCATGTTGAAATATTACACCAAAAACCCTTTACCGCCTGCTAATTGTTTATGTATACTATATAGCTCATTAATAACATATAATTGCATTAACCTTCTATACCGCAATGATAATTTTGATTATATTCTCTACTAAGAAATGATCATGACCAGTCCTTGATTTTAAGATGTACTTGATGCATAGTTAAAGGTTTTGAAGACCTGTCAGTCTTCAGTCTATCAGTTTTTATAAGTCCCTAAGCTTTCAACAGATGGCGCTGTTTCACTAACAGTTCCTGCAGTCAAGAGCAGACCCTGCTGCTGGAAATATCTGCATCTTAATGCTGTTCTCTCCTACTGCTGCTGCTGCTGCTTACACTGACAGAGACAAGTGATCTGTTTTTGTTCAGAATGGCCTTTAAGATCCACACCTGGGAACATGAATGGATGATGATACTGGCAGAGACTGTGAAATGGTTTGGGCATGCTACTGTATCAACTAAGATTTTTAAACATATTAATGAGTAATGTTTTAATAATTACATGCTTCCCAATCTTGACATGCAAAGATGGCCACTGAAATGTGGCCGGCTATTTCTTCACACCTTATCACTGTATCTACTTTAGTTTTAGAGAACTGCAGGACCTCTGTGACGTGGGGGACGTGACATCCTGCGGCGTTGGAAACTGAGGTCACACTCGTGGCAGAGACGCCGATCGAAGGCAGGAAGAGGTGAGCGTCTCTCTACACTTAAAAGAGATGATATGCATTTCTTAGAAGCGCTACAGAAATATATCACGCAAACACAGATGACACGACTCTCGTTGACTCACATCTTGCTCTCCGAGCTCGTGCTGCACCTCTCTGGAAGCAGAGTGGGGGGCAACGAGAAAAGCAGGTCAGTGTGGTGATGGTGAGGTTTGTTCAGTGGGGGGGGCAGACCACACAGCTGTATGGAAACAGACCACACAGCTGTATGTGAGAAACCATCTCATGTTCAGTGATACTTCACACACAAATGCATCTGAACATGAGCATAGAGTTCACACATAAATACATCTGAACATGAGCATAGAGTTCACACATAAATACATACAATGCATCTGTACATGAGCATATAGTTCACACATAAATACATACTGTACATCAATACATGAACATATAGTTCACACATCTGAGGACAAGGGGAGCAATTATGCTACAGAGACAAACAGATAGGCCCCAAGCTAGAAAGACAAATAGTAGATCAACATAGAATAATAGCTGTCCACCAGCAGGCTAAAAGTCCCTCTGTGCATAGTGCCCAGTAGCTGCTCACAAAAATGAGCATCATAGCAACAGTATTCTGTTATGGATCCCTACATACACTACATATACTGTATGGATGTAAATGACAAAGAATGTCTGTTGTTCTGAGAAAAAAGAAGTATTGAACAGAGACCAAGGAATGACATTGAAAAGCGATTTTCTACTAAATGAAATGAGCGTGTCTGGTCCTTTCAACCATTCTTTCATAATGGTTTGAGTTGAATGGACCAAAGCCATTATAAGTGACAATGTGTGCTTCATGTCTCTGCTTGTCACATGGCACAGTCATCACATGTCCGATATTTCTCCAAACAACCCACCTTCATATTTCTCTCATGCAAGGACTTTCGCTTCTCTGCTTCTTCCTCTTTTTGTCACTCTTCTCAGGCCTCTTTGATGGCCTCTCGTGATATGGTTGGAGAAACCATAAAAGGCTTCTTGCTCAGGTGGCGTGCCCTTCAACTCAGTTGGGAGGCCTGTCCCTCAAGAAGATTATAGAACCTTTAGCAGATGATTAAAAGCTCCTCTGTCACTCAAGGATACACACACACACACACACACACACACACACACACACACACCACCCACCCACTGCATTAAAGCTTATCTGGCCAGATCCTCCTCAGAATTAAGGAATTCTAAGCCATACTGTCTAAGCAACCCACCTAGGAGGTTTTTTCTTTGACTTATTTCTTTGTAAGCTTCATGTTAGCTGGGTAATATCCAACAGCCTTGCGCTACATTAAGACTGTCAGTGGCAACGAGAACAGAATAAGTGACAAGTGAATCTAAGGAACACACAAAGGTGACCGCAGGGCGAAAAAACACAGAAAAGTAATTTGACCTTTTGATGATGAGACAAGCCATATATTTATAGCAGCTTTAGAGCACACTCACCTGTCACGCCATGATAAAGTTAATAAGTATAATCTGCCAACGTTGCAGAAGCTATGAAGGCTATAATTTAACATCTAGGGTCTTTCCCCTAAGAATATTCGACTGAATACTGCTTATAGTAAGCAACAATACAAATTTACTGTGTGTGTGTGTGTGTGTGTGTGTGTGTGTGTGTGTGTGTGTGTGTGTGTGTGTGTGTGTGTGTGTGTGTATGTACAACAAGATCATGCGTCTGAGTTCAATAAAACAATGTTCTCATATATTATTTTAAGTAGCCTATGTGAGTTGAGCGGAGAGACCTATGATTCAGTGAAGACTAATCATCTTTTTATAATTCTTGGTCTGCCTCAGTATCAGAACCAACCTGTGGGCCTGAGTGAAATATATTATTTGCTTTCTTCTCAACTTGGCTAACAGCACTGCTTCCAAACTGCTTCCAAAATGTGTGAAATAACGTCATATGACTCTTATACAACAGGCATCTGAAAAATCACTAACCAGTGTATAGATAAACACATCACATCATTTTCCACCTGGACACCTGTGCACAAGCTCTGCTCTCATTCATTAAGTGGGACCAGATGTCAATCAGAAGGATAAGTTAGTGTAAGTGATAGACATGAGCAGCACCTCTATCATCTTGACCTCCTCTACACAACTCCCACTTGTGTGCTGTACAGTTTGACATCCTCTTCTAGACAGCCTATCATGTTTCCATCCAGCAGTCATTTCTTTTCTGCTGTGGTAGACCAGCAGTCTGCACAGACAGCAAGAGTGACTTTTTGCAGAAGTTTCACACCCAAACGTTTAGTCCACTGTACCGGTACCCCCACACACACACACACACACACACACACACACACTCTGACCTTCCTACACCTCTGTACACACACGCACACACACTAACCTAACTTCATCTCTTTCTTTACACACACACACACACACAGACACACAAATTTGAGCAGCAGCGGCCATCAAAAGAGTATCAACAGCACCTAATCACCAATCAGGCAGGACCAATAAGCTTAGTTAATTAGCAGAGGAGCCGAGTGTGGGCAGCATGAGAGGGAAGACAGGCATGATGGGAGTGACAGCGGACGGAGAGCAGACTCTGAGGGACGCCTCAGATCATTGTGTGCTCATTAAACACCAAGCACCAGCGGAGGCCCACAGCACAGCACAGCGCGGGGAGGGAAGTATATAAGAGCCAGGATTACTGTTCACACATCTCATAAAGGTGATCTGGACTGGCAACTTGATGAGATGCTGGAGTAAGTGTGTGTGTGTGTGTGTGTGTGCATGCGTGTGTGTGTGAGACAGAGAGAATGACGGATGAAGACTGAAAAGAGGCAATAAATGGAAATGATGACAGAGAATGTGTGTGTGTGTGTCTGTGTTTAAGTGTGTGTGTTTGTGAGTGTTTATGCATCAAAGGGTATCTGTGTCTTGGGATCAATAACCCCAGTAACTGGAGCCACTGCACTCTCATAAACAAACAAGTAAGAGCAAACAGTGTCCTGACAGAAAGCCCTCCCTCATGAATAAATATGATGCGCGCCCGCTGCCTGCAGGAGCCAACATAAAAGGCCCATTAGCATGGCACACAAGAGAGATGCCCCCAGACCAGGTCTCCTATTGCCCCCTTGCCCAATCAAACCAGCCCCCTCGGGAGGCCAAGAGTGGGGCCGCTGTGCATGATGCAAGGGCTCTCAGACACACGCAACGCAACGCAGGCAGGGCCCTCTCGCATGGCAGCCAGCCACACTGGCAGCAGCAGCAGCATCTGGGCATGGCGGGAGCAGCCCTGGCGGGCGGATGGTCTGTGTGTGTGTGTGTGTGTGTGTGTGTGTGTGTGTGTGTGTGTGTGTGTGTGTGTGTGTGTAATAGCTGCTCTAGAGCTGGAGTGGTGAGGAACATAATGGGGTCGCCTACCTCACTGGTGTCCCTCATCACAGCAGACAAAGCACAAGTGCCTTATGTTCCCCCGGAGGACTTCTGTTTAAGTGTTACAAGATTGCACCCCCTCCATGAGAAAAAAAACCCAACAACTACACAAGTGCCCATGGGGTATTGTGTACCATCTAAAGTGTATTTGTTTTTACACTACAAGCTGTAACAGTGACAATAAAAAAAGAGGAGTATGTGGGTTGCTGCCACCAATCAGTTATTCTCTCTAATCTAGATTTTTTGCTTATACAGTAGTTTCATGGCAGAAGTGTCTTGGTCCTCTTGACTCTTGTGTTGCGTGCTGAAATGAGATCATCTTTAAGCCACAGCTCTGTCAAGCACAGCCTGTGGTGACATGCAAATGGCAACAGTCAGCCAACCACTTCCTGACTACTTCCTCCTTTGGATGAGCTGTCACTCAGTGTGTCTCAACCGTGCAATACAAATCTATTACAATGTTGTCTAGGACTAGAGAAATGGCAGCATGCATGGTATTTAGACTAAGAGGTAAAATATAGTGTTTGTATGTGTATAATATATACACATACACCTTTATAGGATGGAGTGGAGGCCTTGTAAACATGATGCCTACGGCACAAGACAAAGACATTTTATAAAAAGCTGATAACACAGCAAAGGTGGTTTATTGTGCACATTTAGTTAAGCATCATGTGCAAACAACATTTCCATTAAGAACATAACTAAAATTAAAATGAACACTTGAAATGGAAAAAATATATGTATTTACAGTTTTTTTACCCTGTTTGTTCCACAGGTGATTAGCAAGTTTTAAGTTTGTGTTTGAGCATTTAATTCATTGGTAACTCTAGCTTAAGCAGTATAGTAAAAAGAGCTCTTGGAAAGCATCTCATTGCCTACATTTTAAATTAAAGACAGCAAAGGGCACCAAAAGTGTACTGCTGTGTAAACTGAATTATTTGTTTTTTTTAACTTGAGGTACAGCGCTGAGATGTGAGTCATTATATCTACTAAAGACATGTTAACAGTTATTAACAGCTTCTAAAGGCAATACTATACAATCCTTCAAACTTATTTTTCCAACAGACAAGCTGACATAGGCAGACAGAGAGAGAGAGAGGGAGATAGAACATATGATGAAATGCAGGGCTTCAATAACAAGTATAATGCAACGTCCTTGTCCTTGCACAACGCAGTGTCCTTCACGTCATAGACTGTGATAAATATCAACTGAAATGCTTTAGCAACTCCTTCCTCAGTCTCCTGTTTCTTTGATCATTGCAGGCCACATTTTAACACTGGTATCAAGTAAAATTAAAGGTATGTTTGAGCACAGTTACATGTCCTCTGATTTAAAAAGTGCAAAAAATGCAAAAAATGAAAAAAAAAAAAAAAAAAAGAGCCACAAATCAAAATGCGATTACAGCCCTGGTGAGAAGGCAAGTGAGAAGATGTTGTGAAATGAAAGTTCATTTTGAATTCAAATCTCATTTTCGACTCCATAAGACTGCTTTCCACAGTCCACATCCCTCTTGCCTTTGCTCCATTCATTCAGTCTTCTATCTTCTCCCTATGGAGTGGTGGGAATGCTCTCAGGCCTCGGAGGTTGGCTTCAGAGGATTGCTCTCCACCCACAAAGACTTTTCCCGCTCTTTCTGGGCTCCGCTCACCTTGCGGAGTTTCAGCGACAGCAAAACTATGGCCCCAACCAGAATCAATATGATGACAACAAACACAGGAATCGTAACATCAGGAGATTGGACAGCTTCAGGCGCTGGAATGAAAAGACAAATATTGGTCAGTGTGTATTTGCCTATGAGAGCAGGACGTGTGTGTGTGTGTGTGTGTGTGTGTGTGTGTGTGTGTGTGTGTGTGTGTGTGTGTGTGTGTTGTGTGTGAGAGAGAGAGAGTGTTTATTGCTATAGATCTAAACACTAATACTGTATAGCGGCCTGTGTCTGTGGCCGCCATGCTGGTCAAGTATTTTTAGACATGTGTTGCGGTGAATACTGTATGTGGTGGGCTGACATAATGTTGTCTGGTAATTCATCATCTTCACATCACCTCTTACGCACATGGCCTAACAATGGTTATGCATCACAACTGCTGAAGAAGTGATGCTATGCAAGTAGAGTAGTTGAATGGGCTAAACATGCAGTTACCTATGTGCACATGAACGTTCCAAACCCCGGACGAGTCTGTTGCCATCTGCTCCCAGGTGTTAGTGACGCTCCTGACCCACTCCACCACAGTACAGGTGTACTGACCGCTGTCCGTCGCCTCCACATCTGGCACAGTCAAGGTGAAGTCTGTAACCTTCGGCCGGCCGAACACCAGTCCCTTCCTGTCCTTGTCCATAGTTTGCAGGGTGCCATCCTTTGTCATTCTAAATATGGATTCCTTTTGGTTCCCAGTGTTGGTTCTCGTTCTGAACCAAGTTACCTCAAAGAGCGACTCCTCGCTGGACTGTGAAACAATGTTGCAATCGACCTTGAAGCCAACATGAAGATCAGTTACGTTGAGTTTGTGGTCTTCTTTTTTCACACTCAGGTTTCCTTCTGTTGGAGAAAAAGATTTTTCCTAGTTAAGGTAAGGCTGATTTCCGCACAAAAAAATTAATTGCAGAACAAGTTATGCTTAATAATAGTGTTTGCCTGGCAGAGAGCTATTTCACACATCATCATGTTTAAGTCTTGTGCTAAATAACAAACAGTCATATTTGCATCAGATGTTAACTTCAAGGGCTCAATGAATAAGAAAATAAAAATGTAAGAACTGACATCTGTGTGAGACGATAAACAAAGACTACATAAAAAATCTGAGATGACACTGTTGACTGAACAAGAAACATCCGCACCCGTTTTGCGCACACTGACGGTGATGGGCCCTGAGGGGTCTGAGGCGATATGCTTCCACTCGTTTGGGCAATCATGCTGGTAAACATCTACTCGGCAACTATAAGTTCCGCTGTCGGAGGTTACTGCATTCAGGATGGCCAAGCCAAAGGTTTGTTTAGAGGGGTTCTTGAATCTGAGCCGGTCTTGGTATGCTTCAAGGACTTTTAGGCGACCATCATAGTTTCGTTGGAGCAGCTGGACGGAAGTGTTGGCACCCTGTTCTTGGAACAGCCAACTGACGGTGTAGAAGGGGAATGAGGATGGGTCGAACTCCACGCTGCATTCTAGGTCCAGACGCTGGCCCTCAGATACCTCATTGGCTCTTGCTGTCTTGCTCATGCTGAATTTACTAATAACTGTGGACAAGTAGACAGAACAAAAGAGATGATTTAGCCTTAAATGAAATGCTATAGCTGTAGAGCAGGGATTTCTAAAAAACTTGTGATTAACTTGAATGCCCCCACTGAAATGGTATTTCTGAAAAATCAGAGTTCACAACTTGTAAAGGTTCTGTTGACAATAACTGCAAAACACAAAAGGCATAAACACAAGAGCAATGGAAATTCCAATTTGGAGATCCAAGTTGCCATTTAACCAAAGTTACTTATGGTGATAGCAACATATGAGAGGCAAGATTCAAAGGTTTTGAGGCCCTTTGCCTCAACCTACCAGGTTGCTCACAGCAGTGAAGCAAGACTAAGTCAGTGCCACAATTCCAGGTTACAGGGTATAATCACTTTTCACTCTATTTTTATTGTTACAATCAGATTGAGATGTAGAAGGGGGTGCACAGAAAAAAATCTTTCTCACACTTCATACAAGGCTATGCTCTAACACATGTCTCTTACATGACTGGATGTATTTAGTGAGAACATAGGGACTCTTTGTTGAATGGTTGTTAATGTCAGGCACAGTAGGCAACAATATAAGGACATTTTGATTGTTGTAGAGATGGTTTGTACGTACAGTATATGTGTTGTTCCTACCTTCTGTCTGAATGTTTATGTCCAGCTGTCCTGACTGGTCTTCTGCCAGCTTCCTCCAGCGGTCACCAGGCATCTGCAGCCATTCTGTCACACTACAGGAGTAGCTGCCCACCTCTGAGGGCCCAGCGCTGAGGTAGGACAGAGTGAAGTGTGTGGTAGAGGGGCGCTTGAGCAGCAGGCCACCTGCCGGGGTGTCCAGAGCACGAAAGGTACCGTCCCGACTGGCGTTGAAGACTATCTGGGTGATGCCATTGCTTTGGGTTCGGGTCCAGATTACTTCGAAGGCTGAGCGGTCACTAGAACGGGACTGGACCAGGCACTCCACCTTGAAGCCCTCCTGAGGTTTAGTGATGCGCTCCTGTCGGCTGCTCTTCTGGAGGCGAAGGTTGGCAGCTGGAAAATGTCAAAAGAAGAAATGGAATGGAGAATTCACTCAGTTTACTAACAGGACCATCACAATCATCATTGTTAATTAGTAAGCAATGTTACAATGTTATAAGCAAGTATTGATTAATTAAGTAAATAAATGCTGGGACTGAAATTCACCTGAAAAATTGGTTTATGAGCATTATAAGCACATGCTATTTCACTTACTGCCTAAATTCCAGGTACCGGTAGATTAATTTTAGCTAAATCCATAGATCTCACCTATAGGGTTGACTCTTAAGCGGGTAACCCCTGCTTTGCGGGAGGCCTTCTTCTCCCAGGCTCCTTTGCAGCTGTGCTGATACTGTTCCACGTCACACCAGTACTGCCCACTGTCGCCCGGTTCCAGCTTGGCCACAGTCAGGAGGAACGTTTTAGGGTTGGGTCTGGAGAACTGGATCCTCGTCTGGAGATGCGCAGGGACATCCCCATAAGTCAGGTCCCCCGTCTGGCTGTATGTCAGCAGGGTGTGGGTGTGAGAGCTGGAGCTCTGGTAGTACCAGGTGAGAGAGAGGTGGGAGGATAGGTCATCCACTCCAGAGATTATGCTGCAGGTGAGCTCAACCTGTCCACCCTCAGGTCCCTCTTTGGTAGTGTCTTTTTCGTTTGTCCTGAAATCACTGGCTGCAGGGGCAGAGGAAGATGATGATGGGGTTTATCATTATGTTTATGGGTTCATGGCACATATCCAAAGCGACATACAATACAGAAAAAAATTATTAAAAAACAAAAATACTTTGCAAAAATTGAAAATGTTTTATACTGTAAAGATTTAGGGTAAAAATATAAACATACAGTCCATCATTTTAAGGATGCATAAATGTATAGGTCTACCAATTTAGATAAATAGAAACAATTAGGTATTTTTAACGCTGAGGTTAATAGTAATGCTTAGAAATATTAATCTACTTGTTAACAAACTATCTACAATCATTAAGTAAAGCTAATTTAGCAGATTCCTTTATACGACACATTACCATTAGGTAATGAACCAAGGTCAGTCTATTGTTAGTCAAGCAATATTACTTGTCTCTACCACACTCAAAGGCCAGCCTGTGGAGATTTTGGTCGAATGTTGTGCCATCATTAGTGTCAGGCCTACATTTCATTCAACTGAATGTAGCTTCATAATAACTAATGACCAGATAGCTCAAGAGTTCTCACATAACTCTTACGATTCAGTGTTACCCACACAAAAGCAGAAATGAGAAACTGGAAACGAAACCTATACGGCACTCATTCTTCCCTGGTGCAATAGCAAAATACAGGCACCCAATATTAACAATTTAGATCCTAAAGATTGATAAACTGCCATTACATACGTTTTTCACTGATCTCCACATCCACTGTGGCATTTGTAGGACTGAGAGAGTACCACTCCCCCTCAGGGTCCTGGAGCCACTCCTGCACCTGGCACGTGTAGGAGCCGCTGTCGCTGGCACCCGTCTGTCGTAGCGCAAGTTGGAACGTAGGCCCAGGGAGCATGCTCATGCTCAGCCTCTTGCTTGGGTCCTGGAGAGTCAGAACGCCATTGTGGTCACTGCCTGCAACTATGCGGTCAGCCAACTGCCAGGACACATTAAAACGGGAGGAGATGGAAGTTGCCTTGGCAACCACGCATGACATTTGGATGTCAGAGTTGACAGTGCTTTTCACAGGAGGGGAGGGACTGAGAGACAGCAGGCTTGCTGCAATAGAGAAGAATGAAAAAAAAAATCTTTCTTAGCACCATAAAACTCATATAAATAAATAAATACATTTTAAAAAGTTAGACAATATCAAAGTTAAAGGAATTATCCCAAGTGAATCAACCCATAGCCCTGTTATTTTACATTGCTAAATGCTGTTGATAAATATGGGCATGACTGAATTTCATGCAACACAGACCAAATAGTGCAATAGTAACCAACGCTAACTGATGATGGCATGAGTGTTTCGTTTTCATCTGTTAGCGTTAGCTCCAAGAATGCATATTTGGTCTTTGTTCTACCATATGCTGCCGTTCAGATACCTCAAAGAACAGGGATGTAGACTGATTGACTCTGGATTTTTCCTTTAAGAGAAGAAAGTTCCTCATACAAGCTTACTTGTTTATCTACACTGGTCACATTCTGAGATTTCACATGTGATATATTGACAGCTATCTAACAACTATTAGCTGGATATTTCCACAGAAGGGGAAATGACAGCATCACACAGAGGAACACTGCACTGCACACTTCCTGAATGTTCTCCTATACATAACTTCCTGAATTAGGCCCACAAGTGGCTGTCTCATTGTACCTGGCTTTTGCACTTGTACCCTCAGATTGTTGGATGACTTGCTGGCTCTTTGTGTTTGCCTCAGGTAAGCTTCCACCTTACAGCCGTAGATGCCATTATTCTGAAGGCTTGCATTGGTCACGACCAGCTCAAAATGACTCTGTAGCGCATCCACAGTGGTGCTGAGCTGGTAACCACGCCGCTCTCGCCCCCACACCACATCTCCTGTGTGCTGCAGTGAGACCACATTCTCTGAACTGGAGGACCCTTCTCGCTGGAACAGCCAGGCCACAGACACAGGCACTTTGGGGCCCTTCACAATGCACAGAAGCTTGATCTCCTTGTTTACTACCACATTGGAAGTACGACTTTTTAAGCTCACTTTCACTAGTGCATCTAAGGGAGAATGGCACACATAATGAGATGAAAAATGTAAATTATGCTAATAACATGCATATACATACAAGCTACTCATATATTCAGATTTAATTAATTTTAAATAATTTGTTTATTGTACCAAGAGGTGTCACTTGGACAGTGCACTGCTGCGATGGACTAGCCGTCTTCTTCCCATCCTCACTCCATTCCGACACAGTGCACTCATAGATGCCAGTATCAGCCACACCAGCCTCTCCCATCTCCAGGACAACAACGTCATCAGCTGTGCGGAACGTCCGGAGCACAGCTCGCTGCCGAAACTGAGGACCTAGCTCCATCATGCCCTCACGGGTCTGGCTGATGACCTCGCTGAAGGAGCTGCCCTGGGAGTCTGTCTTGTGTCGCCAGGTGACAGAGAGGTCACCATGCTTCCCAGACACATTACAGTAGAGAGTAAGGTGAGCCCCCTCTGTGACACTCAGGCTTGGGGCCATGGACACACTCAGCCCACTCGCTGGGAAGAAAAGAGAAAATGGTCTATTTCTTTATGTACTTCTTAAGTTCAATGACTGACATACTGAGACTAAAATGCAATTTCAATTCACACTGTTTAAATACATAGAATGATTGCTGTATCCAATAAGCTTTGGTAAAACACTGTGCATTTGAAAATATTTTGCATGAAGTTGTTTATTTTGTAGATATATGTAAAACCTACTGCAGAGACGGTAACTCAGCAGTGGTGACTAAATCTGAGGTTTTGCATGAAAGTTTCTGCTAGTCCTTATCTGGAGTATGAGAGGTTAAAATGCAAATACAAAGGCAAAACATGAGGAAAACTTGCTGCACTAAACATGCATTAAGAAAGACACTACACAAGGAAATGAGAAAGAGAAGAGAGGGGATTTTCCCAATGAGTTGTCTTTGAAGGCAGGCTTCACAGGCCTCTGCTGCCTCTTATGTTTATGTTTAGTTCGTTTTGAAAGGGACAATGTACATTAATTGACAAGTCAATTTACATAGACCCTATAATACAAGATTTAGACAATGGGTAAAAGCTCTTTAAGCTGTCCACAGAAATATCTTGGGAACAATGGACTCAAATCAAATGTTTATCATTGCGCATCTTTAATTGGGTTTGCAGTGGGAAAAAAATAAAGGGCCCAAAACAAGGCTCTGTGGAACACCACAGGAAAGTATTTCCTGAAACCAGGCTGATATTTATCAAAACTTTGTCAGTCTTTGTTAGCTGATTGGCTACAACTTCAAGAATCTTGGACAAAGTCAAGTCAAGTCAAGTCAAGTCAAGTCACTTTTATTTATATAGCACATTTCATACAACATAGTTGATCCAAAGTGCTTTAAAAATAATGATAATAATAATGATGATAATAATAATAATACAATAATAATAAACAAATAATAATAATAATAATAATAATATGCAAATTACCAAATAAAACAAACAAACAAAAATAATAACAAAAATAAAAGAGGAAAAGGGTTTAGGGAGAATTAAAGGCTAGGGAAAAAAGATGTGTTTTTAACTTAGACTTAAAAAGATCAATGGTATGAATGGACCTAATGTGGGAGGGGAGACTATTCCAGAGCTGGGGAGCAGAAACAGAGAAGGCTCTGTCACCTCTGGTTCTAAGGTGAGAGGAGGGAACAGAAAGAAGAAGTTTAGAGGAAGATCTGAGTGGCCTAGAAGTACAGTAAGGACTAAGTAAATTGCAGATGTATTCTGGAGCTAATTGATGTAAGGCTTTAAAAACATAAAGTAACAATTTAAACTCAATTCTATATTTCACTGGCAACCAGTGCAGTTCACAGAGCACAGGAGTGATGTGATCACGCTTCTTAGTTCCAGTAAGCAATCTAGCAGCAGCATTTTGAACCATTTGTAATCTAGCAATAGAAGAGTTGGGAAGGCCAAAATAAAGTGCATTACAATAGTCTAATCTTGAAGTGATGAATGAATGAATTAGTGTTTCCATGTCTTTAGCAGAGAGGAAAGATTTTAACTTTGCAATAGTTCTCAATTGGAAAAAACTGGCCTTCACCACACTGCTTATTTGATTACTGAATGTGAGTGAAGAATCCAGGTAGACTCCAAGGTTTTTGACTACACTACTGAAATTTGAAGATAAGGTCAGATACAGAAGTAGGAGGCCCAGGTCAGATACAGAAGTAGGAGGCCCAAATAAGATCACTTCAGTTTTCTTTTCATTAAGTTGTAAGAAATTCATGGCCATCCAACATTTGATGTCATTAAGACAGTTAAACAGGTTTACCAAAGAGCCAGAGTCACCAGGAGTGACTGGAAGGTAAAACTGTGTGTCATCTGCATAGCAATGGTATTGAACACTGTATTTTTCAAAAATTGATCCAAGTGGGAGCATATACAGTGAAAATAAAAGAGGACCTAAAATGGACCCTTGGGGGACACCACACTTGATTGGAGCAGAAGAAGAGGAATAATTATCCAACCTGACTGAAAAGCAGAGGTGGAAAGTAACGAATTACATTTACTCACGTTACTGTAATTAAGTACATTTTATGTGTAATTCGTAATTTTTTAAGTAGATTTTGAAATGGGTAATTTTACTTTTACTTAAGTACATTTTCACTGAAGTATTGTACTTCGCTACATCTTAAAAGCACCGAGTACTGAGTAATTTTTAAATGCAAAAATAAATAAATACAAATTGGCCGGAAGTGAGCGCAAGGGAGCGCGCGCGCGAAAAATCCACAGGTGGATCCAATGAGGAGGACATATGTCGTTGGATGATGGCTAGTGCTGAGATAGAGATGGCCGAGATAGAGGAGGTCGAAGAGATCGAAGAGAATTCCTGTGAGTCAGAGAATGTGTTAAATCCTTGGCCATTCCTCAGTCGTTTTTTTGTATTTAAACAAAAACGAGGCAATACCATTGTCATGCAGTGCCAAATGTGCCTGCCACGGTGCACAGACCTGTCTGCCTTCAAGACGTCAACGTCAAATCTTCGAAAACATGTGGCGGTAAGTATGTGCATTTAACGTTACCAACACCACAAACATTAGAATTATTTTTCAAAACCCTGAACTACTGTTAAGTAGGCTAAAATGCACATTGATTATTTGGCCACCTAGCATACTGATCATTAAATGTTCCAGTAACGTTAAGTTAGAATTGAATCACCTCAAGTAGCCTACAAATAGCCGTAGTCAGAACTAATGAGCTGTCAGAGTTAATGAGTGTATGGTTGTAAGTTATATTGGTCTCTTACGGTCTAATATATGGAAAAATCCTAATAATCACCAGGGGTGTTTGCTTTAGCTAACGTAAGGACAGTGATGGCAGAGAGGAAAAAGTGGAGCGGTAGCCTTGAGTGGTAGCCATGATATTTGGCATCATTAGCTAAATTCGGAATGCAGGCCTTTGAGAATATAAACTGAATGTGACTTTGAAATGATAAAAAGGCGAGAGGAAGCACATATTGTAGCATAGCTAAACAGCATCCAACATTCTCAGTCAGCTGTGACCGAGAGGGCTGCATTAAGCCGCAGCCCATCTCTCAGGTTAACGTTAACAACTACAGTCAAGTTGAGCCTCTGCTCTCGGGTCCTGGTTTGGTAAAGTAAAAGTTATCCACCAGTTTGGGATGTCTCCACAAATTATTGGGAATTATCCTTCACTGTAAATGATCCCACCATTGCTGCTCTCATCTTAGGGTTGCACACACTAGATTGGGAAACAACTACATGTATGGTGCTATAAATTAGATGTCACTTAAGAATAAGATGAATATTTCTTTGCACTGTGCTGTAAGTGTACAACGTAATTTACATTTTATTTACATTTCTACAGGCCTATAGGCTAATGCCAGAGCATAATTCAGTAGTCAAGTAGCTCTGAGCCACAATGATTTTGTCAAAGTAGGCCTAGCTTTCGGGGGAAGAAGGGTTGAAACCCTTGGTCCTACCGTTATTCTAGAATTTGCAACATCAACAAAATTTAAGAGAAGTTAATTTCCTAAATATGTGCCTATTAATTAACTATTGTGTCCCTTTATTCTTCACAGAGAAAGCATCCATCAAGACTTACAGATTTCAATGCATGTGCACGGAAGGCACAGGAGCAAGGAGGCTTAAGAAAGCAGAACATGCAACCAGACAAGCTGGCCAAATTTGCGGTGGGTAGTGTGATCCGTGTCTCTCAAGTCACAGTTGACAGGCTCCTTATCAAACTTATTTGTGAAGGTCACCAACCATTCTCCTTAGTTGAACTACCAGCATTCAAAGACTTTGCTGCAGCACTAAACCCTCAATGCAAAATACTCTCTCGACCCACACTTAAGAACAGAATTGCAGAGGCTGCCAGTCAAATGAAGGCAAAAATAATATCGCATCTTAGTAATGTTAACTATGTCAGCACTACCACAGATTGTTGGTCTGCACACCAAAAAAGCTATATAGGTGTTACATGCCACTGGATTGATGAGGAGACCTTCGAGAGGAGATCAGCTGCACTGGCATGCAAGAGGTTGCGTGGTTCACACACGTTTGATGTGCTTGCAGGCGCCCTAGATGATGTCCACTGCCAGTATAGAATTCAGGGGAAAGTGGTTAGAACTACCACAGACAGCGGTTCAAACTTTGTAAAAGCTTTCAGTGTTTTTGGTGAGCAGAGCCAGTCTGAGGAGGAGGCAGAGTCTGATACAGATGAAGACTGCCTAGATAATGAGTTTGATGTGGACTACCAAGATGCATTCGGCATTCTAGAGCAAGATAACGGCCTTGAGTACCAACTGCCTACTCATCAAAGATGTGCATGCCACCTATTGAACTTAGTTGCTACAACAGATGCTGACATTGCCGAACAGAAGAACGACGTCTACAAGAGGTTGTCACGCACCGCCTTTGGGAAATGCCAAGCTATGTGGAATAAGGCAGGCCGTTCACACACTGCTGCAGAAATTGTGGAAGATAAATGTAGTCTTCAGCTCATCCGACCCAACAAGACGCGATGGAACTCAACATACATGGCTGTGGAGAGAATCATTCGCATCATTCAAGAAAAGGGGGAAGATGCCATCAGGAGTGTTTGTGAAGAGTTCAAACTTAAAATGTGAGTTTTTCTTTGCATTTGAAAAGTAGGATATGTAATTGATTAGTATTTGTAACAACATTTCTCATAATCCATGATCAATAGAAAGCAGTGCTGATACAGTATTGTGTTCTACATGGCTGCAAAATCCCCAAATTCCTGTATGTTTATGTTTCATTTGTATTGCCCAGGTTTAGTCAGGCAGAAATTGGGTTCCTGCGAGAATTCTGCTCGGTGATGAGACCAGTGGTAAAGGCCTTAAACATTCTTCAGTCCGAGACCAACACACACATGGGGTGGCTGCTCCCAGTGATCTCTGAATTACAGGCAAAACTGAGGAGACATGAAGCATCTATCAAGCTTTGTCTGCCACTCATCAGAGCAATTCAGCAAGGTGTCCAAAAGCGCTTTGGTGTGATGATGGAGGACCCTGAACTGATTGCTGCAGCAATCCTTCTACCAAAATTCAAGACTGGCTGGACTGAGAAAGCTGATACCATTGAAGAAGGTGTGATTTCATTGTTTATCAATGTTTAATTGTTGATCAACTGTGTGTCTTAGTCTTGTTCAGTTGATTTCTACCAACAAACATGTAGTAATACCATTACAATATGGAATGCTACCTTGTCTGTCACCTGAAGTTGTAGCTGATTTTAGTAGTAAAATCATTGCTTCATTGCAAGATGCTGTGTGTCATTTAACAGGTCTCCTCTATGTCAGACATCAACTCGACCAAATGGCTGAGACCGAAATGGCCCAGGGACAAGGACCAGGACAACATTCCTCTGATGAAGAGGATTTCTTCGCCTCCATGAAGACAAGAAGGTCAGAGGGGAGTGGGGAGTTAGAAGGCTACCTTGCCTGTGTTTCGGAAAGCATGGACCTTCTCAACTCCTTTCCAAAAATAAAGACACTTTCCCTGAAACTCAACACAGGCCTTCCGGCCTCAGCTGCCTGTGAGCGTCTTTTCAGCTCAGCTGGTTTACTGTTTACTGCAAAGAGAGCACGGATTAGTGCATCAAACTTTGAAAATCAGCTCCTGCTGAAACTCAACAAGAGCTTTTCAGTTTAATGTTTTGAATTTAATGGACAGGTCACTTTATTTAATTCCTGTTTTCAGCAGTCAGTGTTAATGTTAAATAAGCCAATTGGTATATTTTATGTTTGATATAGAAAGAAAAAGAGCACAGTTGTTCATAACGAATTGCTCATAAGGAATTGCTCAACATTTTCACTGTCTTGGATACTTTGAGTTTGGTTACATTTTATTTCATTATGGTATGGTTTGAGTTGGACCATAAAATTTAGAATTTGTTAACATTATGCATTGCATTTGTTAATCAAATTTTCTGTAACGAAGAGCACAGTGTTACTAAGCAGTCATTATGCAACAAACTTTGAAAATCAGCTGCTGAAACTCAACAAGCTTTTAAGTTTAATGTTTTAGTATTCAGTGGTCAGGTCACTTAATTTCTTTAATCAGCAGTCATTGTGTTAATTCAACTGAATGGCAGTTAATTCAATTAGTGTATTCCTATATTTGCTATAGGAAGAAAGAGCACAGTTGTTAAAGTAATAGTCCACCTTTTTATGAATTTGGGTTATTTGCAGTCTTACCTGGAGTTACATATGTTGGTTAAAGCTTTATGGCCTCAGTGCTTGTGTTTTCCCAGTCTGGCAACTCCACTTTTAGGTTTAGCTTGGCGTAGGCGCTGGAATGTAATGTTGCCAGAGAGCTGCTATCTGGCAACTTTACATTCCAGCGCCTACAGTATACTAAAGCTAAAAAATTGGGGAAACTGGGGTTGCCAGACTAGGAAAACATAAGCACTGAGACCAAAGTGCTTTTAGCCACATATGTGAATAACCCGTTTTCATAATAAGGTGGACTATTCCTTTAATAAGGGGCTCAAAATTGTCAGTGTCTTGGATATTTCTTTATTGTGGTGTATGAGTTGGACCGTAACATTCAGAATTTGACACTTAATTTTAAGAATGTTGGTGGTCTTGAAATAGTCTGCACATCACCTCTCAACAGATTGTAAACATAATGCAGTTAAAATGTCAATTATATTTTCTATGTAAGTACAGTGTCACCAAGGAATCACTTATCTTGTGGGAGTCAAGGACTTTGAGTTTGATTGGTTCACGTTTCATATGTGACATTTAGTATGTCTGCTTTAGTGGCATAAATTTTGTTTAGCTGGAGGAAAAAAATGGATCATAGAATTTACAAGTCATGCCACTTGTAGTTGTTTTATTGGGTGGTCCAAAAAAGCTTTATACTTTGTAATGTCTGAAAGGTTATGTGGACTAATAGTTCATTAAAAACAACTTGATTTACATAATGATTTGTCCTTTCTTTGTTTACATCAAATAAATGAAAGTAACTAAGTAACTTGTACTTTAAGTACATTTTAAAATGAGTAATTTTTACTTTTACTTGAGTGGATTTTTAGATGGGTACTTTTACTTTTACTTGAGTAGAATTTAAGCCAAGTAAAGATACTTTTACTTAGTTACAATTTTTCTGTACTTTTTCCACCTCTGCTGAAAAGGTTCTATTGCTCAAATAAGACTTAAACCATTGCAGTACTGTGCCCTGTAGACCAACTTCAGCTTCCAATCTTTTTACAAGAATGGAATGGTCTATTGTGTCAAATGCAGCACTAAGGTCGAGGAGGACTAGGAGGGCACAGGAACCAGAATCAACAGAGAGAAGGATGTCATTGTGGACTTTGATCAGGGCAGATTCAGTGCTGTGTAAGGATCTAAACCCAGATTGGAATTTATCAAAAATGCTAAACTTGTTTAAGTATGGAGATACCTGGGAGAGGACTACTTTTTCCAGGATCTTAGACATAAAAGGCAATTTGGAAATAGGCCTATAATTCTTAAGATCATTGGTGTCAAGATTAGGCTTTTTAAGTAGTGGTTGCACTACCGCCTGCTTAAAACTAGATGGGACCTCTCCATATGTCAAGGAGTTATTAATTATAGCCAGTACACTAGGACATATGGCTGTAAAGACTTCCTTGAAAAGGCGAGAGGGTAAGACATCTAAGTGGCAAGTGCTAGGTTTTAAGTGAGACACCACCTCAGAAAGCTGGAAGGGAGACACAAGTTGGAAGTGTTTGAGAGAGCTGAGTGATAAAATAGGAACAGATGGGTCATTATCTGAGGGTGGAATAAGGGATTTGATATTGTCAATCTTATCAATAAAGAATCTGAGAAACTTTTCACAGATCTCAGTGGAAGGGGCAACAGTGGAAGTGGCAGCAGGAGGATTTAAAATTGAGTTAATAGAGCTAAACAAGATTCTAGGTCTATGAGAATTACTATTAATTAAGTCTGCATAATACTCAGCCTTAGCCGTCTTAACAGCTCTTTGGTACATTTTAAGAGAATCTCTATAAATGTCATAGGACACCTGTAATTTATCTTTTCTCCATTTACGTTCAGCTCTCCTACAGAGTTGTCTGTGGGAGCGAGTGGAGTCATTCAACCAGGGGGTAGAATTAGACTTAGACTTAGAACGTCTAAGTTTTAATGGAGCCACACTATCAAGGGTGTTGGAACAAGAGGAGTTAAAGAGAGTGACTAGATGTTCAGTGTCAGTAAGGGTGGAAAGTGCAACTGGGATACTAGAAGTGTGGTTGAGCATAAAAGTGTCAGAGAAAAGAGTGGCAGTTGAAGAATTAATAGATCGGGCATAAGAGTAAGTCTTCGAGGATGGGGGCGGGGCACAAAGCAAAAGTGATTCAAACAAAATCATAAAATGGTCAGACACACCGATATCAACAATATCAACATTGCTAACTGAGAAACCAGATGACAGCACAAGGTCTAATGTATGGCCCTTAATATGAGTCGGAGCCATAACAGATTGTGTGAGATTAAAAGAGTCCACTAGGCATAGAAACTCTTGTACCAAATGCTTAGAAGGGCAGCATATATGAACATTGAAATCTCCTACAATTAGCAACCTATCAGAGCGAGAAGACATCAGAGTTAACAGTTCTGAAAATTCTGAGATGAAATTAGAATTCCATTTAGGAGGCCTGTACACTAATGCACAGAGGACAGGAGAAATTACATTTAGCTTAAAAAGCTGAACCTCAAAAGAGGTGTAACTATCAGTTGGCATCAATTTGCATTTAAAACTATTGTTGAACACAGTAGCAAGACCCCCTCCACGACCTGAAACTCTTGGAGAATTTAAGAAATTGCAGTAAGGAGGACAGAGTTCACCAAGACCAGTCATATCCCCACTATTAAGCCACGTTTCAGTCATAAATAAAAAGTCCAACTGATGATGAGTAAATTTGTCATTTAAGATGAACGACTTATTAGAAAGCGATCTAACATTAATGACTGCAAATCTGATTGGGGGAGGATCACCGGTAGCAGACAGGGATGACTCCAAGTTGTTGAACAGTTCGTCACGTGATCCGACTGGTGGAGAGATGATGCTAGTTACGCTGACATCAAGAGCTTGGATCGCTCCCATGTTGGATATATCAGCAGGCTGCTCTGGAAGATGACATTTTGACACCTCTGCTTGAGTGCGACGAGAGCCTCGATGCACATAGCGCTTTCTCTGAAGAATGCCCACAGTGCGGCAGAGATGGAGAGTGTCTTCACTAGGCTTATCAGCACAGATGAACTGCCGTAAGTCCTGGGCTGTGTAGACAAGGCCCACCATAGCCAAGGTGCACACTCCGATACAAAACGTCCAACTTGGGGAGATGCAATTCATTGGCCACGTAGTTACAACCTCCTTCAGCTGGTTAGTCAACCGACTAGCTACACCAGCGGCTGGATAGTCAACCGACTTGAAGCCAGCAAGTTCCGCAGAAAAGTCAAAGATGGAGGAGATAGGGATGCAGTTTGAGACCAGGAGCCACACACAGAGAAAACCAGGCAGGCAGGCAGGCAGGCAGACAGACAGGCACGCAGAATGCAGGTAGGTTATGCAGGCAACAGAAGCGCAGCTGACAATTTCAATAGCGCATCGCCAGTCCACTTTCTTTAGCAGATGACATAAATGCCACGACGAAAAATGATGCAAAAATAACGGAAATAAATGTCGGAAAATATAGAGGAAACTATACTGAATGCTGAATAAAAAAATATTTACATTAAATTATAAAACTTTTAAAAATGTCAAATAAAAACAAGCCAGGCGGAGCGGCGTACGTCTCGCCAGCGTCCCCGTAACCTAGCAACAAAGGAATTAACTGTAAAGAAGCTGTAAGAATAGAATAGGGGTATAGATCCAGACTTAACAGATCAGATAAGTATTGATCAGTGGATGGCCGCCAAATAGCAGTTTTACATATGAAGTGAAACAACACATTCTTACCAACTCACAAGTACTTCACACGCCGCAGTTTAAAACATTACCTTTTAGAGTACAGCCAGCCTTATGTTTCACTTTGTTGTCTCACTTCATATGTAAAAGAACTTTCATTCAACTGCTTTTTGGCGCGCCAAAAATAAAATAAAAAAATAAAATTAATTAATTAAAAAAAAAAAATTGTTTTAATATAAAAAAAAATTGTTATAATTGATTTTATACCGATGGTGCATGGTAGACATTTGCTAGCCTGGCTATCGGCTAAACTAAATTAACAAGTGATATTTAGTCAGGAGACCAACCTATTCATTTTCTCAGAGTGGAAGCTTTATTTACGATTGTCCAGAGCCATTTCTAGGGTACGAATGTCTGTCATAGCGTCTGTACGTTGCTTAAAGCCAATGCCAGAGACGTAAAATGAAATCGAGTGCCATGGTAGTGCCTTTTTGTTCTGTGATTGGATACCTAAAGCAGGCGAGAAAATCGGCCATGGTCAACATGCTGCTTTGCAGAGTGAAATGAAATGGAGCTTGGCAAGGAGAATGGGTACTCCCAGGCTAGACGTTTGCTTATCTTCATCAAAAACATATATTGAAAAAAATCAATTGGATATTTTCTTGCAATACTTTAAATGCAGGAGATGAGAGATCAATGAACAGCATGCTTAAGGTGAAAAGTTTAACAACCAATTGTGTGTGTTGTGTTGTACAAACAATCTTGGCTTTATGGCTACTAATAATTTCTGCACATCACTAGTGTGATGGTTTTCCTGGTTCAAAGCTCGGGCACATTACTCTGCACAGTAAGGAAATGGTTTGAGCACTGTTCAAGGCTTCATTTGGACAACAACACGTTCCTGACCTTGAATCTGGGGAGGAAGACACCATTAAAGCCATCCGCTCATTGTTATAGACTCTGTAAATGGGCCAAACTGTCTAAAAGTGGGAAAGACAGAGAGAGAGAGAGAGAGAGAGAGAGAGAGAGAGAGACCTATACGTTAAGCACTACTTAGATTTAAGAAGGCCTTGAGTATTGCAGGCCAGGTATCCCCTATCAGATAAACAACAGTTTGTTACTTCCAGTGATGCATGTGATGTTCCTTCTAATCCATTGAATTGAAATTGAATTGAAATACTATGCATTTTCACGGTTCCAAATCCCATTTTCCTAATCCCATTTTCAGCTACAGTTGCTGAAAAGAGCTTCAACGTAAAACATTGGGGGAAATCAGACATTCCAATGAGGGAACTTAATTGAGTGCTCTAACGGCCGGACTTCCTCCAAACATGATGGAGTAGTGGGTTGTATGAGGGCAAGAATAGGTAAGTACAGTAGACAGTGGAGAGGAGGGTAACAGAGAGATGGTAGTAAGACCAGATAGTGAATAAGCAGTAGTCACAAGCAGACTAGGATAGCGGCAAAGCCAAACACAAGCGCCATATTCCCCTGTCTGTCATGGGTGGGTGTGCTGAAAGAGTACTGTTCAGTACAACATTCTCATTTTAATATGACTAACTTACAGAATAAGTGCCACTTCAATAAGCTCAAATCAATAAAGCATTTTTTTGCAAACATGCTCTGTACCTACCGCACATAGTACTTGTCTGCATATGGCAGTAAATCTTACCTTTAGGAGTGATGGTGACCTGTTGAGTTCCAGAGCGCTCACTTTGCTTTTGGGTGAACGCCCCACTCGCGTCCCTCTCTTCCAGCCACGCCCGGCACTGGTACTGCCCCTGGTCTTCTGACCTAACTGGACGTAAGGTCAGCAGGTAGTCCTTCTCAGTGGTCTTGGAGACCCGCAGTTCACCCTCACGCTCCCTCACTGTAAAGCTGGACGCCACCGTCAGCCTGCCTAGTGGTCCCACGCGTGCCAGTTCCTGCTCACCCTTGAACCAGGCCACGGTGAAGAACAGCTCGGCAAGCTTCTGGGACTGGACGCTGCAACGCACCTCCACTGGCTCGCCCTCCTGGAGGTTGGTTTTGGTAATGTCGATTTGAACAGCGAACGAGTCTGCAGTTACTTCTGTTGGAACAGGAAGTGTGTTAAGGGGTATGAGCCCTTTTTTCTGAGTCTCAGAAACACTTCACTTAGACATGTCATGACCACAGCCACATGTGAAGAAGGAACTGCACTTTCACTAGCAGAGCACTGTACACTTAGTGGTCAAAGTTTAGCTGCAAAGATTCAGAAACTGTCTGTTCACACCAAGACCTACTAAATAGGTACTAAATAACTACTGAAATAAGTAGCTGCTAGCCTAAACTTCCCGTGTTCACTCAAGATGCTCTTATCACTCATGGTGTGCCCCTTGACATTTTATAGACAGCAGAGTGGCTCAGATTTATAGCAGTTTTTTATTAGGGCGCTCTACTCGCCCATGTTTAGCCCCTTGTCACTTCTGTCACACTTTTGTCCATACAGTCAGTTGCTTCCAGTGATTTTACAGCTTTCGTCACTTTTGGTGTGAACACATAGAAATAGAAACAGATTTACATGGCAAATAAGAGAGGGAGAGAAGGGAGAGAACAGGAAAGCCTCAAGTCTCACCGACTGGTTTGACGGTCACATCTACAGCCTGAGCATCTCGATTGGCAATGTTGACCCATGTGCGGTCGGGGTCCCGGATCCACTCTTGGACCCGGCAGAAGATTTTCCCCTGATCGCCCTGCTGCAGTTTGACCATACGTAGCTGATATCGGGTCTCCTCCACCTTCTCGATCACAATCTTCCTGGACTTGTACCTTTCATCATAGCCGTCCCCTGGCCTGACCGTCAAATCCCGGTCCAGACTTATGATGGGGCGTGGCTCAGTCTCCCCATTACCTTGGACAAGCCAGGTGACAGACAGATGGGTGTGCTGAAAGGTTTGGCTAGAGGCCTGGCATTCCAGCTGAAGGGGGTCGCCCTCAAACAGAGACATGGATGGGGGTCCAGAGTAGGTGACCGATAAGGTGTCCTCCACCACTGCATACAAAACAGTGACCAGTAGGTTATTCATTCAACAGAGATCATTGTACACAGCCAATACACAAACCATACGCAAACTAATTGCTGATTGGTATAGCCTTTGGCTTTCTGGGGACAGCCTGATCTTTTTGTTTTCCACATTTCTTAGGATTAGGGAATATGAGAACAAACACAAGGTCTTGGCTTTCACTTCAAAATGGCCAACAAGAATTGCCAAATGTGAAACTTCACAGGCTCATTTTACAAAACATAGCTAGAGTATAAACTCACCTTGTATGGCAATGATTCACAAAAGTTGGAATATCGAGTAAAAGTAATTTAAATTTTTTAGTAGATATTTAAAACACCCACCATTCAATGATGTTTTAGCACTGTAGGTTCCGTAATATGTGCCATCAGTGTTTGGGGTATGGCACTCAATCTCTGCAGTGTCTTCAAGAAGGGCTTTGTTGATGTGGAAGATGACTGATGAGCCTGACTTCCTCTCGATGGAGATCTCCCCGTTTCTGACTCGCTGACTGAACACAGCATAGCTGAATGACGGATCATCTGTTTTGATGATCTGAATCTCCGTATCTGGCCGGTTGGCCCGATAGGCTGAGAATGCAAAGTCCTGCACATCTGAGCCTTTGAAACCAGAGACGGTGCAGGAGATTGAGACCTTGAAGCCCTTGACTCGGTACAACGGCCCATCCTGGATGGTCACCATACGCTGGGCTTGGCCAAGATCTATACAAAAAGAAGAGAAGTGATCATAAAATATTTAACTTGGATCCCTTTCATGAATGAAATTCAACTTTACAGATTTGGGTTTTATCTGGACCAGACAAAAGCAAATGTTTTTAGGCTATTCTATAGGCTGGTTGCAAAAAGTTTTTTAACATTTAGATGCCCCAAATGAATATTTGACTCACTGAAAAAGACAGTGGTTAGCGGTAGATATGCATTCAAATGACTGACTAAATAGGCTCACACAGAAGCTTTTTTACAGGTACACTATATGTAAACCACAGGTGATTGAGTGCACAGCCACGACCCAGTAAATGTAACGGGTTTACACTTGTCAACGCTTTTGATTGTGTGTTTATCTGTTTTTTTGCTTCATATACTAACTTGAGTCTGTATCTGTACTACTGTATATCGTTACTTTAATCTTGACACCTTGTGCTGACAACACTACTACAAGAATTTCTCACTTCTCTTTAGTGCTTTTTTCATCGTTAGAAAATGTGTTGACAAGCAAGGAGACAAAGGTGATGATGAACCGTTTATCCTTGTGCAAATTGAATATCCTGACCTGTCTGTACAGGAAAGACATGTTTTTCATAGATGCATGGACTCATTAAATCCATGTAATGCTAGTAAAGGAAAATGTTGAAAAGAGCATGTGAACTTTTGGAGTGAGAGGTACATGTATAACACCACATTTAGTGTCAACACAAAGTTCTGCTTTCTCAGCATTGTTTTTCTTAGCATTGTTGTCATGAGGGTTGGTTTCAGAGAAATGTTTCTGTTAACTCCTCAAAATTAGTTTAACAGAACTTTTATAACCCAATGCTTGTTACCATGGTGATACCTGCTCTTTCACAGGCTAGACATCTTACTTTTAATATGCATTTTGTATTATTATTTTTACTGGTATGATATATTAACAACCACCTATCTCAAAGAAGGATTCATTCAAGATTGTATCAAACATATTCATTCATATTATTTAAACTGTGAGAACATTATGTTACAGATCATCTAGCCTACATGTCAAAGCCTTTTAAGTGTGCTTCAGAATGCACACCATACACTTACCTTGTTTCCATGAGGACTGAAGCAAAACAATAAAATAAAAAGGTTGACCTGTTGATGGCCGAATGTAATCTGTTTGGTTCAGTATGTGTGCGCATATGTGTTTGTTTGTGTGTGTGTGTGTGTGTGTGTGTGTGTGTGTGTGTGTGTGTGTGTGTGTGTGTGTGTGGTCTTACCTGACCGAAGTAGTCCAAGTAGGCACAACAGGAGAGTGAATGGCCACACGTGGACCTGACACTCCATCTTGGGTCTCTGAGTCACTCCCAATGAAAAAGCCAACTTAATCCGACACACATACACTCTCCTTCTCACATGCAGACAAACACACACACACAAACACGCATAAGTGCCACACCTGACTGACTACGCAAAAGAGGTGGGTCTCTGCAGTGCCTCTCTCTCTCTCTCTGACACACACACGCACACATACAAAAAATAAATCACAAAAGAGAAAGTGTGTGTGTACACACAGACACACCCCAAGGCTTGGCTCCAAGAAACAGCTGAAGTTGTGAGATGTGTGGACATCCACTCCACTCTATGAGCGCTGGGCTCTAGTCTGGTCTGTGTGGAGCTCTGTGCAGACTACTCTTTGTGTAGAAAGAGGATGTATGGTGTGGTTTTCCTGCTGTTTCACAGAGGCCTCATTTGACAATCTCACACACACACACACACACACACACACACACACACACACACACACACACAGACACACACAGAAAGACAGACACATACACACACAGACAGAGAGACAGCCTCAGTCACCACAAAGGAAGTAGGCGTCTGTGATCTGAAGTTAGCTTTTTTGCAGTGGGCAGCAGTGCACTATATGACTGTCCTTACCTTGAGTTTATGTACTTCAATAGTAGGCTAATGATCCACTTGCTGGCTGCCTGATGAAAAGCTGGCACTGAGAGTGAGTCTCGCTAGATGGACTGGAAGGGCAGGTTGTTCACATACTGTAAGCGCCTGGCCTCAGTGTCCCTCATATCACACTCACAACAGAGATGAATACATTGCTTGTGCAGGAAAAGTTGTTTTGCATGGAAGTATCAACTTTCTGAGTCCACACAAGACCTGATAGGACGGTAGATTTTTTGTGGCATCATTGGCACATTTTTTTGAAGGAGATGCACTACTTTGTAGCATTGTTTTGACTTGAGCCAAGTTTTTCTTTTTTTCTTTTCTTTTTTTCCAAAAATCTCGACACAGAAATACTGCTTAGTTTATGGCCTCATACAGTATCAGGCCCTGCTGTCAATCAACACTGCACCAAGCAATCATTTAACACCTCGGATCCACCCCTACTTTGTGGTTTTTAAGTATCTACTCAATGTGTCAGAAGATGCAAGGTGCTAGACTGTCTGACCTCATGCTTCTTCATCAAAGCACTTTTTATTCTTGCTTTTTTAGTATTGACAATGAAGTAGACAAATTAAGTTGACATGGGTGAGAGTCAATGGGCGAAGGTGGCAGACTGGTCTGACCAATGGGGAGCAACGCTAGAGAAGAGCTGGAGTCTGGTCATGTCCACTCCATGGCAGGGGGCTGACATGGTCCCAGAAAAGTCATAAAATAAATAAAGACTAATATCTAAGAGGCATTTTGTCTTGCCTGTTCCTTGATCATGACTGTGAGTATGAAGTTTAAGGCCTGCTTGTGGTTGCTCTGGGGTGCTGACTGACTGCAGTGAGAGGACTGGATAGAAACCGACATGAGGGGACATATTTACACAAAAGATGAACAACAGCACCACCTGGTGGATTTAAATATGACAACAGTGTGTCTTTACCTTTCGGTGACTATCTATCTATCTATCTATCTATCTATCTATCTATCTATCTATCTATCCATCTATCTATCTGTAACGATACACTCAACTCACGATACGAAACAAAGTTTTATGGTCACTCACAATATGATACATTCTATTTTTAATGAGTTGGGGATCTATCTATCTGACTATCTGTGTGTATATTTTTGAGTGTCTGTCTTTTGTCTAAGCATACTTGTGTGTTGTGTGTGTATGTACAGTAAGAGAGAAAGTGAGTGTAAGTGCAGGGCCTACATACATTCACATATCTGCGACACTAATGACTAGTGCCTGGTGGAGGTGGCTGCCAAGGGAGTTGGGGGTGGGAGTGGTTTGGAGGAGGTGGCGCTTGATGTGAGATTGTCTTATCTTTACCCTGGGGGCCAGGTTCTCACACAATGTAGGTCATGGCCATTAACCCTTCAGCGCTCGCTGGGCAGCCCTATACAGTAGTGCCAGAAATAGACTCCACACTGCACTGCACTGACGGCAGCCACTGGTGGGGATGTACAGTAGAAGTCGTGGTGACACAGTCAGACGTGTGTTGGGAAAGGAATACAGACATACAATAATACAATACAATAGCCAGATAGTGGTGCTGAGATAACCAGGAGCTGTGATCAATATGGACAGACATAGTCAATGATGTAAGTGCATACAGGGAGATGAGATGGCTGACTAACAATAGAGCCTATTACACACAGCTGTAGTTTGACAGATTTACTTTGGACAGCTTTGAGATTTCTAGTAATGTTCACAGCATAATCAGTGATGTGTTGGTTAGTAAATCCAGTGCTAAAACACTATGGTTCTGATAACACTATTTGATATTGAAAGAAGTAGTATTAGTCTGAAGGGCATATATTTATGGTTTATCAGATTTCACATGAGTAAGTATTTACATTGTCTTAGCTTGTGATGTTTTGGGAGCCTAACTGTGCTTGGCTAACAAGGGCACGGGGAGGGAATGGCGGCGTCTGGCAGTCTACAGACATCTGAGCCTTGAGCTGACCATCGCCTTCTACAGTAGGACCTTATGTGCTGTGTCAGCCATTTTTCCCCTTTTTTCAGCTGGGAGACGTGTGCCCATTCCCCCCCGACCCCAGCGTGTCAAATGGCTGGAAACACAGAGACAAAAGTCTTAGCTAATGCAGTGTGTAATTTAAACATAACACCCCATAGCCCTCGCAAGGGAAAAAAAAGCAAAAAGAGAAAAAGAAGAGTCAGCTGATTTTTTTTCTGCTTTTTCGTCTCCCCACTCTGTCTCAATGACTTCCAAACCTCTGGTATGTGGATCAATCCGGTTGGCTAACATTGTTTTGTGTGTTGTGCCGAGAAAAGGGGAGATTCCATGTGTGTGATAGTGTGTGTGTGTGTGTGTGTGTGTGTGTGTGTGTGTGTGTGTGTGTGTGTGTGTGTGTGTGTGTTGCTAACCAGCTGCCGCCAGGGTAATTTGCCATGTCATCCATCCGCATTGGAGAAGTGGTGTTTAAGGACAAAGGAGGATTGAGACAAACATGCGGAGGCCAAACCTCAGGGCTATTGGCTGTCCTCTGGAGTACGCCACTGCCCTCCTCTAACCTCTGTGTTCAACCTAATCTGTGCCACTCGTCTCTGTCATAACACAGTAACCACAGCCACTGGGGCAGTCCAGACAGGGCCAATCCGCCTACAGGAGACTGCTTTCATGAGATGGCTAGGCCCAAACACAGTCAAATAGCATTATCATAAAACTGTCTGTCTGTGTGTGTGTGTGTGTGTGTGTACACATGTGTGTGTGTGTACTGTACACACTAATCAACTGTGTGTACTTGGAATTTAGTGCTAGTGACACACACACTAGCGCGCGCACACACACACACACACACACACACTTTAATACATTGGAGTCACACTCTGGCTGTCTCAGAGTTTCTGAATGATTTTCTAAATTACAAAAGGGAGATAAAAAGATGCATATCATAAGCTATTATTGTAATATTTTATTACTGTCTGTGAAATTACTTTGAGTCCCCATGAGGAGCTGACTAAATTGACTGTGATCAAATGGTGCCCCCCAGTGGCCATAAATGAAACATTGCTTTAGAAAAAAAGGGAACATTTGGCCCTATAGTCAACTGCAGCCAGCAATTTCATGGTTGAAACCACCACCAATAACTAATAGGATTTGAATGTGAAAGGGTTGTAGCCTGTTTAATAACATTGAATGCACCTATTCTCTTGCTGTCCGTTTAACCTGCTCATTTTGAATCAGTGTGTGTGTGTCTGCATGTAAGGGAGGAAGAGAAACAGAGGAGAGAGACTGTCAGCTTATGCACACATCTGTGTTTTTTGTTTCATTTTGTTTATAGCTACCAAGCTGAATGTCTTGAGATGAGTTGAGCTCTGTTCTGCCTCAACAGGTTCATGAGCAGGAGAAGCTGCTCTTCTTTGACTGCATGCCAGACACTGATAAGAGACAGAACCTAGGAGGCCTAGAGCAGGGCATCAATAAATCTCATTGCACAATATCGCTCGCTCACACACACACACACACACACACACACGTTCTGCAATGCAAGTCTGTACAGCCCCCTTAGCGAGTCCATTACTTGTTAAACCGACTCATCCACTAAAGTTCTATGCTAATGAAACATGACTCACTTTAATGATATACGTATGTTAATATACTCTTTTGATCTTGTGAGGGAAATCTTGTGTCTGCATTTATCTAGACTGTAAATTAGTCATACACACAGCACAAAGTGAGCATAGAGTGAAAACACACACACACACACACACACACACACACAGTCTCAGAGCAGTGGGCAGCCTGCTGTTGTGGTGGCCAGACAGAGAGCAATGAGAAGCTAAGTGTCTTGTTCAAGCACCTCATGGTGGATTGGGGTGTGGAAGAGTGATGTTCAACCACCCTTGATTACAAGTGTGAGGCCCAAGTCATCACATACAGACTATATTGTCTTGCCAGTATAGATAGCCAAGTCAGATCTCATGTCTCATGTGTGACTTATATGGAACGGGGTGGACTCGCACTCAAGAGAAGAAATCTCCACAAGTTAGTTTTAAACCACTGTATTTTAGTATTTTTTCATGTTTTTACAATTTTTAGAGGCACCACAATGTGCAAAAAAAGTGCAATAAAGTGAAGAGTGCTGTGCAAACGTTTCAGTCCATGACGGATACAAAATACAGTGGTTTAAAACTAACTTGTGGAGATTTCTTCTCTTGAGTGCGAGTCCACCCCGTTCCATAACTAAGAAGACTTTGACTAACGCATCTGAGAACTCCTAAGAGGACCAAATACAAGGCACAGCTCTCCTTTGTGCATTTTGGACTTGACTTTGATCATAATACAGAACCTTGTATGACTGCCATAATCTGTATATAAACCCTCCCCTAAAACATACAGAGAGACAGACAGAGAGAGAATTATGTACCACAGTACTTTACCTCATGAAACATCAACATTACTGTTTGTGTGGTAGTCATGGTGAAGGTAGGGTTGAGTTCCTGGTTGCGTTTTGAAGACTGCACTGTTTATGAAGTCTGATCTGCATTACCCAACACCTCTGCCACATAAACATCTACTGTCAAAACATCAATGTGATTTATGAGATTTATACCAACCAAACCTTTATTATTATACATATGCTGTTGATGAACAGACCTGACCTTTGCAAAGCTGGAGGTGGAGGTGTGCTAGCTAGCTGTATATTTAGCACACTCAATGTGGTTTTAGGGCACCACGGCTGCAGTTGTTTACAGGGAAGCAAACAGCTCACTGGTTAAGGAACCATAATGCAGTGGTAGTATTAGCATTCTTACCCTACATGGTCTAAGGGCCCTGGGGGAAACCAGCCTGATCTCAGTTTCCAAAGCAACTCCCCATCTCTCTTCATCATTCACTTTCTCAAGCGCCAAAAACACTTGAAGAATGGGGATGGCTTTAAAGTGGCACACAGAATAGGCACAGTGAAGCATGTGGGAACTAAAAATAAAATTAATCTCACATTAAGTGTAGATGAAAATGATGAACACTTATAGGCAATAAACAGAGACAGAATTGTGATAATGAGATATTTCTACCATGGGGCATTTGTAAGAAAATGGGGACTTTTAAAAGTCAGTGTTTGCAAAATGAAGGCAGTGTATTTGAGAGACAGGGTGCACGCATGTGGTGTGTGCCTCATAGCAGGTGGTGCGGTGTGTGCTTTCAACGGATGAGTTTATGGTTGTGGTGTGTGTGTGTGTGTGTGTGTGTGCGTGTGTGTGTGAGAGAGAAAGCGGAGCATGTGTGCCAACAGGTGATAATGGAGTTCAAAAGAAGAGGTCAGCACTGGAGACCTGTGTGTGACATGGGGGTCAAAATCTGCCTGCTGCACTTCCCCAGTTGAGGCCCCACTGACCAACAAAAGGAACCATGGCTTTTTTTTTCCTCATATGATCAACCCTCTCTCCTCACACACACACACACACACACACACACATAGCAGAGAGACCAACTGATAAAACCCATGTACAACATTCACAAATTCACAGTGACTGACATAACAAATGCATCCGAAAATCCTTTAAACTTTCAAGGCCAAAAAAAAAAAAAAAGTCCCTTCCACCTCCGTGGTCACAGCGGCCCATC
>JAODXP020000016.1:19440824-19445824 GCA_027497455.2 Sardinella longiceps | reverse complement strand
GAGAGAGAGAGAGAGAGAGAGAGAGAGAGAGAGAGAGAGAGAGAGAGATAGAAAGACAAAAAAAGAAAGAAAATGAGTGAGTGAGTGAGGAACAATAGTTCTCAGTTGCTGTTCATTCCCTCGTTCTTTCTCAGAGTTCATGTAGGGCAGAGGAGTCAATGTCCAGTTCGTTATGGATAATCATAAACCGCTTTGCGGCAGAGAGTTTGATGGGCCTGCGGGCCGTAGGTCACTGGCGTCCAGCCACAACCTCGCCTGGCTCTTGCACTGTTCTCACGGTCAGGACGATTCTTAGTGGGAGTAAGAAAAATAGAAGCATAACTAGCTATTCCTGTCACTCCTCCAAAAAGATTACAGCTTTCTAAAGCAACACACACTTCACACAAAACATGGCGGACAACAGCTATGAATTATAGATCATTCCTTTTTCTTTAAACACCACCACACACACTCCACACACACACACACACTCCACACAAACCATTTTACACAGGGATCCTTCTCAGCAGTTTTCCAAGGCAAGTCTGTTTTCCCGCAAATAAATTCTCCACGAGCACAAGGCTTCACAAAGTTAATGGGCTTTTGTGTGGTGGGGAGGGATGTGTGTGTGTGTGTGTGTGTGTGTGTTTGGGGGGGTCTGGGTGCAGGAAAATGAAGCACTGTTGCCACGGCGACCGCATCAAAGGGTTGGGGGCCCAGCGGGCTGTGAGGAGCGGATGCTTTCCATGAACCTGAGCATGCGGATAAAAATCAGTGCCTTGGGGGTGGCCACGGAGCAACATCCACACCAACACCCCCCCCCCCCAATTCCAATCAGCAACTAGGCCATGCCAAGCAGGGTTCATACGCAGTGTGGGCTGATATAACCAACTACACAAACACAAGGGCTTTGATACTGCATGCTCATCTACTTATGTATGGAAACTCAAGCCAAGGGCAATTAGGTTCAGCTCCTCCACTGCCTGCCCATTAAGTGGTGTATAGAAATGCACCTCTGCACAACCCAGCCCAGTCCGGAAGCCCTCCGTGGTATCTCCTTGGTTTTACTAAGTTCTTCTGTAGGCCTAATCCCTCCTTCCTATCATCACTTACAATGTTGTTACTGGCTAAAATGTCTAAATGTTTCTGGTGTGTGTTTAAATTCATTCTCTGATAGTATTTTAGATACTCATCATGTTCAATCCATAGGGTTAATCCATAAGTCAACAACAGCTGTCAACAGCACACACGCTAGACTGACGACTACACTGTACAGCAGTGCACAGCACGCACAAGTACACAAGGTTTGATCGTATCAATCATGTCACCAGTTATGCGCGCTCTGTCAGATACAGAGATCATATCACCGGTTGAACTGGATAGGGCAAACTCCATTCCGTTAATGTCAACAGACAGTTTTGCATTGGCTTGTATCTATGCATGTATCTATGCTACGTCGCTTGTATCTATGCTAGGTTAAAGGAAATATTCTTCTTGTATTTCACACAGTCTGCACCCAATGACCTCAAACAGCTAGCGGCTATGGAGCCTCTAGTATTCTCCTTTAAGGCAGAGGCTGCTAGACAGGAAGCAGAGAGCAGGGGTGCCTGCGCTGTGCCTCAGAGGTGAGGCGTGCGGGAGGGGCATGTTCAGGGGTGCCTGGGCTGTGCCTCAGAGGTGAGGTGTGCAGGAGGGGTATGTTCATGATTTATAGGACTGAACTTCATTAGAGCTTTGTGAGTCACAGTGCTCAAGCTGAGCATGAAGAGCCGGAGAAAGAAAGAGAGTGAGTGTGAGTGTGTGAGTGTGTGTGTGTGTGTGTGTGTGTGTGTGTGTGTGTGTGTGTGTGTGTGAGTGTGTGTGTGAGTGTGAGTGTGAGTGTGCTGATCGGTTCTTGGGATGAGGGCAGGATTGCATTACAATTGAACAACTTGCATCATTAAGAGCTTTTAGGTATTCAGCATGACTAAACAGGATCTCCGGTGCGAACACACACACACATTTAGTCGCACACATCCGAATACACACAACCTCTGTGTGTATTCTCTCTGTGTGTAAAACATTCAGTCACACAAACACATACACCAATCTCTCTCTCTCTCTCTCTCTCTCTCTCAAACACATACCTTATCTCTCCATCATCCCTATAGAACCTACACACACACACGTATCACAGTTAATGTTCACACTACTCCAGCATGGACTTGTCCTCAGGTTGGCTAAGCATTAGAGCCTGAGGCTACAGATTGAGGAATCAGGCAGAGTTTAACACTGGCCCTGCACACTCACACATTACTCAGTGTCTCACCACACACACACACACACACACACACACACAATCAATGATCCTATTGCTCCGGCATGGACTTGCTCAAGGCTCAACAACAAAACACACACACGCACGCAGGAACACACACGCACACACATATACACACACACACTTTGTACATGAAAGACAACACATGGAACAATGTCTTGGAGTCTCAGGTTACTCTCTGTTAGAACACAACAGTGCTTGCAACAACACACACACACACAAACACATACTTTGTACATGAAAGACAACCATGGAACAATATCCCTGAGTGTCAGCTTACTCTCTGTTAGAACACAACAGCGCTTGCAACACCACCACCACACACACACACACACACACCAAGCCAACAGAGGAAAGAAAATGAAAGGCAAGTAGTCTGTTTACTTGACAGACTAGTTCAGTCTTGTAAATTAGTGTCAATCAGAGTCGGTTGAGTACCGCCCCTGTATGCCACCAACCAAAAGAGCATAGCAGACACCACAGCAGAGAAGAACACCTACATATCTCTTTAAATGATGTTTAGTGGATAATGCTTTTACACCCATTAAAAGTATATTCATTATTCATAGTACATTAATAGTTTACATTACAAATTCCCTTATAATTGTCAGTGTAATATGATCATAATTGTGAGTCTGGGAGCTGAATTTGCCTTTGGGTGTGAGGCTGAGCTGGGGTTTTCCTGAATACCTTCGGACACTAAACAAAAGTGTCAGTTAAATACCTTAGTACACTTTGGGTAAAATAGCATAAGCAAACCAAAGTGAACAGAATGGGATACTATAGCATAGAACAGGCCTGACAGAGGGAACCCAGAGAGTAGATCTTGTGGAAAGTGAAGTGGGGTGGGCGTGTCCCTCTCTTTGAAGTTGGGTCTTTGGCAAACATGGCAGCGGCGGTGGCGGCCCCTGGCAGGCCAAGAGCAAACACCACCGTCCACTCTCCTCTTTATCAGCTCCAGCTCCAGGCATGTGTGTGTGTGTGTGTGTGTGTGTGTGTGTGTGTGTGTGTGTGTGTGTGTGTGTGTGTGTGTGTGTGTGTGTGTGTGTGTGTGTGTGCACCAGCACTGGAGAACAGAGAGGAGGTGGGGGCATTCAGGCACTCTTAAACACACAGACACTTTTTTACCAGCCCCAGCACAGCATTCCTGAGTAATAATGTGGTACGTGTGAGAATGTGTGTGTGTGTGTGTGTGTGTGTGTGTGAGTGAGTAAGTGAGTGAGTCTGTGAGAGAAAAGTCGTGTGGGCTGCAGATATGTGAGTGCGTGAAAAGTATGGCCAACTGGCCAAATGTGTGTGTGTGCTTTGGAGCATAACTATGATTGAGCCAGTGTATGATATTGACTGCCTGTGTGTGTGTGTGTGTGTGTGTGTGTGTGTGTGTGTGTGTGTGTGTGTGTGTGTGTGTGTGTGTTAATCTGTCACTAATCCTTTCCAAACCCACAACTTGACCACCCAATCAGAAACAGGCAAAACCACATGTCAGCTGCTGCTGCTGCTTTCCAGCTGTTCCTTGGTAACGCCTCTGCAGCATGACTTACACTGACAAGCGCCATTACCCCCCCCCCCCCCCCCACCAAACACACACACACACACACACACACACACACACACACACACACACACACACACACACACACACACACACACAAAGTGGCTGAAATTTGAAATCTGAAATTTGCAACTGAATGCTTTTTGTTGACATAGTACTTTTGTATTGTACATCGCCTGGGACAAAAGCGTCTGCCAAGTACCAATAAACAGAAGCAAACTAACAAAGGCATCAATACAGATAGCCATCATTACCTTACACACCATTACCTTGGCCAGTGTCACTGTCACTGTCCCTGTCATACTCACACACATGCTGATTGGTGACACAACCCTGGTAAATACCAGCACAGACGGCTGCCATTGCTTTCTTACCCACTATGGAAAGAACGGGAGATCTTATCAAACACCAACACAAACTACTGCAGCAAGACCCCTCCAACTCCATCACAACTATCACAGACGGGTGCTGTTAGGTATGCACTGTCTGGATGGACGCAAGCGCTCATAAACGACGACACGGGAGCCGCATGTGTGTGTGTGGAGAGACGTGTGTGTGGAGAGACGAGGTGGTGAAGGATGAGGATGTGTTTGCCCTCCTCTCATCATCACCCTCAAAGCTCAAACACAATGGATGCCAAGTCCCTGAGGAAATCACACCCATTTACTGCTATGTTAGTCAAAACAAACTTCTTTATCAAATAGGGGAAAAAAAACCCTACCCTAACGTTGCCATGGAAATACAACCTCAACTGAGGGCTCATGACGTCACCGACTCAATCAAGGAAGATAACATTCCGTAACATTCCTGAGAGTGGTGGTAGATGGATTGGGGGTGGGGTATGGAGTGGGTGGCACAGTGTACGGGCCAGGCGGAGAGGGTGGTCAGGCTGGTCAGGGTGGGCCCGGATTCTTCCGGAAGTGTGGTGATAAGGAAACAAAAACAGAGCCAACGGGCTGAGGCCGTGGCCTTGTGTTCGCCAACTGACTGCGTCTCTTTGTCGGGCTGGGCAGGGGTCGAGCAAGGACTCTCTCAGCCAGAGCGAAGAGGATGTTTTACACTTCATCCCATGGAGAATTCACTTCTCAATGACTCAGGCAACAACACAGCAAGACGGCTGACCATCTACGGTATGGCTCCCCACGGACGAGA
>JAODXP020000016.1:19428324-19438324 GCA_027497455.2 Sardinella longiceps | reverse complement strand
GTTCCAGAGGCAGAACCAGAGCCTCCCTGCTCCCGGGTGAAGGCAGTGGCCTCACAGTAGTAGAGCCCGCGGTCACTGAGCTGGGCATCATACAGACGGAACCGGTACTCGAGCGGGCCCGTCTTCTCCAGGGCAACGCTGTCCACGCGCCCCGGTTCTGTCCACTCCTCCAGCTGCAGAACCGAGTCAGCGTTCAGGGACAGGATCTTACGGGACGCTTCGCCGGCCTGCTTCTCCGTTCGGACCAGCACAGAGTAGCCAGGGTTCTGCAGGTTCTGGCCTGTTACGCGACAGCTCATCTCAAAGGTGGAACCGGCACTGGACGCCTCACGGATCCGGTGGGCCACCACACTTACAATTGGAGCTAACAGAGAAGCATGGGAAAACAAATGATCAATCAATCACTGTGATCAACAAATGAGCGATCAAGTACCTGCAATGCAGATCAGAGGAACAAAGGTGACCCTGGAAAGTGACCTTCTCTAGTGACTTTTCCTTCAGTTACACGTGTGGAAATTGTCTGCCAAAGGCCCTTGTCTCCTAATGGAACCCCAATCAGCCTAATCAATAAAGGATTATCAGGAGGATGAGGAGAGGAATGTGTTGCCTACTAACGAAGCACTCTCCTAACGACCCACCACTCAGCTATGGAGTCTAATTATGTGTTGCTGCATTCTCCACCATGCCTATCCAAACAAAGATGGATAATTGGCTGCTTAAATCAATATATGCTGATGCCATGTCTAGAAAAGCCTGTCTCTGAAGACCTCGCATCTCCACACAGTTAACAGTCTCAGTAGAGAGAGTTCCTATCTGCACTCACTAAGGAGTTTACTAAGAGGACACAGTACTTTTGAAGCTGCTCCATGACTAGGCTAATACCTGAAAATAAGCAACAAATGTTATGGTCGTACTAGATGATGTGTTGATATTACATGGCAACTGCTCCTCCAACTAAGAAACACGTGTCCCTGTGTGTCAGAGGATGCAATTAGAACTGATTAAACAGAGGACCCGCAATGATCCAACAAAGGAGCTTAAGCCGTAGAGGACCTTGGTGATGTATGTCCATAAACAGGAGTCTTAGCCTAAGACCACCCACACATCTATACAGCATAAATACTCCTGTGATTCAGGCAACAAGACGCACATCACCATAAGCAGACATCAGCTGTTCAGCAGCTTGGGCTGTGTTTATTAAACAACTTCAAATATAGTGATTTGTGACCATGATCGTCTCTCTCCAGACTGTATGGTTTACCACATCACCTGCCAGGCTCAGGGTTTTTGGGGAGTGCCCAAGTATCAATCCAACCACACAGGAGAGAGTAGGGACAGTAGGCACACCAAGCCTCCAGTATAGGGGCCCAGTGGGACAGCTCCACTAGTGTGGTCTGGAGGCTCCAAGTCTGAGCTAACCACCACTGATAAGAGTGGAGCCACAGTGAGATGCCCTGCGCCACTCGTGACAATGAGGGGGCTTTTCATAATGTCCATAATTAGAGACCGTTAGGCTCTTCTTCGCATGTCATCAGCGCCGGCGAATGTGAGTCATTGAGGACAGTCGCACGTCATCGTCACTCGTCTGTCGCTCCTAATCCCACTCTGTGGCTGCTGGCTCTCTGACCAGTCAAACAGTGCGACTACACATACACTTGGCACGCTATATGTGAAGGAGAGAGCGCGGCTTGGATTCTAGAAAGATCCGCTTTACTCCCAGCCAACTGCGAGATAGTTATTTTGGGGTGCAGTCTGGCTTACCAAAAATCATCATAATACAAGTCAGATTTTTTTTATTAGATTCCAGTTCCTGGCAAGTTAAATTACACTGTTTGACTGGGGGCCTAATATAGAGCCAGCGTTTGTTTTCAAAACCACGAAGAGGAAGTCAGAACTAAATAAAAAGGGAAGTTGTTTTCCTACTGTCTGAGAGGAAGAAGAAATGAAGAAATTTGAGTGGATTGAGACTGTAAAACTAATGAGTTCCAATAACACACTGACAAGATGTACAATTCACAGCAGCATTGGCCTATTATATAAGGCCTGTGTACAACAATGTGTTCTGACAGCAGAAATGCAGGCATGCTTAGGTGGAATAAGCCCAATAACCTCAGCAACACAAGCATTTGAAATTATGCTCCAGGAAAAACACAACCACAACATTAAAAAGGATGGGGAAAAAACTGTAACACTGAAACAACGGAAAAACAACAACCCATCTATCTTCCCACAGAGCATGAATACTAGTGTGTGCACACTGATGCATGACCTAGAAATAGCATGCATGCTGCAAAACAAAATGTGTCCAAAAACTGACCTCAGAAGGGAAAACAGGCCTGTGGTTAAAAATATCTCCCAAATTAAAAACCACACACATACACTTAATTTCACCCCGATACACAGAGAAAACACACACACACACACACACACACACTTACTCTTGGAGCTCCACTGGACTTTGACTGGTGTGGAGGGCACCTCTTTGGCCTGCTCCCAGCCCCCCTGTTTGGAAGGGGTCCATGCGGAGACAGTGCAGGTGTAGGAACCCATATCCTGGGTCCGTGTGCGGAGGATCCTCAGCTTGAAGACGTTGGGCTCCCCCCGGCTGAGACTGATGTCCCCTGACTCCAGACGCTTCTGGTAGGCCTTGCCGGGAACCAGAGCGCCATGCTGGTTTAGAGTGGCCATGGTTTCCGTGGTGGTGGAGACGTCGCCAGGCAGGGCCTCAGTATACTGCCAGATGACCCCCAGGCGACCTTCGCGCAGGTGGACGATGTCGGTGACCTCACAGTGGAACTCCGTGGGGTCATAGGTGAACTGAGGGGTCACAGCAGCATTGAGGGTGACCTTAAAGTCCGGCTCTAAGAAAGAGAGAGAGAGAGAGAGAGAGAGAGAGAGAGAGAGAGAGAGAGAGAGAGAGAGAGAGAGAGAGAGAGAGAGAGAGAGAGAAAACATACAACTGTTAGAGGAGTTGGAGTTGGAGTTGGAAACAGGCTAGGAGAAACATGAGGTCAAAGTGGGCCGGGGGGAGAACAAGTTGAAACTACTATGCAGGAAGAAGTATGGAGCAGAGGGAGTGTGATGAACGAGAAAAGGGGGAGAAAGGAAAGGCAGAGATCCCAAAAAAAGAGAGAGTAAGAGCGAGAGAGAGAGAGAGAGAGAGAGAGAGAGAGAGAGAGAGAGAGAGAGAGAGAGAGAGAGAGAAAGAGAGAGAGATAATAGAATGAGGGATAGAGATGGAGATAACTTTCTCTTCCACTTCCCCACGAGTGCCAGTGACAGTTGGATGTGCGGAGTGGAGTGTCACCCACCGTTATCACAGCAGAGTGCACATCTCATTAGCATCTATTTAAAGCCAGAGCAATAGCACTGCAGATAGAAGCAGCTCCCTCAATGCACCCCTGCTTCTCACATGGGGTGGCATTTGGGGGTGGTGGGGGTGGCAGAGGGAGGTGGAGGTGGAGGTGGGGGTGGGGGTGGGGGGGGGAGGCACAATGGTCTGACAGCTGAGACTATAGGAGTCTCAGCCTTCATTAGGCTCTCTAGGCCTTCCTGGTGGAGTTTAGAGTTTACATTCCAAAAGCCCTCACAGCTGTCATTGTTTTGTCTCTCTCACAGACTCTCACTCTCTCTCCCTAACACAGACACACACACACGAGAACACACACACACACACACACACACATCTTCATGGGTTCTGTGGCTGTGCCCTTTGTCGCCTGTAGCAACTGAGTCCAACAAATATTCACACACATTCGCCGTCGCTCTTTCCCTCTCTGCATTCCCCTGCCCCCACCACACACACACACACACACACACACACACACACACACACAAAGCCTGGCCACAGCTGCCAAGCCCTCAGAACCGCCCACCCACCCCTCACACACATACATACACACACACACACACACACACACACACCTGTTATTGAGCAGCATTTCCACTAAACCTCCACAACCAACTTGCAGAATCTCTCTCCACAAACCCAACTCACATTTCTAACCCTGATCCGGCACTCTACCAACCAGCCTGCTTTTATCAGCCACTCTATCATCTACCTTCAGAAAAGAAGAGAAGAAAAGAGTAAAAAAGAGGAGAAAAGATGAAAGGTGCATGACCAGCTCCATCACTAACCCCTGTAGGGGAGGGGAGGGGAGGGGAGGGGAGGGGTTAGGGCTGTCATGCACAGCAGCCACTGTAGAGCTTCACTGTAGAAGATCAAGCCCATTAACCTTTCACCCCGCTGGCCTTTGAAGTGAACCCTGCCTTCTGAGGGCCAAGGTTGCTTTATGGCCCCGTAAAGAGGAAGATGTCAGTAAAAGCTCCCAATGCCTGGTCATGATTTAACCATCAGCCCAGCCTGCCACTGTACTTCTGTACTTCTGCTCTAAGACTCTACTGAGATTACAGAGAAAGAGATGAGTAATTTTTCATGGACTGAAGAGAGGAAAGAAAAAAAAAAACGATGATGCATGCCTTTGGTGGAGAGGAGAGAGCGTGTTCGTTCGTTCACTGTACAAACTTAAAAGAGACTGACTAATTGGGATAGACAATTCCCTTGCCATATGATTGGGTTATGATGATATACAAGGATGACTGCGAGAAATAGCTCAGATCAAGCAAAAACTTTCTCCTAAATTCAGTTCCATCAAAACAACAGACAGAGGCAACAAATAACCTACCCTGCACTTGATGCAACAAAGTTAGCCCAGATCACAAACTATTTTTCAATTGTAAATGTTAGGCTCTTCAAATGTTAGCCAGTGTCTCTTGGCTACTACATGTGAAGACATAAGAGACTATAGTTCAGAGACATTCTGGCAACCACACAACAGACAACAATGTCCTGCAGAGTTGCATGGGAATCTTAGGCTCTTGCCAGGACTTCTATCACTGACTCTTTATAGTCTTGAAAATAGATTTTTTGTTTCAAAGTTCAAGGGTTTTCCACTACAGTGTCTTACAAAAAGGCCACAGTGCTAAAGGAATGCAAAAGCTCTAGAAGGGAATGAGGGCAAGCACGAACCAGGAAGCAAGAGAAAGCAGAGCAGCTAGTTGGCTGGCTAGCAGGCAGTGCAAACCTGAGGGAGAAGGGATTAGCATTGTATTAGCAACATGACACAAGAGGAACTTTCTCATTCCATTCATCCTTGCCTACAAAACCACCACTCCCTGGAAAACTAGCCTGGTTCGGCATTGAGGCTGTGAGAGAAATGCTTGAGGTTGTAAGAGAATGCTTGAAGTAATTGGTGCCCTGGTGGGTTTCCTCTCCCCCTTTTCCATTGTAGTCTTTCGTGCCTTTCTTGTGCGATTGTTGTTTTCTTTACAGCATGGCGTGTCTTTATTCAACAGCTGCACAGAAAGAGTATTTGGAGCAATGGTGAGACTGTCTGCTAGCAGCCTGCTAGCTACTCTCTGCTTTTAGTCTGCTTTTTGTAGAATAAATGGGACACACCTGGGAAACACAGACATCATGTCCAGACACACAGAGAAGCAAAGAGGACCACAGTCTGAGGAAAAGAGCCAAATAAGAGAGAAGTATCTCTTTTAAGGAGGTAGAAAGAGCAAAGGAAGTCTCAAGAGAAACTACACACGGCCACTTAGCTTAGCTCATAAATCTATCAAGGTCAAACAGTTGCCTTTATTGCTGCATCATTCATTGCTGGCAAAAGCCAACTTAATTAGTTCTTCCTCTCCACAACAGACTCTCACTGCTTTCTTAAGCATTACTCTGCCACTACATCCCCCTAGGGCTTGTCCAACAGTCTGTACACCCCTTATTTATTTACTTACCCACCACTGACCCGCACTGCACGCTTGCTTGGCTCAGCTTCACTCAGCTTTAGTATGGCCATTACATAGAACAATATTGCTTAACTGTGTGCAAGACTGTGCCTAAATGATATGGCATGGGATTCATTTCACTGCACGCACACACACACACACACACACAGACACACACAGACACACACAGACACACACAGACACACACAGACATAGGCCTCGACAGCAGCTGTGTGCATCTGTGAGATGCGGAGATGCAAGAGGTGGCCCTTCCCCCTGACCAGGCCACAGGCTCCAGTCCTGCTCCAGCTCAATCCATCTCAGTGGGGCTTAGCTATGAATGCAGCCAGCAGCACAGAACAAATCAGTCACTGCTTGAGCAAAAACAGGGGATTTCCAAGATCCCCTTTCACCCAGCCCTGCACTGGGTAGAATACAAAGTGCACCCATGTCGAAGAGGGAGGGAAAACACTTGAGAGAGAGAGGAATGGCAGGGGAGGATTCGAAGATCTAAAAAGACTAATTTCAACCGACAAGAGAGAGTAAGATAGAGTGTGAGAGAGAGAGAGGGAGAGAGAGAGAGAGAGAGAGAGAGAGAGAGAGAGAGATCATATAAAACTGTGGAACAAATGGCCCGTGTGTGTTCAAGGACCTAAAAACGAGAAAGACGAAAGCTAATTTCAGCGGAACATTAATTAGGACAATGAGGGCCAATTACAGTGGAAAGTGGCACAGTAGAGAGGCTTCCGCTCTCCTCTCTCGCTGATGAAAACGCTGCAGCACGGCACCCTGGAGCCCACACCACTACGTGTGCAAATGAGCCGGAATATTATTAACCAGAGCCACAGAGAGAGAGAGAGAGAGAGAGAGAGAGAGAGAGAGAGAGAGAGAGAGAGAGAGAGAGAGAGAGAGAGAGAGAGAGAGAGAGAGAGAGAGAGAGAGAGAGAGAGAGAGAGAGAGAGAGAGAGAGAGAGAGTATATAAATAACTAAATAACTGAATGACAATGTGGAATGTGTTGTCTTCCGTAGCGGTCTACAACACAGCGCTGGGACCAGTGTTGTATACCTCTGTTTGCTTTGCACACTCAAGACACACATGACTGCCCTCATGCCCCTGTGTTTGGTAAACTCAACTGCCTTGTTGGAAAAGAGAGGAAAGAGAAAGAGAGAGAGAGAGAGAGAGAGAGAGAGAGAGAGAGAGAGAGAGAGAGAGAGAGAGAGAGAGAGAGAGAGAGAGAGAGAGAGAGAGAGAGAGAGCAAGAGAGGAAAGAGAGAGGGCTAGAGGGCCAATTGAGACCAGCGATACTATCAGAGTAAGACTGACAGGCCAGGAGAGAGAGAGAGACAAGTGGAAAGAGAGAGAGTGAGAGAGGCATGGAAGGGAGAGAGAGAGAGAGAGAGAGAGATACCATCAGTGCATAACTGTGGGAGTGAGGGTACAGACAGATCGACTCCAGAATTCCCAAAACATTCACAGACTCCATCGGCACTCCACTTCTCTCCACAGAAAAAAAAGGGAGGGAAAAAGAAAAAAAAACGAGCCTGTTCTGTTGACGGTGAGTGACAGCAAGCATGGCGTCTCTGTGGAGACCGCGGGGGTTTTCTAGGCCTCCTGCTCCCACAAGAAGGCTTCCCAGCATGCTCACTCGTGATGTCAGAGATGGAGATGTGTTCGTCAACCCCCCCACCCACCCACCTCCCAACCTCATCAAAACAAGCGGGCTTGTTCGTTATGAAACATGACTCACACACAACCTCCTCTTCCTCACATACTCACAAACAAGCAAACAAACAAACAAGCACACACACACACACACACACACACACACACTTGTGCCGACACTCCAGTTGCTTCCCCTAGCTTCACTTATTTGTGTTTCAGTCAGTTATCCAGGGCCAGCAGTGGGCCATGGAGAGGAGAGGGGGTGTGTTTACAGGCAAGACAGATGGGAATGTGTGTGTGTGTGTGTGTGTGTGTGTGTGTGTGTGTGTGTGTGTGTGTGTGCATGCAGAACTGACGAGATTGACACTGATTAAGGTGTGCTCACACCCCAGCTCAGGCCCAGCAGCTCTGACATGCCCTCCTCCCTGACACACACACACACACGCACACGCACACACACACACACAGTCATTCCAAATCCAACAGCACAATAGTACACAAATAATAGAACTGCAAACACACACACAAAAACACAGCACACACACATACAGTGCACACACTTACACACACGCACAGGGAGATGGCTAAAAAATGAACGAAAAAAAAACTCTAAAACAATCAAGATTTCCTGACAAGAGCCCAAACAGTGAACCCCAGCTTCCTTAACCTCCTGGTGGCAAATCAAATTAGCCTTCAAAGCCACCCACTAAGAGTTGCTTAATGGTGGTGGGTGGGTTGTGGAAAATCAAATAGAGGGGCTGTTTGCGGAACTTGGGAGCAGCTCCATCAGCGGAGGTGAAACTGTGGGAAGAGGAAACTCAATCTTCCATGGAGCGTGACCATCACGACCATTTCACTGATAACACAGCAAACAAGCCAGCTCCACATTTTACACTGGCGTTTGCCTCATGATTATAATGATTCAGAAATGCAGGGGTCCTGCTCAGTGGACAAAGGATTAGAAGAGGACAGGCAAAGGGAAATCAGAAAAAACAGATTGGCAAACTTTTAAGAAGCATAAAGAATCAGAAACGTGAAAAGAAACATGAAAGAATAAAGATGTTAAAGTTGACAGCGTTATGCAAACAGTGTTAGTGTGAAGTTCTAACTGTCTGGGACAGGGACTTACCGAGCTGGGTCACCACCACCTGGGCCGAGTTAGAGGTTATCTCGGCTGCCTTGTACCACTTGGTGCTGCTCTCGGGCAGCCAGGCCCGCACACGGCAGGAGTACCAGCCCGAGTTGGAGCGCTCCACCTTCTGGACGATGAGACAGAAGTCTCCCGGTGCCACCCGTGACATAGCCAACTGGGTCGAGCCACCGGAGACCGTCCCGTCTCGGTCCATGCGGAGCAGGACCTGCGGGCTGGCTGAGGCGTCTGACGCGACGAGCCACTCCACCTCCAGAGACAGACCTGCCAGGTTGCCTGCAGCGGCGGAGCACGTGAGGTTGAGGGTGTCCTCCATGTTTAGTGTGGTGTTCTTGTCCACAGTGACCAGCAGAGACTGGGCTGGAGGGGAGGCACAGAAAAAGTGTTGGACAAAGTGTTAGACAGTGTGTGTGTGTGTGTGTGTGTGAATAGTAAAACAAAATTTGATATAAAAGATTGAACGCGTCTTGGAATTGCTTATAAAGACTTTGGAAACACTAACTGCAATAAAGTAATGTAGCCCTGTTACACAAACAGAAAGAACACAAAAATAATGTTTTGTATTTCAGATAGTCTAAAGGTACAAGTCTTTGTTAGTAAGGTAGGCTTTGACATCAAACCTTCTTTAACCACTTAGGGGGAAAAGGCACTTTTTTCCTGATTTGAGACCCACTCCGCCTCTGATTAGCAGCTGGGTCACAGGAAGAGAATGAAAGGGAATTTCTAAACATCTAGCCTTCTTGCACCTTCACGCTGATTGATGTTTTTCTCTTTGTACTCATCTACTCCCGGTAAAACAATGAATAAATTAATCAAGTGCCGGGTGTTGAGAGGAACACAGCGTTCTACCCCAGGCTTGAGTCAGAGTTCACTCACTTCCTGAGGTAAACTCCAAGGAAAGGCAAAACCACTGGGCTTAACACAGGATATGATCTTTATACCAGTCATGGCCCAGAATGCCCGTCTCAATCAAACATCCATGACAAGAATCTATTTCACAAGTATAAACAGGTCTTTAAGAGGAATCTGCCATGATTCAACTCATGTCAATGTACAGTACATTGTCTAAGAAAAAGAACAAGAATATTTGAGACATGGAGGGAATTGCAAACCAGCATTAATTTCATTGGGCATATGAAAATCAAACTGAGAATGAGATCCTGGGCCCCATTCAGTTGTCAATGTAGTATTTGGTCTATGTTGCATTTAGGCGTGAGAAGAACTGAAAATGTCCCTTGAATGTGTTTTAGTAGCCAGTGAGATACAAACACAAAGTTAGGTGGATCTACCCACCAGTGTACTGGTATTTGTCATTCCTCAATGACTAGGGAACACTCACACTCACACTCACACACACACACACACACACACACACACTCAAAAAAAGGAGTGAAAATGG
>JAODXP020000016.1:19415824-19425824 GCA_027497455.2 Sardinella longiceps | reverse complement strand
GAGAGAGTATGTGTGAATATTACCGGTAGTGTGAATTCATGTGTACAAAATAATGACTGGTGTGTTGTATAAAAGAATAAATGTTTTTCAGCAACAGAATCGCCCACTGCTGACAGGGAAGCGTATAGAAATTGCTTAAGGTTCAGAACAACCCAAAATAACCTCATCCTTGGGGAATTACAAACTAAGGGAGGCTGTAGAACGAAGGAGTGTGTTGAGTTGGGAGCTGGTTAGAAAAATTGTGTGTGTGTGTGTGTGTGTGTGTGTGTGTGTGTGTGTGTGTGTGTGTGTGTGTGTGTGTAGGAATACTCGAGGCATGCGTCATACATGAGATGATGAACAACTAAAATTAGTCTTTATCACAACACCACCACAGGTTGAGCAATTAAGGTACCGGTTCTGGATCCAGTTCTATGCAAATTCCTTCAATGCAGTGATGGTCTTTTTTTGCAGCACATCAAGGGAGAGCGTGCTTCATTTAAAGATCCACCAACTGCTCTAACTGGAAAAGGAAAAAGGCCTGACTATAAATACAGTTCCAGGTTGACGGAAAATACCGTTGGTCATCCAGGTTGACGTGTACCGCACCGAATCAGATCATGATTAGTGGCAGCATGATACGCTTGAGTACAGTAGATAGGGCGCAGAGCAGGGGAAAAACACAGACAGCACAAACACCAAAACAACCTAAGGATATAACATTCCACCTTATCACCTTATAATGATATGATGAGAACATTAGAATAGAATGAAATAAGGCACGTCATATCCATTGAGTGTATATAAAAGGTCATACCACAGTCATGGAAAGATAGTTGAGACAGGCCTAAATCAAACTTAAAGACAAACTGCATATGGTAATGAAAATAATACCGGATAAATAATCGGATTTCCTAATTCTTCCCTCCGCCAAGGAGGTTATGTTTTCGGTCGTGTTGGTTTGTCTGTCTGTTTGTTTGTTTGTCTGTCAGCAGGATAACTTGAAAAGTATTGCATGGATTTGGATGAAATTTTTGGACAATGTGTGTATTGGGACAAGCAAGAACTGATTCGACTTTGGTGGCGATCGGTGATCCAAAACATGATCTGGAATTTATATTGTGTCTGTGACCGCATTGTCTTGGCGGAGGTCTGTGCTCTCTGAACGCTTTTCTAGTTTTAGATGTGATTTCCAGGTTGCAGGGTCGGCTTGGAAATCACAGGTTAATTGGTAGCTGATTTGCGAGTGGTGTGAATTACTTTCCAGCGTGCTTAAGGGCCATTGCGGGCTTGTCGCAAGTTGTCAGGGGATATCTAGCGTGCCAAATATCTTGAGAAATCGCATGAATCACTCATTCAGAGAGCAACACCCAATCAGAGGCATGCCGTCTTTTAATTTCCAAACTCAACTTCCAAAATAAGTTTTCAGAGTTTCAGAAAAGATCTTTAATATTGCTCCACTTCAACCCCGTCTGGTTAGTCAGCTTGGCCAGCAGCAGAGCCACTGACTCTAGCTGTTCTGACTGTGCAGAGAGAGATTGGACATTATAAGCTCACTGTCTGTTTGTGCTGCCAGACTAATTCACACAATAACAAAAAAAAAACATTAATTCAGACTCCAACTCCCATTATTCAAACAGGACAGAAATAATCCATCTAGCTGTGATGGACAATAGGACTGGTGCTTATACCTGGATTCCAAAAGTCATGCTAAATGCAGTGCATTCACACAGCTCAACACCTCTTCATGGGTTAAGGCTTACCTTTAAGAGCCACATCTGCAAAGTAGTTCCCAGTGACGACTGTGTCTGTGCTGGGCGTAGAGCAGCGATAGGTGGCGCTGTCTGTGGCCCGGACCTTCTTGATTTTTAGGTCAACTGACGAATCAGAGAGCTTCTTGATGCTTATGTCGCCACTGGATACACGGGCCTTGAAGAGGTCGTCGGGATAGGAACTGTCAAATGTTGATACAACCTGATATTCCTTCCCAGCTTGGATCATGGTCCACTCAAAGTCCTGATCTCTGGGACCCTGATAGTTTGAGACATCACAGCGGATAGTCACAGCCTGGCCCTCTACACGCACCAATGGGCCAGCGGGGACCTTCACAACCCTTCCCTCGCACACAGCTGGAAACAGAGAGAGAAAGAGAGAGAAATTATTGACATTGATGAAGAGTTTTGAAGAAAATTGTAGTTGTTGTCATCATCATAAATCAAAGTCTTCACAAGTTCTAAACTAAAGTGAGTTGACATTTCTAAAGACCTACAGAAACATATCAGTTTTCCATACAGCACATTCTTTGAGGAATATGGCATGATCATGCATCAAATCAATGCAGTATTGGACTATCAACTATCTCCATACATGACTAGAGAGTGGAGTCTTTTCTGTCCACAACCCCGCTGGGCTAAATGATCACTGGTGCTGCTGACTCATCCATTCACTGCTCCCATATCCCCCACTCCTGTCTACAGCTTTTCCACCGCTGCTGTACAGGAATGCAGCGGAGTTGAGGACACAAGTGAAGTGTGTGTGTGTGTGTGTGTGTGTGTGTACGTGCGTTTGGGGGGTGCTCCTGCCTCACTCATCATTACAGGAAAGCTGCTCAGAGAGACAGTCACCAAGAGTGCACAGACAATAAAGCTGCCGTGAGCACACAGTTGGCCTACACTAGCTTGGAGTGGAGGAAATGGGTAAGTCTCCCTCCGCGCACGCGCACAACACACACACACACTCACACACACACACACACACTACAATAAAATCCTTAAACAAACACTGAACTGTGACAGGTAGACAGATTAAACACAATGACATACACCAAGCATGCATGGCATGGAGGCCTTTTATGGCCAAACCCATCTAAAGTGGCCTTATTAGGGGACAGATGATCAGTGCATCGCCAAGACAGAGAACTCTTAGCCATGCAAGATGACAGGGAGACCCACTTGCACAGCTTGACATTGGAATAAACCATGTTCAGCCACCTTGGCATAGAGGTCTGTGTAGGGAATATAGCACACAGAGAGAACAGACTGAGACTCTTTTGAAGGGTGAGTCAGGAGAATGGAAGAAGGAATGAGAAAGAGGGAGGAGAGGAGAGAGAGAACAGAAAGAGGGGGGAGAGGAGAGAGAGAGAGAAATGTAACAGAAAGTGATAAAAGGGTGAGAGGTGTGGAGCAAGTCGGGGCTTGTCCACGTTAGGTTGCACTACAGGTAACAGGGTTGGGTGAAGGGAAGCTAGGCCAGAAAAAAACAGTGAAGTGAAACTCGGAACAAAATGTCAAAGCTGCGTTGTCAACACAAACTGATAAACACACACTCACGCGCACCCTCTCAACAAAGGTACAGAACATTCTTGAAGGCGATAATGGTTTCAACTGCCCAGGAAATGCTCCCAGTGCTCCTGGACTACTGGCTCTGGGATGCTGGGGATCTGGGTCATGGCATACTTGTGAGCATGCCTGAGAGGAGAGGCATGTGCTGGCATATCAGCTGTGACAACACAGCACTGCCACAACGCTCAGTTCCATTACACCTCACATACATTCCATTCAGTCACATTACACACACACACACACACACACACACACACACACACACACACACACACACACTCACAAAGAATGTGTGAATAGCTCAGTAAATAGACTGGACTGGAATGACACCTTCATACAAACTATCATTAACTGTCTCTCTCTCTCTCCCTCTGTGTGTGTGTGTGTGTGTGTGTGTGTGTGTGTTCCCCGAAGTGTCTACACTCTATCTTCACACCTTCAGTTAAGAGACTTGGATAAGACCAGTGTCACCTCATCACATGGCTGCAGCCATATCATGACCCAGACGCACAAGGGAAAGACCATCATTCACAATCTACAGTGCCTCTAGAAATGTATTGGGCATCTTATGATCTGGATTGTAAGAGTCAAAACAACCACAAAAGGTTGAGGACCAATTTCAACATGAGGAACCCGTTTACATGGGATAAGACCATATAATTCCATATAATGATATAATTCCAATGAGTGTCACTGCGTGTTTGCATATTTCATAATGAATTATAACAAACATATTGGGTCTCTCATTCTCTTTTTGTCATACACACACACACGCACACACACACACACACAGAGAGAGAGAGAGACACACACACACACATACACACACTCACAAAAAGCTTTAAAAAAACACCACATATGATCATGTTAATGACCCACTGTGTGCCACTTGTAAATGGATTTGTCAAAACAACTACAAAAACAGCAAATACTGGAAATATGAAACTTATATATAGTAATATCTAACGTTACACACACTCACTCTCTCTCTCTCTCTCCTCACACACACACATACACACACACACACACACACACACACACACACACACACACACACACACACACACTGAAGTTAACGTTAAAAAATAAGTGCGTAGGCTAGCCTACCTGGCATGTGGTTTGTTAATCAAGTTAATGTTTGCACCGGTCTAGGCTAATAACTTTCCTTGATGGGATGTTGGGCGTTGTTATTATGGACACTTAACGTTAAAGTACTGGCCCCAGTTTTGGGCAGTTAACGTTACTAAAAAGATTGACAATACAAGAGTATTTCTCTCTTCATATCTTACAAGTTATCTAGTTATTAAAACATCTAAGGTAATTTAATATCTATCGATTAACTTTACAAGTCATCAAATCCAAGACATTCAAACAAAACCACCACCGGCGCGAACGCACACACAAGAGATTGCGAGTCCTCCAACAAGGTATGCCTTAAGAAAAATGGTAAGAAACAGAAATACCGTCCCAAATACAATAGCAGCCTACTTGTAAGAATTACATGCTCACCTATAGATGCCAGGACCATTAAAAAAGCAAAGAACATCTCTTCCATCTTGGCGAGGCGCACAGTCTTCTACTTTCCCACTCAAATCTCTCCCTTTGTCATCCACGCCTCACGCAACACTGAGCGCTCCTGGGATATTTCCTTATGTTCAACAGAGCGCAACTCTCGCCGATATCTTCTACAATTCCGGAATTTAGATGTGATCTACTATGTGTATCCGTAGTGAATGACTCAGAGTGATAGTTCAGTAATCCAATATGAGCAGCAAAGATACACATGATTCATGACGATCGGCTTTCTGAGTAACGTTGGCACTAACAACTGAAATCTACTCTGCAGCGGCAGCAGTAGGTCCGGAAGTCTGAATGACTTGAAGCATCTCATTGGTTAAAGAAAGGGACACGACGCGGAGCTGTGGGAACTCCAGCAGGTGAACCCTACCCCGAACCCACAGCGTGACAGGGCAGGGCAGATTTGACAGAGACTATCTTCCCTACAACACACGTCTAAACATCTTTTGAGGCACTGTTGCCACTTCTAGCATTCATTCTTAATGATTTTGCGTCTTTTACGCATATCAAGGAGAGAAACCGCGTGCATTAGCCGATATCTTGTAATCTTTTTTTAGGTAGGCAAACGTACACATCAGCTGATGTCTTCCTCCTGCTTTGGACCTGTTTACCCCCATTACCCCGTTTTTCTAGGCTACCATGTCAAGTCATGTGTCTGGCAAGTGGGCAACAGTGTGGCCTATACTTGCTGTCTTCATTTGTTTCTCCACACACGCTGAGAGGCGTTGTGCACCATTGCTTGAAGGGTAAAGGACACAACAGCTGCGCCTAGCGGGCGGATGTGAGGGTTACTAAAGGTCACCATGCCTGCTCTGGTATTAGACATACCTTCTCAAGGAGTATGTGGAGAAGTCCTTGTGAACATAAAACATTTTAGCCTATTTTTGAAGCTCATAATAAGACTCAAGGCTAGCACAAGGCATCTTGCCAATATGCTGTTTCAACCATCTATGGTTTATTATGTATGTAAAGAGAGGTGCAAGGTGCTGCAACAACAATAACAACCCACCAACACACAATGTGTTCCTGCCTGCAGCCACAATTCCCTCTATCTTTTTTTTCTTTAAATCTCTCTCTCTCTCTCTCTCTCTCTCTCTCTCTCTCTCTCTCTCTCTCTCTCTGACTTACTCACTTATTCTCTTCCCACCCGCTCCCTCTCTGTCTTTCTCCTACCCTCTCTCCTCCCACCCATCTGCACAGAGAGTTCCTCTGCTGAGCGATAACGATGTAGACAGTAATAAGTGTGCAACCAAGCCTCTGTGTTTTCGTCCTCATCGCCCCCAACCCCCTACACACACACACACACACACACACACACACACACACACACACACACACAGATACATAACTCCATGTGTGGTTGGTGCAGCCCCTCCCAGCCATTAGCTAACTCAAGACAAACATGGCACTCCCTGGAGGTGTGCCGTTGCCACAAAGGCATACTGCCCGTCTGTCCAACCGCCCGCCTGCACGCCCGCCTCCTAAGCTGCCTCTTCCTCCTGACTCACACTAGTTAACTAATGTGTGTGCACTGCCCGTGTGTGTGTGGACTTCAAACAGAGAGAGAGGAAGAGAAAGAGAGAATGGGAGGGGGGGAGTAGTTTAGAGAGAGAAAACGAAAGCAAATAAACTTGCTGTGCCCTAGTTAGTTTGTGAGTAAGCTGTGTGTGCCATGGGAGGTGGGAGCCAGGAGTGTAGGAATTGTGTCAGGATTGCAGAAGAGAAGAGTAGAGGAAGAGTAGATTATAATTGTTATGTTTTTAGCATTCATTCATTCATTCCTTCCATTATTGTATCAGACAACTAATGACCTTCTTTATTTTGTTCTTTAAAGCTAGTAAAGATCTCACGTGTAGCCCAGTGAAAGTACTGTATCCACAGCCTGAAGCTTGTAGCACAGTATCCTTCCTCAGATGAAAAGTATTACTGCAAAGAAATTTACTTCAGAGGGTGATATGTGTGTTTAATTCCAACCATGTCAGCAGAATCACAAAATGATTTTGAAAGTTTCAGATTGAAACTTTGATTGAAAGTGACTTCCAAAACCCTGTGAACTGGCTCCATCTTGTGGTAGACTGAAGAAAGTAAGCAGTTACCCCTCTGTCCCTCCTCAAGTCAATCAGCCTGCTCATCTGATCCTTTGCGACCATATAACAGCACATTCAGATATTTCGAAATGCAGTGTACGGTAACATACTGTAGAGTAGTGTACTATCACTACTACTACTAGCTAATATTACTATTAATGTACTGGTATGTATGTACTAGTGTATGATGTTGATGTATGAGTGAAGATGATGATTATGATGGACTCCAAAAACAAAGCCAATGTCAGCAACTAGTGAGGTTCAACTACAGATGCTGCAGGCCTACATAGACAGACAGTCGGGGATGCTTGAAGGTTGACCACATCGTATGGTTGACCCCAGTTCTTCTCAAGAAGGAAGAGGTCATCTGTGTGTGACAGAGGTTTGGTTTGGGTGGTTTAGCTGGTAAAGCCAAGCAACCATCTCATGGGAACCGTCACTCTGTGCCATGGCCACTGGACTGATGAAGCAAAGTCTTGGACTCCTCATAGTTCTTCACACCTTTGGTAAAAACAAAATGGCTCTCTCTTTTACATTTAGTGACTAAACTAACCAATTTTGTGTTGCAGAGATATTAGACTACTATAGCCATCTGCTGCTGTCAGACTTGTTTGTTGGTTTCCTGCCTTATTGCTGAAGTCACTTAGATGCTTCTCATTGTGCTTTCAGGATTTGCAGACTCTCAGGACCTGAGTCTGTCAGTCGTGAGACCTTCTCCAAACGCAACACTCACCTTTGACTGCAGCACACCAGACGAAGTGGCACAGAACCTGACCCTTGTCCACATCATCTGGAAGAAAAATGAGGAGATGGTGTTTCTTCTAAGCCCCAGTAACACACTGGTGGTAACTCGATTTCCCTCCAACAGGATGAGTGTTGATCCAGCAATGCCAACTAAACTCAACATATACCACGTTCAAGAGTCTGATGAAGGAATCTACACTTGTGACAAGATAACGACACCTGAACAATCCAAACTATTCAGAAGTTGGAATTTAATCATGACAGGTAGACTTTGCTTTGTTTTTTTTTTTAAAAAAAAAAAAAACAAACTTTTGAATAGGTTTGAAATGATTATGTTGATTGTTGTCTCAGCTCACAGAGATGTTCATTTGTTGTCAGGAGGACTTGCTGATGTTCAGGCCCACATTCCTTCAGTAGTGAAATCCTCACCCAATGCAACAGTTATATTTGACTGCAGCACAGCAAATGGCCCGACAGAGAACTCCACTCTTGTCCATATCATGTGGATGAAAAATGAAGATGTTGTGTTTCTTCATCACCCTAATAATACGGTGGGAGTGACACGATTCACCAACAACATTAGAATTGATCCAGCAACACCCACCAAACTGCACATCTCTGATATTGAGGCTTCTGATGAAGGAATGTACACTTGTGACCTACGTACAGCTGAACAATCAAAACTTTTCAAAAGTTGGAATTTGACAATAAGAGGTTGCTCCTTTTTGATTGAAAATATGACATTCCGTATAAAACTCTACTTGAAAACTTATAGTATCATGCTTGTTTTTCTATCACAGATGAGCAAGAGGGGGAATATGTGAGTGCAATGCAGAGAGAGGTTCCGTTTTTAATCCTTCGAGCCTTTGTCTACATCACTGTAATTCTCATCGCTTGCTGCCTCATCAAACGTCAGGTACATACTAAGGGCTACTGTGGAGCGAAGATATTGCTTCATAAAATCTTTGTTTTGATTTCTATTAAGTGGGCTACATTTTTCAGATTCTCAGGCAAACTCACATCTAAGTCATGGAAGTTTTTTCATTTAATATTTTCAAATATTTTCCAGATATCATCATTCCATCATATGAAAATGGACTGTAGGGAAAAAAAAATCTATTACATAATTTTCTAATTGATGTCCAAAAATGTGTGACTACAGATCACAAATACGTGATGTCATGTCCATTATATTCTCTAATATGTCACTCATATGTCATTCTCCCCGTGAGTTCTTTGTTTGTTCTCTCTGTAAGCAGTCTGTTTGTTTGATTCCTAGAGCTATGTGTCAGCAGAGTGCACCTTATCACACCATGTCAGTCACCACACGGACTATGAGGAGACCAGACTCTGAAGTACAGCTTGTCCATCAGAGACATTCAATATGTGGAAGTAATATTTTACTTCCACTCTGTATTTGACTTTTAAAGTCTATTGATTTTTTTTTTAAAACTTTAATCCTAAATACTTAATACCAAAGTATTTTTTTGACCTACTTCATTGTGCAGAACTTTCATTGATAAATGGTATTATTATTTAAAAAAAAAAATGAAATAAAAAAATCACTAGGCTACTGTGACAGTCACTAATTATGAAGTGTGTGTGTGTGTGTGTGTCTTAGAACCTCTAAAAACCTGTGAAATGCCACCATCTTGTGGTAGACTGAAGGAAATACCCAGTCAGACTGTAGAATGTCCACCAAGATATTTACATTATATTTACATTTATGCATTTAGCAGACGCCTTTATCCCAAAGGATTTACAAGAACTGCTGTCTCAGATAGAACCTACAAGAAGCAGTCTTAGAAAAAACACAACCAGAGCGGTTTACAACAGGAACGCAGTCCTAGGTTGCTGCACAGAACATTTTCATTAATAGGCCTATGAAGCAATGTGACGGTCTGGTAGACTGGAACAAGGACATTGTCTTTGCAAAATGAAAGAGAGCCTGCATGCTACTGGGCTTGTTATCACTGCGGATACCCCATAAGAAACAAATAACCTATTAGGTATTCAAAGCTGCAAGTCCCTTTAGCCTACCTTGGTTTAATTTGGCCCACTGCCACTGGTTTCCAGAGTGAAGGCAGAAGTGTTGTCAAGTGCAAAATTAGGACTCTCTGATGAGAAGAGTTTCTTGAAGGTAGAGTTACCAAGGTGTAAACTTTGAGAGCAGCTGCAGATCCATACCACATTATAGATTGTCACTGATCATCAATTTATCAAATTATTCTAAAAAAAAAAAAAAAACTGAATAGGTGATAGTTCTAATGG
>JAODXP020000016.1:19389266-19415724 GCA_027497455.2 Sardinella longiceps | reverse complement strand
GGATGGCTAATTAGCCACTAATACATAACTAATGAATAGCTATATTTGAGTTGTTAGGCATGTATTCACAAATTTCTTATTCATGATGAATTAGGCCTTTATTCTAACCTTAATAAGGATGTACTAGGCCTTGATCTCTACTTACTAATGAGTTCTAAGTGCCAGAACAGAAAATGTATGTGTATATGTATAAGAATAGGCTATGTGAATTCGTACCTAACAAATGACTGTTGCTAAACGCATGCCTTACAAGACACCAATACATCCATTAATTAGGTTTGCATTAGGGGCTAACATGTGATCCTTAAAATAAAGTGCATTCAGTTCGTGTTACCTGCCATTTTACTTTTTGGTCTATGTGGAAGTGTCAAATCTTCTTGTTGTTTTTCCTCCTGGCAGCATCCAATCACCTCATACAGCAGGGCTGTGGGTTGATTCACAACGGATTTCTTCTTTAAGACTTTAGGGCTTATGGTTTTCATTGGGTATCATCCAACATCTGACTGATCTAAAACAACTAACTTAGCCAAAAGGCCTTCTGATACTCTGTCATCCTCTGCCAAGAGACACATCCCAACAGAAATACCTCATGTGTTTTGTCACACTAATATTATCAGTAGAGTAGATAAATTTAGTTCAAAATCTCGGAGAGAGCTGACAGCTTCTCGGCTTTTCTCTTATGAGAAAGCGCACCCTTAATAATTGGCTTGGACGCAAGCCAGCGAGCTCTGCAGTCAGGTCGCGACCTCCTCCACATCACAATGTGTCATGTATATGAGCACCCACACACTCTTCCATCTTGTGTGTTTTTCTTCAGTCGTTTCAGCCATGAGCAATCCAAAGCTTGTTTTTATTTGATGACAAAGCCCCAACTTCTGCACACAAGAAGAGGCAAACGCCTTATAAGGTGTGTAAAGTACTGGACAGAAGGTGGAGGGGTGGGGGAGGGATGGGGGTTGATTGGCGCAATAAAGAGATCATTAGGCTACTGTTGGTGATACTAGGGGAAGGCTAATTAGGACCATTTTATTAAGTTCTTTTCTTTGACTGTGTGTGTGTGTGTGTGGGGGGAGGGGGGGCGGGGGGGATCTGTATAGCAGAGAGAGAGAGAGAGAAACGAAATGAGCAATATATAGGTAAGAAGAAGAAAAAAATCTTGGTTATCTGGTTTATGGTATGGGCATCTTAATCATTATTGATATTCAGAGTTTAGTCTTAATCTTTAGAATCTAAAGATTGGACAAATTTGAGCATGTTGGAATCGTATTCTTAGGCAGGCTATTATGGAGAACACTGCATACACAATATAGTAGTTATTTATCTGTGTATAGAATAAATAAAAACAAATAATCATAGCATAATATATATACTGTATGTATAAAATGTGATCAATTACTGTAGCCTAATTCATGTGTAGTGGGGCTGTAGACCTATCGAAGGAAAACATATAGCATATTACGGTAAACAGATTCAACATATTCGGCTATTCCAAGAAAGAAAGAAGCATGCACTGACTGGCGAAGAAAAAAAAAGTCAAGCACAAATGTTTCCATCTTGTGCTGATTTTGCTTCTATTTCCAGAGGCATGCACTGGCAGTGTCAGAGGCTTGATCGCTCCAACCCTCCAAAAATCCCTGATAAGCGGAACCACATGTGAGTGAAAACCTGGATAAAGAGTGTTGCACCAGTAAAATACAGTGGGATGCTCCACTCTTTGCACAGGAATGTGACAACAACTTGGACACAACTACATAAGAAATATTACTTACATTGGTTGCATTGGTGGTGGATGAAAGCGTTTCCATTATGTACAGTATGTATCATGATATGTATCATGATCAAGTTTTACGAAAAAAAAAAAAATAAATATGAACACCAACTTAGATTTGAAACCTTAAATAATTTTGCGAAACTTGGGTAAACACAGGAAAAGACTGATTTGACTTTGCACTCCGTTTAGACAAGACCTCTGCAGCTGTGGTGACATTGCAGACAGGTTCCCAGTCACATATCAGCTCTGATGAGGAATGTGGTAAATCGATCATATCAGACCATGAGAGGAGGGCAAATATTTCTGCTGCAGCAGCATCAATGCTGACTTTGACCAAGCATTAGAGTAGACAAAGACAGCCACTCAGACAGGCCTGGGTTACCATGGACAGTCTGTCTGGGGAAGTGTCAGTTAGGGTGAAGAGTGGGAAAGGAATAGACTATCAGAATTCTTCAAGAAAAGCTTAAAAAAATTCTCAAGTGTTTTTGTATGTGTGTCACCACTTTCCTTATAGGGTGTGATGTTTACATTTTCCAAAGAGTTCCATAACAATGACCAAAAGGTCAAGTACTCATTTTCCAAACATAATTAAACCATATTACAATGGCTCTGCATTTTTTTTTAAGCTAGAACACATCAATCAGAATCAATATCTGGACAAGTGTTTTAAAAACCCATTGTTGTCTGTTCTTTTTTCTTGAGTCATTCATTCTTAGACTAAATAAACAAATGCCTCTTGAAGGTCTTGTAGTGGCGATAATGATCACCCCTCTCTGTATGCCAGACTATTAAAGCTACATCAAACATAATTTGGCACCAAAACCATTATTTTCTATTTCAAAACTGATAATCTGTCCCAGCCAAATGACAGACGTGTTCCCGGCCCACACACACACACATCCAGGGACAGAGGGAGGGGGGTGTCATATAAACAATCATCAGGAGCTTTGTCGGCATATTTGTACCTTTTAACTCTTTTCCAAAATTTTCCACAGGTTTCGCCCTCTTCCAAACCACACCCTGGCAGTTGTCAGGTCAGGGACACGGCCAGGGCGTCAGGATTGGCAGACTGTGCTTGAGGTGTTTGTTTGCTCTGCTGAGCTCCGCACCAGCTTCGCTGGCGCCACAGAAGACCTGCCCTCAGGCTCTGGTCAACTGTGCTCCCAGCCAGAGAAAACACAGGAGCCAAGACAGGGAAAAAATAATAAAAGGAAAAAGACAAGAGGAGAAAGAACACATAGACAAGATGGTGGGTGCTCACTTCAAATCTTGGCTCGCTTCATTTTTTAAATCAGTCCAGGTGTTGCAGGTATGCTGAGAGAAGACGAGAGTGGCCTCCCAGCTCAGATCAATAGCCCCAGGCTAAGACTACAGCTTTCTACCACTTAACACTCTCTCAAGCCATTTAAATGCTCTCACGCTGTTACAAGCCATTTCAATTAAATTATTCGTGCTAGTTAGGTGTCAACAATGACCCCTATCAACATCAACTCTGAGCCTCTAGTTCTTAAATTCTTATAGTTCAGCGGTGCATTTTGAACCATCATAATGTAATTTGACAAATGACACATCCATCTTATGATTCAAGACAACATAACATTTTATTTCATTGTTTTTGTTCATTCAAACTCTCCCATTCCACATTAAACTGATAGACATTTTATTATTTCAGAACAACCCAACCACTCGTCAAAGACAGTCTAGTACCGGGAAGGCATAGTGATCAGACATATGGCCAAGTTAGTGGAGAATTTTATCTTGATGGTTCGGTGTCATTCAAGCATAGCACTGTTGCACGAGCCTGCTGACTGCAGATAGCGAGTGAAACGAAAGAATTTGGAAGAACATAGACCGAACACAAACGCAAATTCGAACAAACGCCACCAATCTTACTTTCAATCTAGTGCAGTCAGCAGGCTCGTACAATAGGGATACGTTTGAATGATGCCGAACCATCATTTTAAGTGTTCTTAAATGTTTTTGTTTTTCTACCCTTTAGATTTTGTCTGCTTCAGGATGATCAAGCCTACATAAATCAGCTGACAGCAACTGTATCAGCTGACAGTCCTTCAGAGGCATAGGATTTGGCATTCATACTCAAAAAAAAAAAAAAAAATCTGGCTCACTGTATCATATGGCTGCAAAAGCCTGTGGTTGAGAGAGATTACAGAGAGTTCAGCAAATTGCACTCCGCCCTTCATGCAGAACTGTAGTGACGCAGAATATGATTTTATATGAAATGCGTAGCCTTCACAGGGTGCCTTGCATAAAAAACACGGAGAAATGGTGCATTACAAACAAGAACAGCAGATTATCTGCCTAACTCTCCCAAGTCATGTGCTTCAACTACATTTCATTTGATCAAAAGCTGGCAAAGGTAGGAAGGGAGGGAGGACGCTTTTACTTGTGCAACTTACAAAGAAATACTTCAACTACATTTTGCTGTCTTTGCTCCGTGATGAAAGTAATTTCCAAATCAGCAATAACCTGCCAACTTTAGTGCACTGCGCGAGAGTAAACGTGTTATCTGTTGCTTACCACTTCTGGTTTTTAGTTTATTTTATTTTTATTTCCCTTCAACATGCAAGTATATTTAAGTGCATAGTGATGAGGTCTAGAGTATAACTATTTCTGCCAAAGGAAGACAACAGGCAGTGTCTACGGCACTGGAGACCTTAGCTTAATAGTTTAATTAAAATAGCCAACTACCTGGTAAAACATATACAAGGTCACATAGAAAGGCCTAAAGAATGTGCACCAAAACAATTTCAATCACACAGACAGACACACACAATGTAGTCCTATCATCGCAGAAGCAAGGCATCATACTCAACGCTGAAGCGAAACATTCGTCAGCAAATGCATTCTCTCTGGACAACCACCCGTGCCCAAACAAACCACACTGGACCATGGAGGTCTCAGACTTGTGATTCAGCATGACCAGTAAATACACGACTGCACAACCTATATCAGAGCATAGAGACCATGAGCAGAGCATGAGACCACCGAGGCTGTCTGGTGCAGTCAGCAGTATATGAGTGCAATAAACAAAACAAGCAGGATGATGATATGTACTGTATGACGTGCCACAAATAGCAAATAGCCACAATTATTAATTATGAAAGTAGTATATTAATGATATCTGTCTATGTCACTTCTATATAATATGTTGTCTTAAATGTTGTCTGCTGTGTAGAAGCATCATACTGTGATGACCTCACAGCTTCTAATTTATTACTGTACATAAGGCAGCATGGCAGGATTTCTACAAAATGGCAGCGATTTACATATATGTAAAATAGCGTTATTATATTGTAGGTTTTTGCTTATTCATTTATTTTAAAAATAATAGTATGTACTGTACGTTATATTTCCTGCCACTGAACTCAAGCTCCTCTCTGATGGGTGGGGAATGGTGTCTTGTAGTCTGTTTACAGCTCAGTGAAAGAAAGGCACATCAAAAGTGTCTAAAGTTATCCATACATACCTACCTGTACACACAGTGGATACAGCGGCATCTTATAATATCTCCCAAATAGTGACGACATGCTTACAGCTGAAATAGGCCTGTCACCTAACTGAAAAAAACTATAAACATGCTTGTTTATCATGTTAAATTTTAGTTAGCTTATAACATTAGATGGCAATGTATCAACAAGTTCCCATAATATTTGGACGGAATAGTTCTTCTTTTTTCTGAACGGAGAAACTTCCAGATGGATTGTTTTGTTTTCCTTCTTCTTGGAAAATAAGGCCTCTCTAATCTCCATTCTCTTATGCTATTTTCCGCTCTGTTCCTGATAGTGTTTCATTTCAGTCCACACAGACGTGACTAGACCAACATCACTTCATGTTGTCTGACAGTTCATGTAATCACAGTCGCTGTGAACTGGAAATGCGTTGAGCCTCTGTCAACCTCTTTTGACGGCAAGATGCAAAGTTGTCTGGAAGGTCAATCAACTGAAACAAACCAAAAACACAGAGCAAAATATAAGACATTACAAGGTGGAGGATTATCATAAAATTCACAGTGACAATTATCATAAGAAACATTTCATTAATATTCAATTATGTTCAACTGAATCAATTTATTGTAAGGGACCGTTCAGTATTTATGGACAGGACCACCGGAGGAAAACGGGGGAGGGTTGTGCCTTTTTCATCGTTGATGATTCACCCAACATTTTTTAGTCTGAGAGAGAGGGTCACCCAACTTTGGAGTTATGAAAACAGCTAACTTTCCAAGTGGCTTGTTTCCATGTAGCTCTGAGTCCCGACAACAACACAACTGTGTTCTCTGTTTCCAATAAAGTTGGATAGATACAACAAAGTAGGCGTGGCTCCACCCAGTCTCACAGGTTCACTCTGTTACAGCGTGGGCATTTATGCAGACATTTCCAAGGCAGACCAAGGCTATTATGATTAGGCTAGGCAGTAGGCTAATGGTGATGTTAAATAACGCATGAAAACGTTGTTTCCTTGCATCCAAATAGTTTGGTCTGAAACTATGTTAAAATTATTTCTCTGGCAGAAAAAAATCTCAGGTGGAACCCCCCAATAGGCTATCTCTTCTTTCTAATTCCAGTGCGCACCTGCGTGGTCTAACTGATGTGTCATGTCTCTGGTCATATTCAGACCGCTCCATTTCTGTCTAATTGCGCAAACCCCTTAGTAGTCTCTACAACTTTAAAAACGCAAGTTATTACAGAAAAAATTTCTATAAACATATGGGGAGGGCCATGCCTTTTTTCACGTCGTTTTGGCGGGTCATAGAAAAAAATATCACTGGCAAGGGAGAGTCATGTCAAATTTGGCCAAAGCTCCCAAAACTTCTCTGGTGGCACCATAGATAAATAACAAACAGCCCCTAATTAACAGTAAATACAGAGCATACATTCCATTACTTATAATATTGAAAATACATTGTAGGCATACTAGAGTGGTTATTTTGTCATTGGTGTCTACAAGGAATTGTCTAGATAGTGTAAAAGCAGTTAAAGGTGAAACTCAGTTTTGCAGCCTTTGGGCCATCTACCATTCTATACACTAACACATGTAGATGAGCAGCTCTCTGTCTCAGCTTATTAAAATGGCTTTGGTGCAACCTATTCTAAGCGCTTTGTTTGAGCAGACCAAGTGACACATTCAGGATTTTATGAAGTCAGTCACAACAGTCACCCATTCTCCTCCCTCCATTTGTGAGCCAGATACACCTACACCCATCCATTCATCCATTCACATTCCCAGACAATAGTCACAGCCCTTTCCAGTTACTGGGCCATATATTCTACTGAAATGTGACCACACAAACATCAAATAAATAGTTGATTTCCATTCTTCAAAGATCACCATCCTCATCTGGCAGAGATGGATATTTTGAGCACAGATGTGAGTCTTGTCAAAGGACAAAAGAGCGAGCAGAAGTATTTCAAACCCAAAATGTTTGTTTGTTAGGCAAGACTCAGATCACCCTTGGATCTTGCCAGCTGTTGTGTACATCTGAATGAGCTGGAGAGTGGCATGTGGTTGACCATAGGCTTATGTGGTCCGTGTTGTGTGGGTTATATTACACTGCCAGTGGTCTAGAGTGGCATATGTGTTTAGTGTGTTTCAGTATGAGTGGTCTGTAAGTGTGTGTGTGTGTGTGTGTGTGTGTGTGTGTGTGTGTGTGTTTGACCTGTTGGCACTCTATTCTCTGTCATACTGTGACAGCATAGCTCACTGAATTTGTTTGGCTATATTTATACCACTTTAACGTGAAATCCTGCTGTTTACATCCAACCAGAAGGTTTATGCAGGGAAACCCAGTCTCCTCAATCTGCCCACTATGATGATGGAGTGCGGTTTCATGCTGTTTGTCACTTTCATGTTCTGCCAGGTTGCCAGCGCACAACCTGTATACTGGGTTTCAGATGGCAGTGATTCATCTTACCGGGCTTCAGCCACGGATATACACACACCCTAATGACATACACACTGCACACACACACACACACACACACACACACACACACACACACACACACACGCTCACACACACACACACACACACACACACACACACACACACACACACACACACACACACCCTTTGCCATATCTACCCTTCCCCATACTAATTTCTATCTCTCACCCCTGAGAGGCCTCTTCATAGATACTATATCTGTCCCCTCATCTGGGATTCCAGTCGCTCACCCCATGCCCCTTTTTCACCTCACCACTTTTCCTGTCCAAACAGGAAATGGCCACAGGAAGTGGTCACTCCCCTGAGCTTCCTTGAGTAGGTCATTGTCGGGATCTTAAGGAGCAGTTTTCCTCTCTCCTCTTGGACTTGGCTTACAATGGTGTGCATGGCATCTGTGTTATTGGAGTACATTAGGTCTCACTGTGCCAAGAACAATAAGGTTTAGGACTGTTGTCTGACTGTCAACTGTTGTAAATAGTTTATACAATGTTACATAACCAAACCTATGTCACCATTCCAAGTTAACAGAACAAGAAAAGACATTTAGAAAAGCTTTCACACTGCAGGGAAGTGATATTATTAGCTTGCTACAACTGTACCATAGTTACGTACCGGTGGCTAAACAGTTAACCCACCTCTTGAATTTTGGAAATAGGGTTTATCTACCTCTGCACCAATATGACTTTTAACACTGAAAAATTCTACTGCATTATACTAATGTAAATGCATTTTCAAAAAGTAATACAAGTAAATTAATGCCACAGCAATAATCCTCCATCATCAAATATGTTCTGCATGTTTTAAAAATCGGATTCAGCATATTGTGGCCAACTTCACCACACAAAATCGATAATTCACCCAACCTCATTTTAACACTACAACACTGAGTAAATGCAAACATATCTCTGATTACACCAAACTAATTCTACGCCTATCTACTCTAACAGACCAAAACCCAAAACCCAACTCTCTTGACCGCTCAGTCTCTTAGCAAGGCCACTAGGCGGGCAGTCTATCAGAGAGAAAGATCACTTTGTGTCCTAACTGCCCTTAAGTGGTGCCACCCTTCAAGCAGAAAACAATGAAATTGCCCCCCTGATAAAATTAAGCTGGAGCACTCAGTTCACAAGTTCAGCGCCAAGACGCAGGAATTTAATAGCTGAAACAACTTCTTAACAGTGAGTTTATTTGGATAGGATATATATGAAAAACTAGCCTTTTAAAAAAAACAGCACTTTGGAACAGATGATAGAGGGAGCAACACATTGCTGGCATTCTTAAAGTGTAATTTCTGGCACATTCTGAGAGCTCTGTGGGTTATAAACTGACGCAGCTGGGAACAGCTTTATTTAGTTATTATGTAGCCCACTGTGTGGTTGGCCTCAGCCTACTGCTCTGGTCATAGGATGACGGAGCGGCGTATAGCTGGTTGTGTTTTAACGCTGGTTTTGATGATTGTGGTTTTCAACCGTAGCCGGAATAATGATTCTGAGGTCCACCCTTTGCCATGGCTACTTGTATTGAGAGATTTATCAAAGAGTAAGAGTAAAGTATCTATCTATCTTTTTTCTCCCCTGAAGGTGAAATGCTAAAGGTTCCTAAAAAAATCTTTTAGCCCTCTTTAAAGGACAATTTAGGTCATTTTCAACAAGAGCTCTATTGCTCAAGCTAATCAAACTTAACACTTGCCAGTTATGAAGATGCAAGAACTTCTGGTCCAAGTCATATAGGTTTTCTTGAACAGAGAACTTAACCCATGGGGGCAGAACTTAACACTGTGTTTTTAACATCTTGACACGTGAAAACAGTTCTATAGAGTCTATGGCTGCGTCCCATTTCAGGGGCTGGATACTTCCAAGTATTAGTTCTACAAAGTACTGTTCTTCTGGAGCTGCATAGAACAGTACTTCTCTGACCAACCGTTTATGAAATGGGACGGTCTAGCCTTCAAGGGGTCACTTGGCAACAATGAACGCTAGAATGTTTAGTGTAGTGACGCAATGGACATGAGTGGGCGCCGTTCTGATAAGCTGGTTTTTGTTTTTGACACACTAACATGGGTATATGATCATGCTACCATTACAACCCGTCGCCAAAACATTAAAACTGTCTTACCACCTACATGCACAATTTATGTGAAAGGAAATCAGTTGTTTTGAAATAGCGTCAGGCAGAAACGTAATAGCGCCCCCCTGAACGTGCCCTGTCTGTCCGAGGAGTCCAAACCAAATTGCAAGTATTTCTCCTAACTTGTGGTGATATACGTTTGTTGGCCATTCGCCTGTTTCGTCAAATACAAAATATGTTTCATCCAAATTGCACTTCCCCTGGCAACTTTTCAGATTGATTTCTCTTTAGCTGCATGCACCTTTGCCAGTGAAGCAGGCTTCAGTAGCACCGCCGTGGACAAATCTAGTTGGTGCTAGTTCTATCAACTTGACTTGACATTAGTTTCGTATAGGCTAAAGTGGAGAGATTGCTCCGTTGTTCAGTGCATATCTCATCAAAGCTTGGGTGCTAGTTCATATTTTTATGCACAACTTGACTTGACATTAGTTTCGTGTACGTTGGAGAGATTTCTCGTTGTTCAATGCATATCAACAGACTTGAATTCAGAACGTCAGCAGCAGGCTATATTTGTAGGCGTTCGAGCATGCTAAGGTAGCTTATATACAGCAAGCTCATAAAAATGGCTAAAACTTTTTTGCTGCTGCAGTAGCGAGGTAATCGTAATATTAAAGCGTCTGCAGTGTTCACTTAGTTAATGCAAGAGGAAGCCAAATGATTTTATTTAACTAGTGCTGCTCAAACCAGTTGTGCTATGCCACAAGACACACAATGGACTAGGCTAACGTTACCAAAGGTAAGCAACATCATCTAATTGTGTGGCTGAAACGTTACAGTTCGCAGTTTATGTCTGCCTCAAGAAACGGCATGCATTATATTCCCCTAGATCCTTATGACTGCTTCCCTGTCTCCTTATTATGTTTTGTAAAACATAACATGCAACGACCCTATAGCCAGGAGAGAGAGAGGGAGAGACGCAAGCATAGGCTCGACCTACTAGGAGGATAGCCTGGACATTATGTAACGTTAGTGGTAGTGGTCAGTTGGTTTTCACTTGTTTCAGCTGAACTTTGCAGGTATGCAGGTCAACAAGTCAAATACTAGACCTAGTAATCATGGGCTAGGCGACCTTTCTATTAACTGACAAGGGTAAAGCGACTAGTTGTTTTTCACAGTCACCGTTGAGTAGCACCTGATCAGCTGATATGTCTGGGAAAACCTACCCCCGTGTGTAAAATCGTGCTTGTGCACCTCTGCTTTGTTATGCCTTTTGCTAGTATGATTTTTTTTAATTAATAGGTTACTTGTGAGGAATCATTAGTCTGGATCAGATCACAAAAGACAGTAGCATGGTTTTGAGAAAAAGCTACAGTTGGCGGTATGTGGAAGTGTTGCTGCAAAAAATCTATGCCACTTAAACGATATTTATTTATCCCTGCTATGGTTTTGTTCATATTGTGCCGGCCAATTGTTTAGCCTATTCAGTCACGTCAAGGTTTAACTCCTGTATGCCCAACGTGTCATCGAAGTTGATACAAGTTTAACACAAGTTGTTTACAACTCCGTTATAATATTTTGCCATGAGATGACAACCAATACTTACATCTAAATGTAAATTCATTTATGTTACGTTTGTATTTTTCCATTTTACCCGCGATATGTTTGTCTGAAACGAACATTCTATAGAGCTCTGCTCTGGAATCTTTGCTCTGGAACGTCAGCAGCGCTAACGGATTTTGGGTTGGGTAGTACATAAAGGATACACCGATGGATCCTTCGCTGCGGGGGAAAAGAAGGGTGGATTTGTCGGCCGAATTCGAACTATCCTCCGAAATGGGACAGTACTAGTCGCGCAACTATGACGCATCTGGCCCACGAATCTAGCCCTAGAAGTTCGCAGCCCCTGGAATGGGACGCAGCCTATGACTAGAAAAGCGATTATGCAATTCAAATATGGATTGTTTTGCCCATTTCCTTGATACGTTTTTACTTAAGAATAACATTCAAATTGTCGAGTAATAGAGATTACATGGAACATATAGTATAATGAAAGAAAATGAATTTTCACATATTTCTGAAAAAGTTCCATGTGCTGTTCTTTTGGATAGAACAGCTCCTAAGCAGTGACTCCTATGCAGGGAAAGACACTGCCGTGTGGACTACTGCCAGACTGCGGCATTGAACTGCACAAACCACTCCCTTGGTTGTCACATTTCAGAGTGTGGGGTGTCATTCTGTCATCAACAGTTGCACACCACAACAAAACACATCCCGTAAGAAATCTCCTCCAGACCAGATGAGGGGGAATTTACGCTCGTAAAATGACTTCGAGACTTGTGTAAGGTCCCTGTGGTGATTATTACACAGTAGAGGGAACACTGTTGAACTGGGGTCATCCAGACAATGTCACAAATACAATGCTCACTTACTCCCGGGTAAAACAGTAGCAGCAGGGCATAGTGCTGTATATGAGACATAAACATTATTCCATCCAACCACCCCTCCTTTATCCAGAATTTCGGGGGAAAGGGAAGTCGGTGTGGTCTTTCAACACCGACACACAAAAATGACCATTGCAACCACAATTCCATCCCATTGAGGTGTCACCCCAAAGGAAGCTAACCGCCCAAAACAGCCGTGGAAACCATGGACAATTTCCCACCAAAAACAAGGTCAAGGCCTAACCTCTTGAAATAAAAGAATAGCCCTATTTTCCCAAGATCCCTTGGGAGCGTGAATAAATAAATGAAGCTCAATAATTGCGGGACCTGCTGTAGGGGTGGCAGCCAAGAGGAAAAATGGTTTTCCTGGAGTGTGCACGGACCGTAAATTCAGCTGAACATTGAACAAAGCACATCTTAGCCCATAGAAGTGCACTACTATTGTAACTAATCACCATCTTAGACATGTTTTCTCATTCAATGGATAATAATCACAATACTACAGTGATAACGATTGAGCACCAAAGATAAGCATTTGGAAAATACAACACAAAAATGTAGGAGTATATCAGTATAAGTGAAACTGTAAAAGATTTCTGTAGAAAGGAACAGGAAGGATTTCCTCATTCAGCAACAATCCTGAGTAGCTGTGGCCCCATCACTGCATGTCTGTAGACTGTTGCTGTGTGTGTATTTAATCTGTGCTCACCTTCTTTGCGTAGGAAGCATTTCCAAAGGCAGAAACACAGAGACAGGACCAGCAGGAAGGCTACGGTTGTCACAGATATTAGGATGGTAAGTGCCGTCCCAACTGAAAAGAAATTAGGAAGGAAAAAAAGTAACTGAGTTTTAGAGTTGATGACATAATCTGAGAAAATTGGATACACACGTGCATGCACAAACACACACACACACACACACACACACACACACACACACACACACACACACACACACACACACACACACATATGGTCTAACCCTAAACCAAAAACTCTGTACTGCACTCTATCCGTGTCTTGTACACATAACACAAAGACCCATTTCTGAAATGTACTGGGCTAAATAATACCAAACATAAGCTAATGAAAGATTTAAAAGCTCAGCTGTCACAACATAGCATCTGGATGATACCTACATGTGCCTGGACAAGGAGCTCAAATAACTGATTCTCACTCCAAACCAAAGCCCAAATGACAAAATGACTGGTGCAATCCAGGCATGAGTCATTGAAAATAACCTGTCAAATTATCACACAATGAAATGGCATCAAACCAGAGCATTCATTTTCTCCTTGTCAGGAAGCCCAGTGTATCCAAAACACTTCACAAAGTGACTCGTCCTAACGAGAAATAGTGATGATAACCCTACAGGTTTTGGATATGGGACTCAAAGGATTGAAGTCAACACTCTGAAGATCTGCAACGGGATGAAACTGTTTTAAAGTGGAATTGCAACGGTGTGAATCAATCGTCGCATGTTGTTTGTAAGCAGTTGCAAGCCGTCACAAAAGATTTAACATGTGAAATTGCAGTTTTCAGAGTTTTAGATCGTCACTGGTTTTTAGAACGTCACAGCCTGAATCATTGCATATCTTTGGTCTGTAGCCAACTTAACTTAGGTCAGCAAGGTCCATCAGAATTACTGTATAGCAGTGCTATGATGACACAGAGCCATAAAAATATGACAAGAGCACTGAAGCCCTGGTCGTGGACAGGCAGGCTCTTCTCAAGAGAAAAAAAAGAGTATTGGATTGAGTTTGTGGAGATTCAATTTGGAGGAATTTAGAAGTGTGCTAGGGACTAATTGACCCATTTGCTGTTTCTACACTGACTTGCATTCATACTGAAAGGGAGACCTTTGGCCTCTTTGGCTGTGGCATCTTGTGTTTGAGTTCTCATCACTTGCCCAGCTTTAGCCACTCTTGGCATGACACAAACACACACACACGCACACGCACACACACACACACTTAGAAAGTTTAGCACACTTAAGAAACCATGTGTATGCACAACACACACACACACACACACACACACACACACACACACACACACACACACACACACACACACACACACACACACACACACACACATGTACACACCCTTTCACACATGTACTGTATTGAGTCACATACATTTTTCTGATCCTAGAGCAGGAAGGTTAACAGACTGAAGTAATTACTGTAAAAAAATGTATGAACATACAGTATATTCCACCTGCTAAACATCTCTCTCTCTCTCTCTCTCTCTCTCTCTCTCTCTCTCTCTCTCTCTCTCTCTCTCTCCTTTTCTAACTTTTAAATTCTCTCTCAGTCTTCTTATCCTATTTTAATTTCTCTCTTAAAATCAGTGTGGGAACAGTATTATTTGCTTTCTTTCTCATGTACAGACCCTCTCCTCTGCCAGACTCCTTTCCTGCTCTAGCCTAAGCATAGCTCCAGCCCCGGCTCCAAAAGCTGCTCTTTCTGGGGAGGGCCTTCAGTAGGGTAAGCCAGGGTAAACAGACTGGGGAATGATGAACTATTACACCCCATTTCTGCTAACACGTGTCCACCCATGCAAATATGAGTGTGCACGTATGCACATTTAAAAGCACACAGACACACACACGCATGCACACTCACACACACACACACACACACACACACACACACACACACACACACACACACACACACACACACACACACACGTGTGAATGCACTGCTGACACACAGTCTCATTCACACAAACACACACACACACACACACACACACACACACGCACACACACAACAACAACAACCTGTAAGCGTGTGAATGTACTGCACACACACAGCCTCATTCACACAAACACAAACACAAACACACACACTGCAAGCCCTTCCCAGTATCCTATTTCAGATCACTTGGACTCATCTTCAGATTGGCTGTTAAAATATGCTTTGGCTGAAAATGTTGCAAATTATTTCAAATGCCTGTGGTAAAGACATCCATTTTCTAAACGGGGCGGAGAAATAAGAAATATGTGACATGAAATACAAACAGAACATAAAGTTCCTCTACAGTGAAATTGGTAAATTAGATCTACAAGGCACATCAGAGTAGAAATCAGATTGGGTTTATGGTTGTCTATGTAAGCAAGGGCTTTCAGTGGTGAAACATTTGGGATGGTACAGAGAAATGTGTGAAGTAAAGTGAAAAGTCAATCTGGCATACTGTAATAGCTTTTGTTTTAAGCCCACTGCTGTTTTAGAGAAAGTTGATGTGCATGTCAGTAAAATCTAATAGAGGTTGAGGAATTATGACAGGACGCCTTACTGCCTGTAGCAGTAAGCACACAACACCATTTGGTACTCCCAAAGAATAGACTCTATAGCTTGACAACTAGATGTAGGGGATGATAATACACTTCCCATAGCTAAAAGTGTTTTTAATACTGTAAAATTACCATAAAGCTAAGATTGTTTACTTGGAAAAAACTATCATGGAATACTGAGCTCTGCTTCACCCCTTTCTGAAAATAATGCCCAGTAAGAACAGTAAGGCAATAGAGGGCTGTGGATGAAATCCTGGATTTAAGTAAGCGTACTGTATTAGATCCGTATTGGACCCATATACAAAAACCCATGTATCGGAATCAGTATCAGAAACTAAAAACCTCAGACCAAAGCATCCCTACCAACAACACATACAGTAGCACGTTACTCACTCTTGGTGTTCATAGACACGGCTATGGCAGACTCCAGGCCCTTGTGGTGGACCAGGCATTTGACGGACACATCCTTCAGCAGCCCCGACTGCACCATGAGAGTGCTGATGACCTGAGTGGTCCCATCTTCCAGCGGCAGGGAGGTTGTTGTCGGGGCACCCATGGTTCGGTTGTTGCCCTCCACATTCCAGACGATCTCTGAGGGTGGCCGTGACACGGCCGTGCAGTTGGCCTCGATGACCCCAGGAGACGTGGTCTTGTAGCTCACTTGGGGCTTGGGTAAAACTACAGCAAGAAAAACAGAGGGAGAAAAAAGATAAAACACAAGTTTCTCGTAATTTCCACTCAACAAACGGAACAGCTAGATTAGCTAGAACAGCTATCATTTACATACCTATCATTATATACCCATCATCAGATACTATTAATTTTCTTTTTAAACATGAACCTGCTGTATAATATCATCTATATTTCTGCAGAGCCTATACAATCAATAGAACATGATTTCAAAGACAATCCAGCATAGATAAGAAGAACTGATAGGGTCAGAGGCATATTCCAGTAGATTGAAGCATTACATTACTTGATAAGCAGTTCTTGATTCCCACCCCTTGTTGAGAAAGATCCTTGCTCAGTCCTGTGCTTCCTGTTCGCTTTCCATAAATTAGCTACCTTAGTGACCTTAGAAGCCGTTCACACTGACACACATTTTTCACATCCAGGCGCTCAAATTCAATTGTTTCCCTATGGAATGATGCGACTTGATACCCGCAACGTTGATACCCGCCTCACGTAAAAATGCGCTGTGCACCAGGTGAAAAACGCAAGTGACTAAAAAAACGCAAGCGGTCAAAGTTGAATATAGTTTAACTTTTGAGGTTGCGTTTTTTTCGACAATGGGCCTGTTGCCTAGCTGCCAGTCTTAGCTAAGTCAGGGAATTACTATTTTAGCCAAGTCTAGCTGTCGCAGCAACAAGACGTACATTTATCAGCTTCGACCTTGCATGTTTTTGTCACTAGTGTTTTTGGAGCTGAAAACCATGTTCCGTGTGAAAGGCCCCTTAAACATCAGGAAATCTAACCTCATGGAAAAATGGATTCCATATTAGTTCCAGGATTTCAGTAGGATACCTTTAAATTCAGTTTGAAGTATCTGTATCTGTTAATAATGACACCAAATGACAAATATAAACAGAATAATATCAGGGCGTTGGCTCATCTGTATAAATATGCTTCACAGCACATTGCGATGAATTAGACTTAGCACAAAACTGAATAATTTTAGAGGCGTCTCCCCAAAGGGTGGGGCCTTGATAACAGTATGAGGTCGGAATCCAGAAGCTTGCTCTGCTTCCATTCCAGCAACACACACACACACACACACACACACACACACACACACACACACACACACACACACACACACACACACACACAGACACACAACCAATGCATTCATATGGCCTGTCTGGTTCATATTATGTGTTCTGGGAATTTGGAAAGATTAGTTGGGAGAGAAGAGCAGTATTTCTCTGAGTGAATTGGCAACATTTGCTGGAGAACATACAGGCCACTGGCGCAGCGGAGGAGCTGGACGTGTCTGCTGAGGAATTCTCAGCTCTTCCGCTCGGCTACACTATAACACTCACAAGGGTTACACACATACACACACACACACACACACACACACACACACACACACACACACACACACACACACACACACACATCACACGCACACACACACATGCACACGCAAATGGATGCACACACACACGGACACAAACACATAGAGCTGAGTATGCTTCACACTGAAACAATAGACAATACATCTTCTCTCCTTCACACACACACACAGTCACATATGCAAGCACATAAAAAGCTGTATACATAATGCCCCCCCCCCACCAGACACACACACACTGTACACTGACACTCCTATAAAAAAAAACAGTTGCCTCTCACATAAGCAGAGTCAGCATGATATATCTACAGCTGGAGTGAGTGGTGTCTATGTGTCATCAAGATGCTAACTGACGTGTGTCTCTCTGTGAGAGTTGCCCCACTAGGCAGACCAGAGAAGTGAAAGAATAGATCTGGTGTAAAGCATTATGCTGACCTAATATCTCCTTATCAGAGGCAAAAGAAATGCCTCCTACTAAACTAAACTAATGACCAAGGATAAGTCTTTCTACATTCATTAAACAGTTACTGAAAACAAACATTAAAATCACACATATAAAAGAGACAAAGATGTTCCACTGTACAGTACCACTGTACAATGTGTACACTATAATGTACATCAAAGGGATGCTATTACAGCAACACATATTCGGACTGCCATGAATGTTTACCATAAAAGGACATTTTAAAACGATATATACTGTACCACTTTCTCACAGGAGGGTGTTATGTAAATAGTGATAAACATAGTGCAGCTAAGAGGAGGCCAACAACAGTGGAACACAGGGAGGATAATGTGATTTAGAAGAGCAGGGCTAACAAAAGTGCTGCTGTCAACAGGCAACCAAGGCACAACAGAACAAGGGAATCACAGACAAAACGAAGATAGGAGAAAACAAATGTGTGTGTGTGTGTGTGTGTGTGTGTGTGTGTGTGTGTGTGTGTGTGTGTGTGTGTGTGTGTGTGTGTGTGTGTGTGTGACACAGGAGAAAGGAGAGGGCTTAGGTCTAACACTCTGGAGTGTGGACTAAGACTCTGGACTCTGGACAGCAGGAACTCGAATGCTGACAGACGTGGTCAGAGAGAGAGATGACCACAGAAAGCAGAGAGGTGGCGACAATGATCAATGTCATGTCAAAATGATTGAGATGGTGAGAGACAGAGAGAGAGAGAGAGAGAGAGAGAGAGAGAGAGAGAGAGAGAGATGCCAGGAGGGGAGAGAGAGAGATGCAAGAGAGAGAGAGAGAGAGAGAGAGAGAGATGCCAGAGAGAGAGAGAAGTGAGAGAGAGAGAGAGAGAGAGAGAGAGAGAGAGAGAGAGAGAGAGAGAGAGAGAGAGAGAGAGAGAGAGAGAGAGAGAGAGAGAGAGAGTCAAAGAAAGATTGAAGGATAAGAGGGAGAGAGTGAGGGAAAGAGAGGGATGGGATGGAGAGAAAGCAGGCAGTGTGTGCTGGCACAAACAGTGACACAGTCATGGCTTTGAGCTCTGGTCTGAATAAATCATAGGCCGCACTCTCTCCCCTCTGCTTCCCTCACAATCTACCCCTTTCAACATCTCTCTCTCTTTCTCTCTCTCTCTCTCTTTTTCTATCTCCTTCTCTCTCTCCCCCTCTCTCTTTCTCTCTCCATCTCTTATTTGCACATATTCACTCTTCCTTTTGGCCCACGGTCGTTCTCTGACACAGTCTCTTTCCTGCTCTCTCTTTCTCTCCTTTTTCCCTCTCTTTCTGTCCTCCTCCAACAACATTTCTTTCTTCCTTTCTTTCTGCATCCCTGCACTGTAACATGCCTGTGTTCTTTGGCAGATTTGCGGCCACATTATCTAGTCCAAAATGAACAAATGAGGGCTTTAAACAGGGCCTAATATGAGATTCACCGTCTGGTTTACATGTTACTATTGTGTGTGTGTGTGTGTGTGTGTGTGTGTGTGTGTGTGTGTGTGTGTGTGTGTATGTGTATGTGTGATGTGTGTGTGTGTATGTGTGATGTGTGTGTATGTGTGTGTGATTGTGAACCTGTGAAGAAGGGGAGACAGACACAGAAACCACTCCCATATAATTGTGAGTGTGGCCACACTCTCTGCAGTTTCCCCTCTTCCTGTGTGAATCTGTGACGGACCGCTGTGAAACTGAACATTTACAGTAAGACGAGCATATTTCTCCCAAGTCTTACATAAATTCCTCTCACATAAGCAGCCCCTCTGCTAAGCCAGTGACTTTCTGCTAACGTGTGTTAGCCCCCCTCCCCCCATCCACCTCTATCCCTCTATCGCACTGAAAACAAGCCATTGTGCAGGACAACAATTCCCCATGCAGGCCTACATTCACATCGGTCACAGGGCAAATGCAGCACTGACCATCAGAGCAATGTCTCCACTCGTGAGAAAACACACACACACACACACACACACACACACACACACACACACACACACACACACACACACACACACACACTGCATGCCTCCCATCCAGTTCTCCCAGATTCCATTACGTCTTTCTCTCCCTCTCTCTCTCCCTCTCGCTGTCTCATGCACACACACACACACACACACACACACACACACACACACACACACACACACACACACACACACTGTCTCTCATGTACTGTACATCCATCCAAATACCACATGCAAACCAAACATAATCACTTTGCAGTTTTCTCATGACAATAAACTCATTCATGAACTTGATATTTTACAAATAGCTCCTCTGTTGTTACACCCCTGCATTAGCTCTTGTTATGGGTGGCACTGCCCTTAGTGAAGGGTGGAGACGGTATATTATCACAGAAGGAGATTAATAAACTGCCGTCTGCTGAGAAAGGGGGGCATTCAGAGTTGAGTTGATCTTGTAAATGTGATTCATTTGGACATTTGATTAATCCACAAACAAAGACAGCTGTGTTGGCTTTGGATGTTAATGGCTCTGAAGGTGAGAGAGAGAGAGAGAGAGAGAGAGAGAGAGAGAGAGAGAGAGAGAGAGAGAGAGAGAGAGAGAGAGAGAGAGAGAGAGAGAGAGGACCCACCACCTCCCACCTAGTCTTGAGAAAAATGTCCAACCATCTAACAAGCCACTGCATTAGTTGTAAAAGACATAAAATCAGTTAGGGACCTGCAGACAAAAGTAAAACCAAACTATATCCTGTGCATTTTGAACTGATCCCCACTATTATGTAGGAGGTGGGAAATATAAGAAAATATTGCCTGTGTATATATGTTTCATAGTGTGTGTTTCTGTGTGTGAAACCTGTACATACCATAGATGGTGAGGCAAACCGTGCTACTCTTGATTCCGTCTGGATAAGTGTGGAACTCGCAAGCGTAGCACCCCTCATCCTCCACCCGCACTGGCCTCAGCACCAAGTCCGAGTCGGACAGTGACGCCGCAACCGTCGCCCGGTCCTGGTACTCCTCTTTGGTCTCTGGGTCACCATCTGTAGTGTAGGACGCCACATCGCGCCACTCTGATGCCGTCAGCCTACGCCGCCACAGCACCTGCTGCACCTTCTCCGGTAGGCCAAAGTGACAGTTGAGAGTCGCCATCTTGCTGCTCACCGCTGTCTTGTTGCCTCCACTGATCACCACCCCTGAGGAGAGAGGAGGAGATGTTAATAGAGGTGGACGTTAACAGAGTCAGACGTCAATAGAGACGTTAATGTAGACAGACTATGTTGAGACAGGCAGGCATGGTGAAACAAAGAGAAAACAACAACATTGGGACAAAAAGAGTGATATGCAGTACAAACACAGAAGGAGATAAGCGGGCAAAGATAAAAAAGCAGGAAAGATTTGTGAAAAGAAAATCGCTATTAATGTACCCCAATGGCCCTGGACCCGAAACACTTAACTGGACTGAATCAGCTTTGGGATGAATAAAGTACAATCTTATTTCATCTTATCTTATCTCAGTCTTTGAGAGCTCAGAGCTTTAGGGTTGAGAGGAGCAATGTGCTTTAGCCTATTTAGCCACTGAATGCCTCTGAGTTTCACTAATAAGCAATAATCATAGCTAGAGAAAACAGACCAAATGGAGCATACAAAAACATCCTCGGAAACACTTAGATCCAGAGGGAGGGACTGGGCAGAAAGGTGCATGTTGTGACAGATATGAGAGGGAGAAATGCCCTGCATGTGACACTAGAGATATTAGATTGTAGGGAAAAAATCCTCAAATTGGGAGCAGCTGCAAGGAAGACAAACAGTTTAAAAATGACCTAAGGAGTTCTCCTGACAGAGATATTTTAGCAGAGAGTCGTGGGCTTGGCTCGACAAAACAGAGGGAGTTAGCGGTTAGCGCTTTCAGGAGAGAGACGGGGGGATGTGCGATAAGAGGACATTTGTGGACAATCAGGTGAATATACTACAGCAGTTTCCATAAAACGGAATAGTTCAGATGGTTTTCATACAAGTGAAATCCTAGCGGTGTTAGGCCCGATATTTTATCAACATATGGACTGCATGGGAATCAGCCCTGTGGCCTGGATAACTGCATAACCTCCCCGTCAGCTGGCCCATCTCAAATTCCCCCGTTCACAGGCCACACCACTCAACAGATGATTTACTGAAATATAGCAAGTGGGACCCAGAGAATAAGACACGAGACAGAAAGTAGAGAGAAATGGAGTGACTGAAATGGAGAAATGGAGGACTTTCTTCCTGGCCTACTGCCTGATGTTCCAGATGGTTCTCGTTATGAAGACAGCAGCTCCTGACCAAGAATTGTCCCTTGGTGGGGACATCCATTACCAAGGCCGGGTTAAGCACTTATATTTCTCCCACGCTCTGTCAGTAAACGGCACTTGGGACACTGAATCACAGCCTGAACCTGGATTTGCACTTGTGCTGAACTATCACCATTGCAGTGAATGATGACTTTTGCAGTGAATGATGACTATCATTACAATATGTAGATGTTATGTATGTTATACAAAAAGTTAGATACAGACATAGAGAAAAATATAATCAATTCATTATAATTGCCATTTACAATACAATTGTCTTACCCTAGGGCTACACTGGATGCGTTAAGTTAAGTGGTAAGTCAAGTTCCATCAAAAAGACATGAATGGTGAATAGAATTTAGAGTGTTGACTGTTATGCCGCACCTGGTGTAGCCACTTCCATTGTTTAGAGTGGAAGCTAATTGTTACGGCAGATAAGTCTTTGACTTAACACATCCAGTGTAGCCTCTCTGTTACAGTGCTTTACAGACATTAACAAGGAACACCCAAGAGCAACAGGTGCAAGGTAAAACTCCGTTGTACTATAGTAGTTATTTGAGAGAGAAACCTTGGGCAGATCGATGTACTCAAGTGGCAACCCAGGGATCATTCAGGAAAAGTAGAGTCAGTTGTTAACATAAGTGACTACAATTTGTCTATGTTCTTTGCTGAGCATCACAATAATGACTAAATATTGTCTCACAACATTATATGGTAGGAACTGTAGTCAAGCCATAGGTGCTAATCTAAAGTTGTGACTGGACAGTATAGTAGCATATAAATATACTACTTCACTACCCAAAGAAAAGTAGTTAAAAAACAAATGACAATGCTTAAATCTGAGACCTGATTAAATTAGTGCACAGCCCAAGCAACCCAGATGACCAGAATCTTTGGAATATATTGCCACAGCATGTCCTCAGGCACCTCAATAAAACTCAACACAAGTCAAACTTGATTAAAACAATAAAAAATAAATATTCAGCACAATAAAAGAGTAAATAGCAGCACAGCAGCTCACCTGTAACTGTGAGGCATGTGGGGGCCTCTTTCGAGCCAGACGGGTACATATCAAAGGCGCAGGTGTAGCAACCCTCGTCGCGGTAGCTGACGCGCTTGATGCTGATGTGGCTCGAATCGCCGGGTGAGGAGACCACTTCCACATGCTGCTTCCCACTGATGCTGTCGGGGCGGCCTGGTATGTAGCTGACCAGCGTCTCATTCAGCGGGTCTGTCCATCGTATCTGCGACACCGATTCTCCGCCGCCCTTTTTCACAAGCACGCAGGTCAGTGTGAAGGGCTTCCCCACAACAGCCTCCACCTTTGCTGGCGCTGACAACCTGCTGCCTGAGAGATTATAGCACAGCCCTCCATCAAAAACTGTCCAAAACAACAACACAACACAGCATAACAGCAACAGTAACACAACTCAATTAATCACAGTTCAACATAAAGTATGTGGCAACACAACTGCGACAGAATTTCAACACAGAGCACAGCGCAGCACAAGGCACAACACAGTTGGATCAATTACAGCTCACCACAGCCACACACAGCAGCCAAAAAATGGAACATTTTGAAAATGCTTTCATTTGCCCTCTGATTGCACTACAGTTTGCCAAATCCTTTTTATCATTATTTTTGTCCTGTAGAGAGATGGCAGGGGTGAGGAAAGTGGTGATGTGATTAAGAAATCTGTCTACATAGAGAGAAAATAGGAAATCTGTCTACATAGAGAGAAAATAGGCTCAGTCATCCATGGGAAGTCCAGTATACTGCGCAAAATTAGATACAGTGAAGCGTGATGGGAGAGGAATGAGATGCCGATCAGATTAAATCCCTAAGGGAACTTAAACCAAAACATGGTACTGACAGGGCAGTCTTTTGGACCATAGCTTTCTCATGGATATTAGTATGTTTTAACTATACATCAATGTTTCACTGTATTTCCTGCTTTCACAGGTAAATGTGGTGCATCGGAGTACCTTCAAGTCTGGACACCAGGACCACACAGACACACAATTGCAAGCATCTTGCTAGGGTCACTTTCAGCATCTTCACCTAAAATAATACAAACCATTAGGCCTATATTAGACTTAAATGGGATTTGAACACAATGTGTTGATCAATATGTTAATGGAGATTGATGTTTTATAGGCCTACAGTCAGGTAAGAATAAACTCACAACCCAAGATGTCTCTCCTGTAGAGGTATCTATTTGATATCAGACCAACGTCATCTTACAGCTGCTCTCTTTCCTGTGAAAGACCAACATTTTAGTAAAACCTACCTAGAAATGACGGTGAATATCAACTAGTCTATTTCCCTAACATCATCATATGAGTGGTAGGCCTCCAAAACTACCAAAGTGATGTCAATCATGTGGATATTCTGTAGGCTAGCTAAAATTTTCTCTCTTTAATGTCAATATTGACAACATAATATAGCCTACTGTAAGTCATCAGTATGTCATACAGACTTTACTGAAATAGTTGACCTTTCTCTACAGCTGGTTATTCTGATAGGTCTCAAATGATTTTGCAGGTGTTCCCATCCAGCAGCGGGGACAACAAAACACTGTTTTACGGCTGTTAATTTCAACTTCTACCATATTCTTATAATAGATTGGCCTACACCGTAGCCTATCCAAAAAAAAATATGAACTTGACCCGACACTTTACCTCTCCAATTTGGTAGTTATGTAGCGTAGCTTATTTTCCGAAAATTGTAGTAAAAATTGAAAACTAGACACTATGTAATTAGTTTATAAGAACACATCACGAAAGGAAACTGAATGGGTTTAATGTCCACTTGGTAAGGCGTGTCAACTCTACAGTAAATGTCATCTCAAGGTGACAGCATAAATACATTGGATTTATTTATTTATTTTTTTCCTGTATGGTGTATTTCTGTCACAAACTGTTGAAGCGTAGCAGCCCAATCTACCACGAAATGATGACGGAGCACACGAGCGCAGAATAAACACACTGATGTTCATGTAGGCTACAAACAGCAATATTTCTACACATAAGTTCTTCAGCCACTATGGATGGTCTCTCCATACAATCCCAGTGATGCAAACTGTCTTTTTTGCTTTAGTCATTTAAATATTCCTAACTTTAATTTTTCTGGAGACTAAAGCTACATTTTCCTGTCAAACAACAGTCGACTTACCTCCAGCTTGGACATCTACTCTCTCCAACGGCAAAAACGCGGAATGGGATTCGTCAGCCTTGGGGAAAGAAGTGATTCAGGCCGTCCCCTAGGCTACTCAACAGTTGGATCAAGCGCCTTGAGAACCAACTGTGGTAATGGCGCCACCTGGAGGATGATCATTTCAGCAATCGATGATTATGACACAAAATGCGACCTCCAGTGGGCTACACAATGAGACACAACTAAGCTACTGACCAGAAATGAGTGTTCAAAATGTCCATCTATGAACATGCACCATTATATTTATAATTCATAGCATTAGCCGTATGTAGGATAAGTAGACTTATGGAAAGTTATTGGGTTGTGAAAGTCCAATACACCACAGTCCCCATCTTCCTCTCAAGACTTAGACATTCCTATAAGACACTTTGTGTAATGACAATGACAACACAGCTTGAGGCTGACACAGCTTCACATGTTATTCAAAAGGATACACATGAGTGAAACTAGCAAGCAAGGAAACTCTGCTGTAGGCCTACTTTAGCTGCTATTGACAATAAAGACATTCATTCATTCATTCATTCATTCATTCATTTATGTCTGGCACAATCCTCATAAAATTGTCTCATAAACCATAGTACGGTGGGCTGAGGTGTCCTTGTTGTGGACCCAGGAACACATGACTTGAATTCAGCACAAGATAATTTCCCAATCCTCTCCCATGTTTCTTCTAAAGGCATTTCTTAACATATCTATCAGTGACCAAAGCCAAACAAAAAAAAAAAAAAAAGAATTCATCTTCTACAACAGCTGCCTCATGTACTGTACCAGAGGACCAATTGAAACGAATGACAATGGCACCCTCTTTTGGGCACTGTGAATTTAGTCAAGACAATAAAAATGAACACTCAGATATACCTGTACACCTGCGACATGACATGACATGAGACATGT
>JAODXP020000016.1:19362468-19389166 GCA_027497455.2 Sardinella longiceps | reverse complement strand
ATGAGAATCAGGGGCAAGGAAAAACTCCCTCGCTTTGTAAATAGTTTGTTATGTAGGAAGAAACCTTGGGCAGATCCACGCCTCATGGACTCAGCCTACCTGCCTGGGGCCTAATAAAGTATCCGTAAAGTCTGATGCATAGATTGACCATGGTTAACACAAAACAGTATGAGTACTGAATGTAGTCAGAGATGATATACACATAGTTTGTGCGACAGTCAGGGCCAAGGGATGGAGTCAGTAGTTGGAGTGTGGGATTAGTCAGTATTTGGAGTGGGATCAGAGTTCATTGGGTGTTGGTCGCCATCTAAGTAGTGGTCATCAGGGGGCCATCAGGCCAGTTCCATCACGGGCCTCAGAGAAAAGGGGGATGGTCATGGTGTGTGGCTCCGGGGAGGTTGGTCAGCATCCGTAGTGGGGTAGGGTTGGTGGCAGGGAGGTACGGGAGGTTCATCACTCAGCCAGTGCGTCGGGGCAGAGGAGGCAAGAGAAACAAAGAGAAACAGAAACAAGAGGATTAGGCCAATCTAGGAGGATATCACTTCATGATATGTGTCATATAATCTAGCTAGAGTGAGGAGAGGGAGAGAGAGAGAGAGGAGAAAGAGGGTTGTACAGGATGGCAAGTGTGCAGAAGGTGGCAGCACTAGGCTATCGCAGCATAACTAAGGTATGGTACATGGCATCTCACCAACCCAGAAGGGGGTGGTCAGTGGCCGCCTTGGAAAAACAGCAGAGGTAGCCCTCCCAAGAAAGCCCAAGAGGAGTGGTGATATGCCATGGCCCACTCCTAATTATAGGAAATGTCAAAAAGGAAGGTTTTAAGTCTAGACTTAAAGGTATTGAGAGTGTCCGCTTCGCGAATGTAGGGAGGAATAGAATTCCATAGAAGAGGTGCTCGATAGGCAAAAGCTCTTCCCCCAATTGTAGTTTTAGATATGGTCACTTTTTCAAGGAGGCCAGCATTTTGAGATCTCAGAGGTCTTGCTGGATGGTATGGAACAAGTAAATCTGTAATATATGCAGGAGCTAAGCCATTAAGTGCCTTATACGTCATGAGAAGGATTTTGAAGTCAATTCGACTTTTGACAGGAAGCCAGTGTAGAGATGCTAGAATGGGAGAAATATGTTCATATTTCTTAGTTCTAGTGAGTGTTCTAGCTGCTGCATTTTGGATTAGCTGTAGACTTTTAATGCAGGTGTTACTGCACCCTGAGAACAGAGCATTGCAGTAGTCGAGTCTGGAGGTAACAAATGCATGTATAAGTTTTTCAGCATCCTCAAAGGACAGGAACTTCCTAACCTTAGCAATGTTTCTAAGGTGAAAAAATGATGTTTTAGAAATGTGCTTTACATGGCTATTCAGGGAGAGGTCTTGATCAATAAGTACCCCCAGATTTTTCACTTGTGAGCTAAATGAGAGTGTAGGACTGCTAAGTGAGCTATGATGGTGAAGCGAGGTGTCCTTCAGTTGTTTAGAGGCAATCATCATAACTTCAGTTTTATCTGAGTTCAAGCATAAGAAATTTTTTGACATCCAAACTTTAATGTCTTCAAGACAGGCATTAAGTTTGGTTGTCGGAGTACAGTCGCTAGGCTTCATAGAGAGATAAAGCTGTGTATCATCTGCGTATGAGTGAAATGCAATGCCATGTTTCCTAATGATTTCACCCAGAGGTAGCATATATAGAGAGAATAGTAGGGGGCCCAGTACTGAGCCTTGCGGAACGCCATATTTAACTTTAGCATGATAAGATGAGACGTTGTGAGCATGTACAAATTGGTATCGATCAGTGAGGTAGGATTTGAACCAAGCTAGTGCTGAATTTCTAATGCCTATCGTATGTTCGAGTCTGTGTAGTAGGATATCGTGGTCAATGGTGTCAAAAGCTGCACTAAGATCAAGTAAGATTAATATGGATACATTACCATTGTCCATGGAAAGAAGGAGGTCGTTGAAGACTTTAACTAAGGCTGTTTCAGTGCTGTGATTAGCTCTAAATCCTGATTGGAAGACTTCCTGGATTTTGTTTTCGTCTAGGAAGCGACAAATTTGTTTGAACACAATTTTTTCTAGAATTTTGGATATAAAAGGAAGGTTGGATATAGGTCTGTAATTAGCCAGAACATCAGGGTCAAGGTTTGGTTTTTTAATCAATGGTTTAATGACTGATGTCTTGAAAGTAGTTGGTACATGTCCCGCTAGGAGTGAGCTATTGATAATTTCAAGTAATGTCTCAGCTAGCGGTGTAAAGGCTGCCTTGAGGAGGTGAGTAGGAATAGGATCAAGTAGGCATGTTGACGCCTTCGCTTTAGTAATGAGAGAAGAAATTTCTAATATATCAGTGGGCATAAAGGAGTCAAGGTATGCTACGGGTTGGCTACAGCTATCAGTAGTTAGTAGAGAGGCTGTAGGCATGTTGCTAATTTTAAGTCGTATGGTTTCAATTTTTTCATTGAAAAAATTCAGGAAGTCGTCACTGCTGAGGTGACTTGGAATGGACTGAGTTACTTCAGTCTTACTTTTTGTCAAATTTGATATAGTGTTGAAGAGGAATTTTGGATCGTCTTTGTGTTCATGTATAAGCGAGGAATAATAAGCTGTTTTAGCATTGTTCAGTGCAGTCTTGTATTCTTTCAGGCTCTCTCTCCAGGCAATGTGAAATACTTCGAGTTTAGTGTTGAGCCATTTCCTTTCTAGTCTGCGAGCAGCCTGTTTTAATGTACGTGTATGTGTGGTGTACCAAGGGGCAGTTTTTTCTACCTTCCTTGTTTTCTTTTTAAGTGGAGCAATTAAGTCAAGTGTTGAATGTAATGTGTTCATAACATGATCAGTAAATTGGTCGATATGTGTTGGTGATGGGATAGGACTATCATAGCGTGTTGGTGTAAGGTCAGGAATTTTTCCAATGAAATCGTCAGTGGTTTTAGGCGTTATGCCTCTAGTGTAGTAGTGGGTCACATTTTGCGCTACATGGTCGACTGGTATTTCTAGAGTAATAAGGTAGTGGTCAGTCAATGTTGGTTGGGGTGCAATTGTAAGTTGTTCTACTTGAGTACCATAAGTTAGTACAAGGTCGATAGTGTGGTTGTCTTTATGTGTAGGTGCATTTACATTTTGACAGAAGCCAATGTGCTCAATAAGAGATTGGAATGCAGCTGTCAGGCTGTTGTGTGCAACATCCATGTGAATATTAAAATCACCCAAGATGACTATTGTATCTGATTTAACAACTAATGTGGATATAAAGTCAGAGAATTCAGTTAGGAATTCAGTGTATGGCCCTGGAGGTCTATACAATGTTACAATAGTTAATGGCTTAGCTCCAGGTTGAATAAGGTTGAGGACGAGTACCTCGAAAGAATTGAACTTATGTTCGAGCTTGGGAGCCATACTGCAGCTAGAATTGTAGATAGTGGCTACCCCACCTCCACGCCCGCGTTGGCGCGGTGTGTGGAAGTTTGAATGACTGGGGGGAGTGGCTTCATTTAGCGATAGGTATTCGTCTGGTTTTAGCCAGGTTTCAGTGAGGCAAAGTATGTCAATATGATTATCAGTAATGAGTTCGTTTACTAGCGTCGATTTTGACGAGAGTGAGCGAGTATTCAACAAGCCAAACTTCAATTTTGACTGTTGGCTATGCTTATAGTTTGCTTCTGGTTTTATGTGTATGAGGTTACTATGGTTAATGCCTCTATATCTCGTGGACACTCTCCCTAAGGGGACCTGACTTCTGCTAATATCACGGCGACGCGGCAGGGAACTGTGTAAGACAGTAATCCTGCCACCTGAACCAAACTCTGGTATATCAGGAACATGCCGCGGTTAGATGCCGGTCGATGTTCCTAGAAAGGAGACCGGTTCCCCTCCGCGAGGGATGGAGACCGTCTCGATTCATAAGTTCAGGTTTTCCCCAGAATGACCTATGGTTGTCAATAAACCCCACGTTATTATCGGCACACCATTTAGACAGCCATCGGTTCAGGTCGGAAATTCTGCTGCTTATTTCCTCCCCGAGGTTAAGAGGTAGGGGACCAGAGAAAGTTACAGAGTCAGACATCGTTTGTGCCAACCCACACAGGGACATAAAACTCATTTTGGTGATCTCCGACTGTCTAAGCCGAACATCGTTAGCACCGGTGTGGATAACAATACGAGAGTACCTAACATTACGTTTAGCCACCAGTACTTTTAAATAGGATTCGATGTCGCTAGCTCTGGCCCCTGAGATTGAAGTGACTATGGCCGAGGGCGTTTCTAGCTTCACATATCTGACTGACGACCCGCCAATCACCAGAGTTTTATGGTTGGTAGAGTTACTCGGTGAGTCACTCAGAGGACTAAATTGGTTAGATAGGTGAAGCGGTGGTGGTTGGAGTGCAGTGGGGTTTATTTTGCCGGCTTTTCTGCGCCTAGCCGTGACAAAACGACCCTGATCCCGCTGCGGGGGAGAAGCTGCCGGCTCGCTAGCTAGTTCTAGCTCTCTAGGGGATGAGCTCGCAACTGGTGCATCCACACTTGCTAAGGGGGCTGAGTTGCTAACTGGCACTAGCTTGTCTAACGTGTGGATGCGGTCTTCTAGCCTAATGATGTCGGCTAACGTGAGGAAGCGGGCTTCCAGCACCGATAGCCTTGCCTCCATGCTAGCTAGTTTCCTACAGTTGTTACAAGTATCGGTACCACTAAAGGAGGCTGACGAGTAACTAAACATTTGACATCCCGGACAACGGATAGGGGTAGAGGAGGAAGGAGAGGACATGGTGCAGACAGAACAAGTTGTAAGGACAGTAATTAAATCTAGCGTTAAGTTGAGGGCTAAAATAAAGTAGATTTAGGATGAAAAACTATGAGCTCACAACTAGCGTGGCACTAGCGTGTCAATCTGAGTCTGAATGAGAGAGGAAATGACGTAGCACGCTTACCGTAGTGACAGCTCTCACCCTGACAGCCCAATGCTGCTTTGCAGCATTGCAAAGCATGTATAGCCTCCAGCCTTAAGACTACAGCCTTCCTCGTTTGATCCTGACTGTCTTACTTAAAGAGATGATGTGGTCATGTAGAGTGTGTAGAGATTCATTGATTGACTGGCTGGTGACCGGAATCAGCCAATTATTACATGCTTTTCAAAGCAGAGTGGACGTGGTCAGACCAACTGTACTAATTGGCATGTGAGGTGTGTGTGACATGTCTATCTCTGTCTGTGCAATAGAACATGCATACACACTTTATAATACTATGAATTATGTCAAATTATATTATGACAATTTGTTGGCTTCGAGTTCATTAAGGTCACAGACGTTAAAAGAGCAGTCGCAATGTTTGCTACTGCCTTTTATTTTGGAAGGAAATGGTAAATATTCAAATCTGTACAATGGTTGAAGCCTGAAGCTCAGACGCCTGGCTCCAGTGCAGGATCTGTGTCCTGGCTTGGGTGCTTCTGTGGTGGCCCCAGAGGTTGTCTGTCCACAGGCTCTGAGGGTTCTTACTGTTGTTGTAAAGCAGAATGGGGACATGTGTATCCATTTGTCTGTGTGGGGTGCAATGCATGCTGTGAGGGAAATTTGAACTTTGACCTACGCCTACTTGAAGTCTTCTGTTTCTAATCAGCCATGTGACATGTCCATATAGCTTGTTAACAAATTGGGTATTTTTTCAATATCTTTTGACAGAATGAACTGGATTATTCAATCACACTCTGATATTCATGGAATTTGAAAACATGAATCCTTTTATGTACTGTATATTGATTATCGGCCATCCAAAGCTGTTGACCCCGAAAGTAACGCAGCCAATGATCTGATGATTCTTTTTCAAATCCGTAAAGGCAGGGGTGTCAAACATAAGGCCCTTAACATCATTTCATGCGGCCCCCATGTCAGCCCTCTGAGGAAAATCCCATTGCTCATGTGGCCCTCGACAAAAATTAGTTTGACATCCTTACTTAAAGGGATTATCCAAAGGTAAACAACCCATACCGCCGTGTTGCAGAGTGCTGTCAGTACGAATGACAGAATGTGGTACAACGTAGACCAAATGCCGTAATGGCAGTCAATATTAACTATTGGTGAAATTTGGTAACAAATGCTGTCACTCTCATATTTACAAGCAGAACGTCATGGACTCAGACTCAGAGAGATAGTTTCGATGAAATCAGCAAAAGGTTTTAATGAAATACTTGTGTACAGGGAAAACCAGTTACGAGGAAACTGTTGCAGTGTTCAACAAACAGGCAGTCAAAACATAGAAGTTTTCAGGAAGAGTAATCCATAATCCAAAGTTCATTGGCAAAAACACAGGAGATCACAAAAGAGTTCATACAAAAGCAGGAGATCCAAAAACTGCCAAAGGCCAAAGCTCTCAGAAGGAGAAAAGTCACTTAACTGAATCCAGGGAAGACACACCAGATAGAAACCCAGGAGAAAACGCAGCGAAGACAACTTGTGTCGCTAGGAAAGTCCACTGAGACCGAGTTTGCGCTGTGATGACAACAAGGCCAGACAAGGAGTGAGAGGAGCTGAGCTGCTTCAATAGTAGTCAGGTGGAGCAGGTGTTTGTGATTTAGTAATCAGGGGAGAGGGAACGGAGGACTTCAGAGGCAGGAGGCATGGCCAGAGGAGAACCTGGTGCAGACGTGACACAGCACTTGGTAGCCTTAAAGGGACCATATTATGCTTTTTCCAAGCTAACTTTTTAGCTCTATTGCTCAGAACAGGCTGTTTCTCATGGGGGAGTGCACAAGGTAACTAGACACTTGCAGCCAACACATTGAGTATTTCCCCTGTAGCCTATGACAGACCACTCCTAATTAGTCAATTGATCATTTTCATTGTTCTCAGTTGCAAAGTGCTAACCTGGTTCTCACGCAGATGGATGTTTCTCATCCATCTGGAATTTCGTCGATTGCCCAGGGTTGTATTAAAAAAAAAACTCAAACCTGATTGGAAAATTCAATGTGCCTGTCACGTACTACTTGCTACGTCATACCTGTTAACATCCCGCCCCACGATTGTGATTGGATCTATGGCATAGAGGCGGGCTCGAGTATGGGGTAAACGAAGACTTCGGGCTCAACAAGCCGCGCCCAGACCCTCGTGCGAGCTCACGAAGTTGAACGAAGATGCACGAAGCACGAAGGGTCTGTGAGAACCAGGCTAGCAAAGTGCCTGCCAACTTCTCTCTCTCTCTTTTTTGCAATTATCCATTCTCATTGCCTTCAGCTGCTAATGTTGTGGAACCCCACCCACCTTACCCTGTGACATGTAGTTAGGAAAATTGTATGCAGGTGGTTTAAGCACACAGAAGCTGAACAGTAACTAACAGTGTCAATTGTCTATTTTAACAATTGAGGCTTTTTATCCATCTTAAAGTGTGTGTAGAGGCAATATAGAGCCAAGAAGCACATTCAAAAGCCACATAAAAGTGTTTTTTCATAATATGGGACCTTTAAACAACAGCCTGATTAATTCTGGATTTTTCCTTTTGCAAAATATTTCTTTTTCTTTTTCAATTACATTTTTAATGAACTTTGGAATGTTTTGAAAAAAAAAAATGTTTTTTGTTATTGGGGGCATTTATGACCAGCTGCAGCTCTTATGTCTATGCCCCTGCTCCAGTCTGATCTACATACTGTGCTTGCTACATTAAGACAGGCATAGTGAGGACATCTCGCCTAGGCTAGAACAGATAATGGACTTTTCTGTCAGAACTTGTAATGCGCCATTAAAAGGTTTGGTTAAATGGCTTGGAAGAAGGAAAATGGTGAGTATTTTAGACTGAGAGGCTTGAGGATAACTGACATTAATAAAGAGGTAGGAGAAGCAATGACTCAGTCTCCCATTCAGGAAGATTCAAGGATGCTGACACTCACTTAGCGAGGAAGGAAAAGAAATGCAGTCAGGGTCAGAAAGCTGGTCCTCCCTTTTCTTTTGTTTGGCCTTGTTGTTTGGGACCATAGCAACTGCTGTTGATAAGGGTAGCTTGTGTTATGTCTTCAATAAGCATATTCTTTGTGATGCAGTGTCTACACAGCTCAAGATGTTTTTCCCTCTTGGGAGAATGAGGGCGGAATGCGATACAAAGACCATTCTTTTTCCCATCTACAATCCACATAAGATCCCCATAGCTCTGTTGCACGAGCCTGCTGACTGCACTAGTGAGTGGAATGTAAAATATGGAACAACAGATATCGAACACGAACGCAAAAGCGAACGAGCAGTTTCATTGAGTCAACGGCACCACTAATCTTATTTTCGTCTTTGAATGTTGTTGGTACCTTTGGTTCAATATAAAGTGCTCGCTTGTGTTTGTGTTTACGTTCTTTCAATGTTCCAAATTCTTTCATTCCACTTTCATGGAACAGGGCTATGGTTGAATGAAGCATGAACCGTCACTTTAAAATATCTTAAACTTGAGGATTGGTCTGTATTTTGTCTGTCTGAATGGGGTGAAAAACATACTAAATATCAAATGCATGTAAAGTATCCCTACCTTACTTTACCTTAGCCAGAGATACTGTATTATGGGTTTAAGGTCTCTGCCTTAGCTACGTACCTGTCAACTAAACTGATCTCAAAATCTGACTGGACATTGCAAAAACAGACTAACATACAACATTTTGGGATTTGGAATTGTGAAGTAGACTTTTAATTCGACTCAACATATATAGTGCTGATATTAAGCAACATTGATTACGCTATACAACATTTAATCATTGTTAGGACCCTTAAAACTGGTAAATTTACTTAAAACAGCCAAAAATTATACTTTAAAATGACCTCAACCAGATGTGGCCAGCTGCAATTGAACCATGATATGTGGAGTGCATGCAATTGCTTTTACTCTGGTACGTATGGAGGTCTCTTATTCCTGGAATGGGATGAATTATGAATAGCATGCAAAGGTCAGAATCATTTAACGTGGTGATGAGCCTTCATCTCCACAGGTGGCATCTCATCATTGTGTGTGTGTGTGTGTGTGTGTGTGTGTGTGTGTGTGTGTGTGTGTATGTACTGTATGATAGGTAAAGAGCAAAATGGGGAGCTTCACCTCGAGAGCCATACTTAGCCAGAGCATGTCAGTTGTGAACTTTTCAAAGAAATGCATGATTATCACTCATAACCTTTAGTGTATGGGTGTGAGCGAAAGGAACTGTGTGTTGGTCTTATGGAATACTATTGCTTATTTACTAGAGAGAGGAAGTACACCAAAAGATGACACCAGAGAGGGTTAAAGTATGCTATGATCTTTGATGATACTATAGGAAAGCTGAAGTATTAGAACATTCGACTCCCATGCTGCAGGTTCGTTGTAATTGGCGGAGTGGCAAGTTAGCTAACTGAGTGCAGTGAGAACGGCTCCGGCGACACCACGACAATTTGTAATTGGAGTTAGGTGAATAATATTTTTTTGCATCTAACTGCACTGAGTGTTTGTGAAAACTGGGTATTTATCTGAAAAGCACTGATTCTTCCCACTATACTGAGAGTACTGTAGGCCATGACTATTTGATCACAAACTCAAACAGAAAGGCAGGTGAATGTTGCACTTACCATGCAGTAGCTTTTATTTGCTCTTTAAAAGCTGCTTTATCAATAACCTAAGCTGATGTATTTATTTATTTATTTATTTATTTAATTAATGCATTGCTGTCTTTTGGGGCATCACATGCCAAGTGATTTCACTGGTGATTTGTTTTCTGAGTCTCGCGGGGGGAAGTGTGACATAAATCGACCAGAGTCACTGTTGTTATTATGTACCATGTGATTACAAGGCTCTTAATGGTTATCAGTGTTCAAAGGACCCCCAGGGCTTCTGAACCTCAGTAGAACTAAGATCTTTTTACTGTCCAATAAGGGATTCTTTATGCGGGACGGTATAATGCTTTGTTGTTAAAGGACCTTACTTTCCAAAACCCCCCTGTGTCCATATTGATTTGGGATTAAATTATTTTTAGCTCTCCATAGAAATTACTTTGTTAATGGGAAGTCCCTAACTAATGGGCACTGTAAGATGCTTTGGTCTTTGGTGTTAGACCAAGCAAATAAAATGCAGGGATCATCTTTGCTAACTCCAACACAGGAATTATGGTGATCTACTACGCTTAAACTAGAAAAAAATAGCTTGTCCAGCTTGTTTTTATTACAATCTTAAAGGAGAATGGGATGTTGTTTGAGGTTAATGAGAGCTGGGTGTGGGAAAAGGATGGGAAAAAAGCGAACACAAATTGAATTCCAAAGGCAGCAACATAAGATACCAATATCCTCCAAATGAATATGATGATGGATACCAAAACTAATAGTTGCTTATAAAAGCTCAGAAAATGACAGAGATCCTTTTTTTTTGTAGAATTTCTTTCACATTAAAACATGTGACATAATTCCACTCATGTCCCTCATCCATCTCCTCTTCTTCCTTCTCTTTTTCCTCCCCTCCCCTTCTCTTCCTCTTACCCCTCTTCCTCACTCTTTACCATACTCCCTCAGGCGGGCCATGAAGAGGCCTAGCAGCTTTCAGTGTCCTTTCCAGAAGAACTGTGTCATCACCAAGAGCAACCGGCGCCAGTGTCAGGCCTGCCGCCTGCAAAAGTGCCTCTCCATCGGCATGAGGAAGGAGAGTGAGTGAACACTGTCAGACACTCTTTCACTAAGTGTCCTTATGTCACTGAATCTCATGCTGTCTGTCCATGTTACTGAATATCCTTATCGTGCTATCAGTCTGTCTCACACTAAAGGCCAATCCAGACTGAAGATCCATGACGAGATGAGACAGTTTTAGAGAGGTGTTGCGACGGTGTAAATCAATAGTCACAGGTTGTTGCGAACAGTTGCAAGCCATTATAAAAGATTTAACATGTCAAATCGCAGTTTCTGAGTTTTAGAATGTCGCAGGTTTTTAGAATGTGGCAGACCGTCTTGTCACAGATCTTTGGTCTGTAGCCGCCTTTATTGCCACTATCGTGCTGTCAGACTGTCTTACTGAATGTCCCTACTGTGTTGTTTTTCTCACAAGTGTCCCTATCAATCTGTCTGTCTCACTGAGTCTAGCCATCATGCTGTCGCGCATCTCACATCTCTGTTATGCTGCTTGTCTAGCTTAGTGGGTCGCAGTTATGGTTTCAGTCTCTTTTGCTGTCATTTTCTCTATCCATTTAATCCTACTAACTGTCAGCTTCATTCAATTATTGCTATATCCATTTACGGAAAGTTGTTAAATAAAGGGGTAAACAGATTTGTGGTGAGGTTGACTGTCAGGACTATTGATTTGGTGCAATGTTTAAGGTTAGAGTTAGGGTTTTAGTGTGTGTAGGAGCTCACCAACACTCCTCTGTTTGTGTGTAAACAATCTGTGTGAGGTCACTGATGCTTGGCTGTCATGATTGACCTTTGACCCTCCATGCCTTTAGTGATCATGTCTGATGAGGCTGTGGAGCAGCGGCGCTGGAAGATCAAGCGCAAAAGGTTGATAGCCAAGCCCATGCTGCTGTCACCCCAACAGGAAGACCTCATCCAGGAGCTCACCAAGGCCCACAGCCAAACATTTGACAGGACCTGCTCCCACTTCCATCAATTCCGCGTCAGTCTCTCTCTTTTAACTCTATGGTATTGGTAAACACAATTTATGATTGCAGCCAGTAGAATCAATATTTGTACTTACAAATCTAAAAAGAATTTAATGAGACACTCATGAAGTCATATAAATAATTTTTGTTTCAATTTCAACTTCTGTGACAAACTATTTAGCTTTGAGCCATGATATGGTGCACATTTATTTGAATGCATATTCATTGTTTCTTTTGTGACTTTTGTAAGTAGTATCTTTGTCCTTGTAAGATTTTTGATTGGTAGACAATACATTATCCCTAACATTTATGGCTATTTACAGTATGTATGTATGTGTGGGGCAGTATTTGCAAAGTAGTATATCCACAGTTTTCATGAAATAAGAGTCAACATGACAATTATTTATTTAATATTTAATAGATAGAGATAAAGAAACCCAAACAAAATTTCAACACATTTGTGAAGGGCTGATCTGTTTTTTTTTCCTTACTTAGCCCCTGGATCGGTGTGCATCCTCGTCATCAATCAGCAACCAAGAAACGCAGAGCTTACTGTCTAACTCAGCTCAGTGCGAAGAGAGTCAGAGTAGCGAGAACGCTGAAGTTACTGAAAGGAAGCCTGGCGTGGTTTTCACCTCTCTGTCCCACATCAATGACCTCAGCACGTACATGATCCAGAACGTCATCAACTACGCCAAGATCATGAGCACCTTCAGGTCTCCACACATTTTTATTATGAAAAGTTTACCATGACTAATCGTCAGATTCCTGTGCCTGGAAGCCACATACTTGCTCTCTCACCATTTACATATCCCTTCCTGTCATTTTTGTTTTGAAACTTACAAATGTTTCAGATAAACCACTAAACTATACTCTCTCTCTGTGTGTGTGTGTGTGTGTGTGTGTGTGTGTGTGTGTGTGTGTGTGTGTGTGTGTGTGTGCGTGTGTTTGTGTGTGTGTATGTTTTGACACCAGGTCTCTGACGATAGAAGACCAGATCTCGCTGCTCAAGGGAGCCACATTTGAGATGGTGCAGATCCGTTTCAACATGTTGTTCAACAACAAGACAGGCATATGGGAGTGCGGCTCGCTCCACTACTGCTTGGACGATGCCTCTCGGGGTAGGCGCACAGTTTTTCATTTTATCGTCTCATCTTATTGGTGGATGCTTTTACAACCACCCTTAAGCATTTCAGACAAAAGAAAGTCTCTGTGAAACTTCAATTGAAGCAAGTGCGTCATTCATCCAAACATTGGCTTTCATCACTTACCGAAGGATAATACAATGTCCATAATTTGAGCCTAGACAGTATTTCATTGGTTGTGAATCATACAATGCCCCTGGCCTGGGAATTCCCATGATACTTGCGCGCTTATTTCATTTAGTTTGGCGATCGCCAGGCTAACGATGCCCCTATGCTGGATTGATTCTTGGATTTGGATAGGTTTGTGGGGGTTTTAGCTGCAGAGCCAATGACCTTTTAATAGCTTTTTGCCATGCATAGCAAATTCAAATGTGTTAGTTGTCCTTAATAAAGAAGATAATAAAAATGTCAATATTTATGATATTTTCACCAACATATGCTTGTGATAGAGACTACTACCCTATGACATCAGTGTGTGCTCCCTGAACCACATGACCCCACCACTCTTCTCCACAATCGTGCCAAAACAGCACAGTTAGATTAGCTGGGTCTCCATTCAATTTATTTGCATTTCATATTTGCATTTCCTAATTGCGTGCATCTTACCATAAATCCGGGGACCTGGGTTCAAATCTGACCTGAGGTCATTTCCCGATCCTCATGCATCTCTCTCTCCCACTCATTTCCTGTCGCTCTCTCTACTGTCAACAAATTGAAGGCAAAAGCCCTAAAAAAAATTGGCTATGTCTATGGACAGAAACTTGGTAAAGCAAATGAACACAAATGTATCTGTTTCCATCCACTTTAATGGCATTATACCTCATTTGCATCATGTTTAAATCCATCCCCCTCAATGAATAAAGTTTATACTTGCACAGGGGGACTAATGCAAAATTGTGGAGGTTTCCAACCAAGGATAACTCATTTGCATAGTTTGTATGCGCATCAGCTTGTTGGATGTAAACCAAGCTATTGTAACTTTCAGCGGAGGATTCAGCCTGCGTATTCCATCTCCTCATAACTACTATTTAGATTAAATACCTTGCATACAGTATTTTCCCAAAATGAATATAAATTTTATCCCCATCCCAAATCTCTCAGCAGATTGAGATTAACTTTTCCCTAAATGTCTTCCTGGCTTTTCCGCCAAAAGATCTGCTATCTCTTCCAACATGAAAGCAGGTGGTCCCTAACCCTAACCCTACTCCAATTAGCTAATGCACGGTTTGCATAGGCTGAAGGACATTATCCAAAAGCACCACAGTTACAACTAACCTTAGAAATCATTCATTATCTTCAGAAATTGCCCAGCAAACATTGCACAGATGCACACAAAAACCATTACAAAACAATGATACACATAACTCCTCTTGTGGGCTGCAGTTATAAGACAAACACGTAGGTAGGCTAAGCACTGTCATTGTATTTGCATGACAAGTGTGTGAGAATGAAAATCCCTAGATTTAGATTCTTTTTCTAAAATTACTAATGACATTTGTGGTAACCATGGCTACCCCTTGTGACAGGCATTCGGAAAATGAGAGCCTAGATGAGATTCCTGTTGTTTGGTCTCTTTAAAACCCCACTCATGAATGTGTTCCTCCTCCATCTCTTTCTCCTCAACCTCCTCCTCCTCCATAACTGCCAGTCAGCTGTGGTCACTTAACTGCACTTAATTATCATAGCTTTTACATTCTCAGCTAATGAGGAAAAAAAACACATTCAGGCTAACTCCTCCACCTGTGCTGATTAGCTGCTCGCAGGTGTTCCACAGACAAGCAAGATGTGTGGGAAAATGAGAAGAGGAAAAAAATAAGCTCACATAGCCTTCCAAAAAATGAACAAAACAAAAAAAAGCGACATGTCGTATCTCTCCGGCTAAGTTTGATAAAATGGCAGGCAGACACAGTAGGCTGCTTTGTAATGAGAGCAGGTTGTTTGATATTGCCGGTCACTCGCTCTGTCAAGGAGGTTAATAACCTGTAGGCTGTAGGGCAATGGTCAGGCGAAGGACTGGGGCTTAACAAGCACAACTACTATATGGCCATAGTAGTGTGACAGTGTGAATAAATATATATGTGTGGAGAGAGAGAGAGAGAGAGAGAGAGAGAGAGAGAGAGAGAGAGAGAGAGAGACCCATTAAAAAAAAACAACCATGAAAAGTCCTGCTGGGTCATGGTAATTACTATGTTAGGTCAGGTCATCTTTCAGCCCCATTCCCTCCACATAGTATACCGCGGGGATATGTGGGAGGGTGCACTCAGTAGAATTGGCTTTGTCCTATGTGTCACTCCAATCTGGCTGTGCTCTCGTTAACACTCAAACCACCCCTCTCTTCCTCTGCTCCCTCTTTCTCTCTCACTTTTCACCACTCTCTTCATCTCTTCTCTTCTCTTTAGCTCTCTCTGTCCACCATTGATGAGCCTGAAAGAGAAGAAGAAAAACAGGTGGATAGGGGTTAATTTGATAGTGCGAACTCTATTGTGCAGAATGACCTTGCGTTCCATGCTCCCAATGCTCTTTTCTCATTGGACAGCTGTAGATAACTGTTGTCATGGGAGACCAGTAGTAGTGGACGCATGTGTGCTGGCCATTAACGGGAAATCTAACCCCGTTTCTCCTGAGAAATGTAATTTAGGGCTGCTCAGTGACCTCAAAAGAAGGGTCTCTTCTTTTTGGGTCAGTGGGGCTGCTTTGCATTCTGTAACTTAATTGAAGCCACACCAGATGTAAGCTTTTTGTGAGTGCTCTCCATAGCAACGCATGTAAACACAAGGGATTCACTGGATGCTCTCAGAGATACTGAATTATTAACCGTCTCTGATGCTCTCTTGTGATGTATTCATTTGTAGAAAAACACCTATTTGATAGCCTTTCTCATTACACATAGCACATGACACCCACAAATTGATAAAGAAAAAAAGAAAAAAAGTAACGTAAATTAATGAAAATAAAGACAAAAAAGTGATTCCTATGCTATTGCATATGAATCCTCTTTGCATGGCTAATGTACGTAGCTGTTGATCCAGTCATTGAATTGTGCAAATATCATGGATAATGTCATGTAGTGTATGTGGGATCTACTTTAAACATGAAGTTCCTTTGATGGAGTCCTCTGAGTACAGCCAGAAATGTAAAGAAAGAAGAAAACACAACAAATGCACTTCATTGACATCAACTCTCTGTTTCTTGTTTTCTCTCTCTCTCTCTCTCTCTCTCTCTCTCTCTCTCTCTCTCTCTCTCTCTCTCTCTCTCTCTTGCTCTCACTCTGCGCAGCGGGCTTTCAGCCCCATCTGCTGGACCCTCTGATGAAGTTCCACTACTCACTGCGGGGCCTTGGGCTGCATGATGTAGAGTATGCACTCATGCAGGCCATTTCCCTCTTTTCTCCAGGTACATGCACACACACACACACACACACACACACACACACACACACACACACACACACACACACACACACACACACACACACACACACACTATAACACCCCACGTCCCTCTGTCCTCACTCCTCAATGTTGGTGGTAAATTTGCCCATTATTTAGTTCCACAAAGCAAAAGAAATAAAAACCACCAGGATATGAATATGATGTTCACCTTTGAAATGTTACAGTAAAATTTCTGGATTGACTGTACCTTTGTTTTGTGTGCTCTGATGGACAGACCGCCCAGGTGTCACAAACCGTGATGTCATCAGCAGTCACCAGGAGAATTTGGCCACCACCTTGCTGACCTACATCGAGTCAAAGAGGACAGAGGCGGAGAAAGTGTACGTGTCTGATATGAATAAACTTATACTATTAAAAGTAGACATGCAGTCTCAATTAGTTGGTTGTTTTTTTGTAGGACAGAGCTTCCTGTACAGTCACTAAATTATATTTTACACCATCATAAATTCACACCAATACATATTATTTTGAGAGCCGTGTTGATTGACAAGGTAATAATTTGATTTCATGGGGTGGACATTATCAGATATGCACATACAAGCCATTCTGAAGCAGATGGGGGGATTCTAAATTAGCCAAATAGCCGAGACAGGACCAATCTTCAACATTTTGGTATAGACACTCCAGAAAAGGGGCTAAAAATGTTAAAAACTAAGCTTTTCTTTTAAGAGATTAAATGGACTGAAAGATTAATAGTGCTCTATAATGTTGCATAAATGTATCAAGAATTGTTCCTTGCAAATCAACCAGAATTTGATGTGGTTTCTTTTTTCCTCCTCTAGTCTGCTGTTCCCGAAGATTATGGCGTGTCTGACGGAGATGAGGACAATGAATGAGGAGTACACCAAGCAGGTGATGCAGATTCAGGACATCCAGCCTGAGTTGTCACCACTTATCCTAGAGGTTGTCAGCTCCGACATCTAGTCTTGGCAGCAGCTAGCCACTCAAGAAAAGGCTAGCTTTGAAGAATCAGTCTGTTATGATGTTTGGTGGGCACTGGAACTTATGCACAAGGTTGAAAGACGCACACGGACACGCACATGCGCACATACACCATCAAGCAGCACTGGAATGGAGATTTTCTATTTATTCGGACTGGCCTGTCTGGCTAGCCACACTGAACCAAGCACATTTACCTCAGTTATTCTCAATGTGTCTCCTTGCTCAGAGTTGAAGTGACATGTGGGAAGGAGATTGAGGAGGGCTCTGTTGTGGAGAGACACAGACAACGCTGCTATGGAAACTATAAAGGGATCAATTAAAATGCCACTGGAGGTCGTCTTCCTCCTAAGTAACTAAGCCACAACATCTTTTTTTTATACAATGTGGAGGATTCAGATACTAAGACAAAACACCATTCAAGCCTAATGCCCCAATGTTCTCTCCAAGACGAATACTAATGAGACAATCCAGATTTAACCTCACAAAATCAAACACTCACAGATAGTATTCTGTGCAGTCCATGTAACACTTAAGTTGTAATTAAATTCTTGTTCTGTTATAGTAAGCACACTGTGTACAGGTGTTGTACATGCCTTTACTAAATTGTATTTGCTGTAGGGTTAATGTTAACCTTGTGTTCTGTTGATTGATGTGTAAATGTGATAATTTGCGATGCATAATCTATAATGTATGGTGTATGATTTCAGCTAATTATAATATAGAGAATTTACCATGAGCTAGCCAGGTTGTCACCACAATGTGACCATCCCAGTATATGATGAAATAGAGTAGTTACAGTGCATAGTTATTTTTTTAAAGGAAAACTCCACTTTTTTATGAAAATGGATTAGTCACCCCCTTACCTGAAGTTATCTGGGTAAAAGCATTTTGGTCGCAGTGCATCTGGCAACCCCAATTTTACCTTTTTCTTAGCTTTAAATAAGCATAGTCACTGGAATGTAAAGCCAAATAACTCTTTGGTAGCATAATTTCATAAAAAGTTGGAATATTCCTTGAAGTGTCATCTCACTGGCTCAGGTTGCTCAGCATTGCAGGTGTTTTATATGCAAGACCGGAACTTATCTCAAGCACAATCAACCATATTAGGCCTGAGGTACATTGAATGAGTTTGGTGCCATTATGGTCATTGACTAGAGCAGGTAATTGACTAGTGCAGTAGTTTTAAAGGCTACATTGCTTTGCACTGTTTTCTGCATGTGTGCCCAATGTTGAGACACTGAACATAGTTTGTAGACCAGGGGTTTCAACCATGCCTACACAGTCCTAATACATACTACAATAGGGAACTGCCAGGATTGAGTTGCAGGCACATCCCTTTTTTTTTTTTTTTTTGCATCGCTAGGACTATTTTCAAACAGGCCACATAGATACAATTCTATTCAAGCTTTTTGAATCAGTCCACATTCGGGTCGGCCTTATGTTTGACACCCCTGTTGTAGAGCATAGATAAATAAACCTAACTTCTCCAGGATTTGTCAGGGGATCTTCAGAGCATAGTGGTGCTCAGAAGTAGTGGTAAACTAGCCTAGAAATCTGGCCCCCTAGCGGCAGCAAATGGGTATAGCTTGCTAGGCTAGTGGTAAACCAGATACTAGGAGAGCCTGGAATCTCCATTTGCTTAAATAAATAGAACAAACAAGTGCATGCCATATCCAGAGCAGGTGTAACTAAACATGTGTGTCTGAAGCTAAGGTATTGTTTTTGAATGTTGTGAAAGTCATGGACTGAGTCACTGGACTTGTGTGTATTGTTGATGAGAATGCCCTAGCCTCTTTGTGTGTTGTATGCAGTTAGAACTGATGAAATGTGCCTTGGAGTTTGTCAGGGTATATGTTTTTTTTTTTGGTCTTTAGTTGTTGTAAGTGTTTTTACGGGTTTACATGACATGCTTATAGAGATACCGTCTTATTTTGTCCAAAATAAGTGAGATGCACAGAACAGATTTATACACATTTGCAGAACTGTTCCTGTAGTTTTTTTGCCAACTGAGGACCAACTACATAGGCTTCACCATGCTAGTACAGCAAAGATAAATTCAAATAAGCTATTTGGATAGTTAATGTTTTATTGTCACAAACTATAGTAATTGCACACAAGATTGTCTAATCTCAATCAGAGGAATCAGGAAGAATTGCTAGAACGATATTACTTAGATTAGTTGGGAACAAAAGAAATGTTGTAAATGCGTCATGATGCTATTCGTGGGAACGTGGAGTGCAAGCCTTGTTCAAGCACTGATTGAAACCTAACTCTGCCTCTGATCAAAATATGACCACTCAAATTAGTATGGCATTGAGATTGTATGTAAATTCTATTCTGTGACTTAAATGTTGATTTCAAATGGACATATGTTATCATGAGAATCTGCATAATCAAGATTGTGCCGATGCTTTAAACTGATATTTCAGGTGTATGTGTATCTGCTTTTCTCCCTCAGGGTCAGTTGTGCACTGTCAATGGACTGTGCTTAGTGTTGTCTGTCATGACTCAGTAATAAAGTAATGAAAGCAGGCAGGGTAGTGCCTGTTGATGCAGAATAGTGTGAAAGTGTGTTTTTCCCTTCCAGAGGTGCAGAAAATTGAATTACTTTTGACTTTGAGTGTTCAGACATTCAAAATTTTTCAAAAATTTTGGCTGAATGTATGGCATATTAAATACTGTGTCTACAATAGGATGTCGTATCAGAAGGCATTACAACTACAACAGTTACAACAATAACCATGAGGTTATTTTGTTCATCACATTTCTTGATGGTATGTCTTGTCTTTGATGGTATGCAATATAGTCTAACCATTGATTTAAAACAGAGTGTAATCTTCATGGTGGGAAAAAAAAAGTCAAGAGAGATAGTTCATTTCCAGGCTATCCTACTCTTTATTTAATGCAAATTACAGTACCAGGTAACTATTTCTCTGAATCTGAGTCACACCAAGGACCAAAACGGACATATTTACAAGGAAAAGGAGACACTTAGCATACCTTCACAGAAAAAAAGTATATATTTCAAATAAAATAAAAATTTCAGTCACAAACGAGAGGCATTCAAGTAGTAGTTAATGTTATACAGGTTATTATTTCAGCTGTATTTTTTGTCTTTATCTTCTTTTAAAACCCAAGACAGGTGTGTTTCTGTTTTAAATCCACAAGTGGTGGTGCGTGATGCGTCTGTATACAACCAACAGTCCTTGTAGTTTTGTATTTTCTTCTTTTTCTTGTTACCAGACATTTTTGGTAAATATTATTTTAAACATTTGTGTCTTTACATGTTTAAATTCTATTTTTATATATTTTTTTTCCTTTATTTTACTCTTGAGTCACAAGAAAGTGGTCACACCATTTTGTGGATAGCAACACATACATGAATGCAAATCTTACAAGCAAGCTTTACATCAGAAGTTTGGGCAGGGAAACATGAGAGGGTCTAAGGAGGGTGTTGGTGGTGTGGTGGTGGGGAAGGGGGGGGGGTGCTGAGACGGGTTGGAGGGGGGTGAGCTACAGGACCCCTCTAATGTGTGCTATTGACTGTGCGTCGTACATCCTGGACAGGAGAGACCAAACAAACAAAACAAACAAACAGAAAACAAATTATTATTGCCTCCAAGGGGGTGTGTGTATGTGGCTTAGGTCTGGTGATGGATTATGACATCACTGTCTGGCTTTGGTAGTGAGATGCTAAACAACGTTAACACTTTTCTTGTTTGCAGAACCTGCGACAGAAACAAGGCCCAGGGAAAGAACAACAATGTTTGTGTGTGTTTGTGCGTGCCTGCGTATGTGTGTGTACATATGTGTGTGAGTGAGTGTACGTGTTCTTAAGGTTGTCAGGGGTATTCCACCTGCAGAAACGAGCACCAGACTCCATGACTGTACCACAGGATGACGTACATTCAAAGGATGGGTATAGGGGGTGTCAGCGAATCATTTTGGCGCAAAAAAGTGAGAGGTAAAGAAAAAAAAAAAGGAAAAGGGTGTCAACAAATCTGTCCAATCAAAAGCACCCAAGAGAGGGTCGCAGAGTAATAGGCTACTGTTAGGGCACGTATATACGTGTGTGAGTGAGACTGTGCATTGAAGAAAGTCTTCACGTGCGTGTGTGTGTGTGCGTGCGTGCGCACGCATATGTATACATGTACAGTATGTATGTGTGTGTGTGGGGGAGAGGAAGGGCTGTGGAGATGTCAGGATTGAAGGGTAGCGCGGGAAACGTGAGGAAGCAAAGGCACTCCAAACTATAGATAGACTATACAGGACTGGTTATTGTTACAATATAGCTGGCACCTACTGTACATGTAAGATTGAACTCTATGGCTGGAGAAAGCTTCTCATCTACAGTATCCAACAATCAGTTCATATTTGCCCTGAATATTTTCTTAATCTTTCTCACTTATGTTTTGTGTTTTTTTTTATATAATCATTTTTGTTGATTTTTTTGTTTACTTTTATTCTTTATTATTATTATCATTATTATTTTTTAAATCCCTTGCCCTTTTGTTTTTGCTCTTTAAACAGTTCTTAGGTCAGCCTATGTACATACAATGAATATACCCACAAAAAAAAAAAAAAAAAACAAAAAGAAAATCAACAAAATCAAAAATAACACAAAAATAAAAACAACAACAACAACAAAAAAAATTAAAAGCAGACAAACCAGAGTTTGGTGAGGAGCAAATGGTAACCTACTATATATTCATATATATGTACTGTATATATAAATATATACAAGTTTCCTCTTGATGCCATTAGTACTAGTACAGATTGCGCTGATTAGTTGTAGTGTGTATATGTGTGTGTATGTGTGTGTGTGTGTGTGTGTGTGTTGACCGTTTTCCGCTGATTTTGCGGCATATCATGACCAAAATGTTCAGTAGAAGTGGTATTCCGAAGGCATGGCTCTTAAGAGGATACATACAGTAGAAAGAAAAATAGTAATTAAAAAAATAAAAGACATAAGCAGTGAGAAAACAAAAGCTATGGACAGGTAGTGGTTAATATAGCAAAAAAAACGGCTGTTTTTCTTTTGGGCTGGGGTAGCAGATGGGAGTTTCAACCCTGTGTGGTTCTGCACTGGACATATGCCACTGCACCCCGCATAGACACAATTGTCCCCATGAAAAAGCAACGGGTTGGCCCGCTCTTTTGTCGACTGCATGTGCCTGTTCGGCTTCCCCCATGAGCTGTGCTCCCTTCCGTCCTTCTGAGATCGCCACTAGCCCACCTTCTACAAGAAGTCGGGGAGTCCTACGCCTAAGACAGGGACACTGCCACACATGCAAAATAATAAATAACCCCGGAGAGGGAGAGGAGAGGAGCAGGGGAAGCTAAAACAAACTTGCCTCAGAGCCCCGTAAGAACCCTCAGAGCCTGTGGACAGACAACCTCTGGGGCCACCGCAGAAGCACCCAAGCCAGGACACAGATCCTGCACTGGAGCCAGGCGTCTGAGCTTCAGGCTTCAACCATTGTACAGATTTGAATATTTACCATTTTCTTCCAAAATAAAAGGCAGTAGCAAACATTGCGACTGCTGTTTTAACATCTGTGACCTTAATGAGCTCTAAGCCAACAAATTGTCATAATATAATTTGACATAATGCAAAGTAATATATAAAGTGTCTATGCATGTTCTAATGCACAGACAGGGATAAACAGAGACATGTCACACACACCTCACATGCCAATTAGTAGGTCTGACCACGTCCACTCTGCTTTAAAAAGCCCTTAGCCTCACCTCTCGCCATATCAAAGAAAAACAATTTATATTAAAACAAACCAAAACGAAAACAAACACATGGAAGGAAAAAAAAGAAGGAAAAAAAAAAAAAAAAAAAATAGCTGTTTGCTCGAGAATTGTTTAAAACGCCCCCATTGAAAACTTCAACCGCATTGAGAACCCATCTTTGTGAGAAAACGTTGCCTGTACATGCGAAAAACAACGTGGGTTCATTCATATATATTTATATATGTATATATCATTCTTTTTTTTCCTTTTTTTAAAACATTTTTTCTCAAAGTGTACATATGCGACCGCTCAATATAGGACTAATAAAATGGGTCAATAGAGCTTGTTTTAACTTTTTATCTTTTTTTTCTCTCTGCTTTCTACCTGTTTAAAATAATAATAATAAAACTGAGGCCTACATGTCTGGATGCTCCCAACCAAATTCAAGCCATGCACCATACAGAGGATCCAGGGCCTGTGGGCTGGAGCCTGGTGTGAGGAAGGTCAAAGGTCAAGGTTCAAGGTCATGAGCGAGGGGAGGAGGAGGAGGAGGTGGTGGTGGTAGTGGGTGTTATGGTAAGTGAGCATGATTGAGAGATAGAGATAGAGAGCAGAGTGTAAGAGAGGGAAGGGAGGGGGAGAGAGAGAGAGAGAGAGAGAGAGAGAGAGAGAGAGAGAGAGAGAGAGAGGGAGAGGGGGGAGGGAAGAGGATGGATTTCAGCTACAGGATTGCTTCCACTGAGGAGATTGTCCTCTGAGAGCTACAAAGAGCTCTCTGCCTGTGTATGTGTGTGTGAGAGAGTGTGTATTAGTGTGCATAATGTGTATATCTGAGCATTTGTGTGCCTGTGTGTGTGTGTGTGTGTGTGTGTGTGTGTTTGCCAATACATGCAGAAGTGTGTATCTGTGGTTGTATGTTTTATATGTGGGTGTTCCTCACTGTCTCTCCATTCACCCCCTGCCCTTGATCGCTCCCTTTGCCCCCACACTCATGAAGACTACGATCCGTACACAAGTCTTCGCTTCAGAAACATACAAAACGTTTTCTCTCTCTCTTTTCTTTTGTTTTTTACAAAATAAAAACAGCACAATAAAGGGGGAGGGGGATTCAACGATGTTGATACATGTTCATCTTTTCAGTATGTTGAAGTTTGTGTGTGTGTCTGTATGAGTGAGTGTTCATGTGCATGTGTATGTACGTGTGTGTGTGTATTATTTGTGGATTTGGGGAATTCTACCCGCCCCCTCTCTCTGGCTGGCATCTGGCCAATGAGCATTGGGGTGGGTGTGGCTTCGGTCAGAGGGATGGGCCTGATTGGTTGGGGCACTCAGGTGGAGGCATTGGAGGCGGAAGCAGAGGCAGTAGTGGTGTTCTGGCCGCGGTCTCCACTGTTGGCATCTGCAGCAGACAGAGGCAGAGCACAAAAGATTCATCATCATTTGCCATTCATTATTCAGGGAGAACTACTGAGACTTTACCGTAAGCTATTTTACTGCAATGTCCTGAGTACACAAACCGTAGCTATTTACTTTTCTGACATAACAAAACGGTTCATGTCATTTATGATTTCCATTTTCAACTTGCATAACAAAATCCTAATGACACTTTATGATAAGTCATGAACATGAACAAAGTGTCATTAATGTTGATGACGTGCTATGGCATGTTTCTGACAGGCTCATGTAAATGTCACTCTTATGCGAGGCAGACCTGTAGTGGCTGAAGCGTTGGTGGGGGTGGAGGCTCCTGCCTGGTTACGGGCATGGGCGGGGATCAAGATGGATGCCAGTGAGGGATTACTGGACAACTCTGTGGGTTTGAGACAGGAAGAGACAGAGAGAGAGAGAGAGAGAGAGAGAGAGAGAGAGAGAGAGAGAGAGAGTGAGAAAGAGCAGGAATAAATGCAATTCTTTGTCATCCAAAAGACAAGAGCTACCTTATACACCCACTAAGCCATTATAAAATACGCTCTTGTGTAGAAGTCTAAAGGTGAATGGAATATTTCAAAGTGAGAAGTCCAAGGCCTAAAATAAGAGCGTGGAGGTTAATGTCCCCATTAAGGATGAGAGAGCAGTTACTCTACCTGTTATGGGAGAGAGTGGGAGGGAGAAAATGAGAGGATAGAATGATGAATTGAATAAAGAATGAAAGGAATGAAAGGAAGTAGAGAGAAGAAAAGCGAGGCGATAGAGAGAAATGACACAGTGCTACTGCATGTTGTCATCTACAGTGCATGAGCACTTTGTAAACCCACATGGCCAATCAAACAGTCAAATACAGCCCACATGATACAGCAATGTCCAGGTTAATGCCATCAATCAGGTTAGGAGTGCATTTCCATTCAGTATCTTTCCATACTTCACATCAGAGCAAGACAACAATACAAAAGTACATATTTCAAGGTGGTACTGTATGTGTGTGTAAGACAGCTGGTGAAGTTCAATCGGGTAGATAGACAGGCAGAAAGACAGACAGACAGACAGACAGACAGACTGGTATTCTCCTCTAAAGTAGGTCTGTCTCACCTTGAGTGGTGAAGTTGAAAAGCGAGGGCTTCTCGCGGCCGTTGGGCAGCTTGACGTTGGGCTCGCGCAGCTCGTCGAAGAAGGAGTGGGCGCAGGCCTCCAGCGGCGTCAGGCGGGCTGTGGGTGTGTACTCCAGCAGCCGCGAGCACAGCGCAATCGCCTCCGGTGGCGTGCGGGGCCGGAACACCTGCCAACCAATCACACAGTCACACAGGTCAGACAGCCAATCGTAGACCATCATGCACACAAACTGTCAGCCAATAACGGCACAGCGTGAAAGCTATTTGGTCAATCTTTGTAAATAGAAATGCCAATCCGTTCATTTATGGAGCTGCACTCCCTTTAGCCAATCAGAGCCAATCATAAAGAAAAAGGACCAATCAGATAAGATCATAAGTCAGCCAATCACACTACATCTGGTAACTTATGAGATGGTGCCTGCAACAGCTATGACTACCATCTTAAATCTGGTGTGAACCAAGCCATTGTCTTGTTGTGTTTGATGTGGGTGAGTACTGTCGATTGGTATGAGAATGGGAGAATTTGAACAGAGATCGACTTTACAAAAGCAGCTAAAGGTAGCTGATGGGGACTCAAGGAACTTTGATTCAGTTTTGTTTTCCTGTAGCCCCATCAGTTAGCATGAGCAGCCATTTGGGCTATGTTGTACAAAATCCCCTTATTCTCATACCCGCCGACAGCAGACAGCAACATCCCACAACAGGACTATTGACTGATTTCAACACTTAAGAGAGATTCATACTGGTGTTCCCCTTCAATTTAATTTTTATATTTGAGTTGTAGCCAAACAGAGATTATACATTTTTGTCTCAACAAAATCTACAAACAAACAAACAAACAAACCAACAAACATTAAAGGTGTCATGAATGAGTGACTTTACAAGCACTGTGTGATGACACAGACAGCACAATGAGGTATGAGATTCATGGAGTAAAATGTAGCCTGTGGCCTATAGCATTCTGACCTTCTGTGTGTTTAGTCATATCAGTAGAGACAAAATCAATAAGCTTCTTGTTGTTCAAAACATCTACTTCTCAATCACATGCTGGCTGCACAGTGCAGTATACTTAATCACTGCATTATCAACATAGTACCATAAAAACCCCCAATTATCTGTTAGGTGAACATACACACCAGAAGGATGACCATATCTGTACATAAAGTGCATATAATTATATATCTTTCTCTTTTGTAGGCTACATTAAGCTTATAGTATAACAGGAAATCAGCTAGGGAGAGCGACAAAGAAACAGTAGAACCACTATGGCTAGTGCTGCCTGTAGTTCACTCAACAACCACCAGAGGGGGCATGAA
>JAODXP020000016.1:19344968-19347468 GCA_027497455.2 Sardinella longiceps | reverse complement strand
ATTCATGCGCGTGTGTGTCTGAGCTTGTTTACTGTAATGTAAAAGACAAATGTATAACCAAACCTAAAGTGTTTTCACAGTCGCAATGTGGTGGCTACCAATAGGGGTTGCAGTGGGGCTTTAGTAGGAGAGAAAGATAGATAGATAGATAGATAGAGAGAGAGAGAGAGAGAGAGAGAGAGAGAGAGAGAGTGTGCAGAAGAGAAAGAGAGAAATGGAGAGAGACAGCGAGAGAGAGGAGCCGAGCTGTCGCAAGTTAGTGCAGAGTCATGGTGAATGTGTGTGTGTGTGTATGTGTGAGTGTGTGTGAGTGAGCGCGTGGTGACACGTGGTGGTCTGACTGTCTGGACTGGGCCTGACTTGACATCTGGGTGTGTCAGTCTATCTGACAGATGCCAGCACCTGCTTAAACACACACACACGCACACACACACTCACTCACACACGCACACACTCACTAACCCCTCCCCCCTACCCCTTCACACACACACACACACACACACACACACACACACACACACACACACACACACACACACATTCCAGAGACACTTTGGTTGTGTGCACGTCACTTCTCACTGCAGATCAAGAGTCAAATACAGCAAAGAACATTAAAGATGTAAAGAGAGAGATAGCACAAAAAATGAGAGAGAGTGTGAGAGACAGAACAAGTGTGAGAAAGGGAGAGAGGGGCGGGCGGGTTGGATGGGCAGAGCATAGAGAGGAGTTTGAAGGAGGAGTGTGACACTTGCCTTGTCTCCACTGGAGTAGAAGAAGTAACGCAGGCGCACAATGTTGCAGTGGTCCAGTTTCCTCATGATCTGAAGCTCTCGGTTCTGAGAGAGAGAGAGAGAGAGAGAGAGAGAGAGAGAGAGAGAGAGAGAGAGAGAGAGAGAGAGAATTAATATAGTACTGTACATTTATCTGAAAGTTTAAATCTGTCTTTCTAGTACAGTATGTCTTAACAGCAAGAAAACACACAAGAGCACACACACACACACACACACACACACACACACACACACACACACACACACACACACACACACACACACACACACACACACACACAGAAACACACACATACACACATAGAAACATGCATGCAAACAAACAAACCGAAAAGAAACAATAAAGCCAACCAATAATTCATAACACATTGGCTACATCCTGCCCCACTAACTGTCCATGTGTCCATATGTGCATATAAACTGCCCCAGTTCCATGCCTCCGGGGCTTTTTCCCTCTTTAAAACAAAGATTAGCAGCTGCACCTGCCCAACTCTTTCACTCCTTCCTTCCATTCATTCATCCATCCATCCATCCATCTTTCCTTCATTTGGTATCCATCCATCCATCATTTGTATTTTCACAACTGTGCCAGGCCCTCCTCGCCTCACCATATCGATGTCAATGCCAAGTGCTCTAGGTTCACAAATTTGCACAAAGATACCCACCCAAATATAACACATCTATGATAGGCCCTTCTCATGAGGCCTGCAGGTAGGTTTAGCTCAACTCAAGGTTGCTGTGAGCAGTGTGTGTGTGTGTGTGTGTGTGTGTGTGTGTGTGTGTGTGTGTGTGTGGTGTTGTTTGTGGTGGAGGCTGTTTAACTCAAGTGTACTAAAAAAAAACTCCAGCAGCTAACCAAACAACCAAACACACTGGTGTGAATCACACTCTTCAGTACCTCATCCAAATCCAGAGGCCAAAGTCCAAACTAGGGCAACGACAAGAAACGGGCTTGGAAAAAGCATGACACAAGAAAGTGCACTATCTTCCAACTGCTTAGCATACTGCTGGTGTCGACATAGCAGAAGAAGTTTCTAAGAAGTTATCTACCATAAAACAATTTCACAAAACTAAACTAACTGAAGGCCTTAGATGGTCTAAAGCCGTAGACACCCTTCCACCCTTCTCTTTCGTCTTTCTCTATCAACCCTACTCTTGCCTCTCTCAATTCAATTCAATTAAATTCAAACAAGCTTTATTGGCATGACAAAAATGTTTTTGCATTGCCAAAGCAGTATATGTAAAGTATACAGGCAAAGTACAATGGGTTACAATGAATAAAAACGGTACATTATATACGGTACATTCAAGGTTGTCAAATAACAGACAAACTGGCTGTGTCTGTGTGTGTGTGTGTGTGTGTGTATGTGTGTGTGTATGTGCGTGTGTGTATATGTGCCTGTGTATATGTGTATATGTGCCTCTCTCTCTCTCTCTCTCTCTCTCTCTCTCTCTCTCTCCCTCCCTCCCTCCCTCCCTCCCTCTCTCTCTCTCCCTCCAGTCTGAGTCTGGGTGTATGAGTAGCTTCTCTCTGAGCTGCAGGCTGTGGTTTTAAATCACCACTGGGTTCCTAAAGAGAGTGGGGATGAAAGTGTGGAAGGCTGCTGCCCATGCTGGAGGTGTGGAGGAGAGGGGAGGAGGGAGGCCATACAGGCACATGCTAGGATGCCTCAGGGCAGCTTTCAAAGAGCCTAGTCTAAACAACCAGC
>JAODXP020000016.1:19282468-19334968 GCA_027497455.2 Sardinella longiceps | reverse complement strand
CACACACACACACACACACACACACACACACACACACCTTCAAAGCACACAAATGGAACTAACCTTTTAGGAGGGTGGCATGATGGGAATAAACATGCCGGGAAGAGAGGGAGAGAAAGAGAAGAGAAGGATGGATGGATGGATGGATGGATAGAGGGGATGAGAGAAAAGAAAAGGGAACTGAGAGACGAGGGAGATGAAGGTTAACTGGACTCTAATAGCTCACACAGCTCTGCAACAACCCCATCTTTAACCCTCATTAAAAAGACACAGAGTCCCACTCCCACCCACACATGCACACACACACACACACACACACACACACACACACACGCACAGTGTTCATTTAATTAAACACACTCACACACACTGAGAACAACAGAGGAAGGAGAGGATAGAGCGTTTACGAATGAGGGAATAAGCAGAAAGGGGAAAGATAAACAACAAATACTAAACACAAATGAGACCACAGAGAGGATGAGGAAGAGAGAGAGGAAGGGGAGAAAAATGGGGGGAGAGAGAGGGCAAGAGGGGTGAGGAAAAGAGAGAGAGAGAGAGAGAGAGAGAGAGAGAGAGAGAGAGAGAGAGAGAGAGAGAGAGAGAGAGAGAGAGAGAGCACAACCTGGCCCTTCAATGTGGAAGGCAGAAAAAAAAAACTTGGCTATGCCCTCATTGCAGTCAAAGTGCAGTTGAAACAGAACTGCATTTCCTAACTAGAGAGAGAGAGAGAGAGAGAGAGAGAGAGAGAGAGAGAGAGAGAGAGAGAGAGAGAGGGAGAGAGAGAGAGAGCTGAAGAGCAGCAGGCTAATTTCCTGCAGCTTCTGGTGTATGGGTCTGCCACCGGCAGCTCTGTGAGGGTCTACCGTCACCCCTGACGACTGAAACCAGCAGCCAATCAGATGCCCAGGAACCCAGTTCCCCTCTGTGTGGGGGCGGCACCTGGCAGTAGTCGCCACTCTCAGGATTTCAGCATTGCTATAAATAGCCAGCAGCGTGTGTGTGTATGTGTGTCTGTGTGAGATCAAATCAGAAAATGTATATCATGTATGATCTCCCTATCTGGATAAATGACATATACAGTATAATATACTGTGTACGTTCATTGCTATTTTGGTCTCAAATTTGTATCATAGGCCTTGTCTCAATTTGCATACTTCAGTGAGTGCACTGCCATACAGAGCACAGTGTGCCAACAGTGTGCCAACTCAAACAAACCTTCAGATTGATGACCTTAGTCAGAGAGTGATGTGTAAGTAGCCTGATGTATGAAACATGAATGAAATAACGTTCTCACTGTTGTTGATTATATTTTCACGGGGTAACTGGAGCTCCCACCTTTGTCTCAGTTGGCTGCCATTAATCGAGTAAAACAAGCCAATACGGAGGTGATTTAGTGGCAGAAGTGTCCATCATTTTACACTAAACTATTCGGCTGCTCTCAGTGAGTCATATAAGGTGTACTTTTAGTGTGAATTGTTTAACCTTGGTTGCCAGTCTGAAGGAAATATGCACTAAAACATAGTGTTTGAAGTATGCAAGTACGCAATTTGAAACTCGGCCAATGTAGGCTTACAGTTTGTGGTGACTGAATCCGAGTGCGCCTGTTTAGCCAAACTGCAACTAGTCCAGAAATCAATGCATGAGGGTTTATATCTAGCCTATGCAAAACGTCCAGTATGCCCCTGCATAGCTGCAGACAGATTTGTGAACTTAAATCCCTGCAATAAATGAAGACCTTTGTTGCATGTGTTGCTGTGCTACCGCTCATGCATCATCAAACATAGCAATTAAATGAATACAGTACATTCAGTGCTAATGGAGTCTTTGAGTGTGTGTGTGTGTGTGTGTGTGTGTGAGAGAGAGAGAGAGAGAGAGAGAGAGAGAGAGAGAGAGAGAGAGAGAGAGAGAGAGAGAGAGAGAGAGAGAGAGAGAGGTGTGTGTGTGTGTGTGTGTGTGTGTGTGTATGTGTGTGCGTGTGTCTGTCTATCTTGAGGCCTTCCTCACTCCCCCTGGCCACCTGTTCACCACATGACGCACATCCTCAACACCCTGCTTCTGTGTGTGTGTGTGTGTGTGTGTGTGATCGCGTTTGTGTGCACTGCTTATATTATGAAACTTTATTTTGCGTATCCCCAGAGCAACATCTAAACGTGAATTTCAGCTTATAGAACCAACTGTGTGTGTGTGTGTGTGTGTGTGTGTGTGTGTGTGTGTGTGTGTGTGTGTGAGAGAGAGAGAGAGAGAGAGAGAGAGAGAGAGAGAGAGAGAGAGAGAGTGTGTGTGTGTGTGTGTGTGTGTGTGTGAGTGTGAGAGAGAGAGAGAGAGAGAGAGAGAGAGAGAGAGAGAGAGAGAGAGAGAGAGAGAGAGAGAGAGAGGGGGTGGTGGTGGTGGAGCAGCATTAATATTTCCCAGACCAGCGAAAATCTCACTGCAGGGCAAATACTCCACAGTCCACAGATTCACAGATCCACAGTCTCTTTCTCCGTCTTTCTCATACACACACACACACACACACACACACACACACACACACACACACACACACAATCAGAAAACACAAACAATGGTACAAGGGAATAGCAAAATGCAAAGTATAAACCAGTAAAAATCAGTCAAACATATACACACGCAGAGCAATGTTCTACCCTCTAGCTAACTCTGCCTGTGTCGACATTATCCTTTCACCACACACACACACACACACACACACACACATACATACATATAGTGTACATACTCACATGTATTAATACAGACATACAAATTGTCTAGCCAGGCCAACCAGGATAGCAAACACAGCACAGTCCTTCTCTCTCTCTCTCTCTCTCTCTCTCTCTCTCACACACACACACACACACACACACACACACACACACACACACACACACACACGTATTTCAAATTGAGGGTCTAAGGCAGGGTCATCCAGTGGTCACAGCCAGGAGGGCACGTGTCAGAGAAGGGGAGGAAGAGAGAGAGGGAGAGAAAGAGAGATAGGGAGAGAGAGACAGAGAGAAGCAAAGAGAGAGAGAGAGAAAGTTGGAAAGAGAGAGAGAGAGAGAAGGGGGGGGGGTGGTGAAGCTGAGGGAGTTGTGGAAGGCAGAGGACATGAATGAAAGGCTGAGATGGGAATGGGGACAGACAGACAGGCGGGGAGCTGGGAAAACAAGCAGATCCCCAGCAGAGACAACACAAGCTACACTCTGAGCAGGACTACACTAGAGTCAAGCCCCTTGTGTGTGTGTGTGTGTGTGTGTGTGTGTGTGTGCGTCCACGTCAGTGGGACAGTGTGTGTGTTTGTGTGTTGGGGGGAGTCATGTGTCAATTCAGTGTAGCCCATTGCATTGTAGCCCATTACCATGTGATCAGAGGTAGTGTGTGTGTGTGTGTGTGTGTGTGTAGAAGCTGGATCTTATGGGTCACTCACTTCTCATCAGATTGGCTAATGATCGGCTTCTCTATTTTCATTGGAGATATTGATGTATTCAGGGTGAGCTTGCCCATTTGAGAGCAGAGCAGAGAGAAAGAATAAACAACAACAGCAAGATGTGTTTGTGTGCTGTGCGGTGCAGCGCTGGAAATTGTAAAAAAAGCATAAAGTAGAACTATAATCAATTTGCACTAGGTGGTGGATATTGACTTCATGTCAGTGTGTCCACAACTGGTCCAGAAACTGCAAGTCTTCTAAACTGAATGCTGTCAGTTGAACTCAATGTGTGTAAATGTTCAATATCCCAACTCCCAAACAAAACAAAACAGAAGCACTGCAATAGTATGAATATGCTGTATATTCCACAATCAGTCAGTCCATACCATAGATTTAAACCCTTACTGTCCAAGTGTGTGTGTGTGTGTGTGAGTGTGTGTGTGCGGACATTTGCACTGGTGATGAAATGTGCATCTACTGTATAAAACATTGAAGGCATTGCCCTACTTTCAAAGAGAGAGAGAGAGAGTGAAAGAGAGAGAAAATTGTTGCTGTCTGAGCACACTGAGGATCCTGTGCATGTAGGGGTGACTTTCTCTTAATGCAGCAAGGACGTGTGTGTGTGAGTGTGTGTGTGTGTGTGTATGTGTATGCACCTCTCATAAATACCACACAAGACAGAGACAGCTCTGTGCTGCCTTCCTCTCAACAGTCCAACTAAAAATGCCAAACGCCCTCACGTGCCACCGTGACAAATGACATCTCACACTCACACACACACACTTTCCGAGGCCTCCTTCTGTCACTCACTTGCACCTGCCAAACCCTCCTCTGTCATCCTGCACCTTTTCTCTAGTCACCCATCCTTCACCATCTCAGTGACACAGACACAGACACACACACGCTGTCACTCCATCGCTCTGCAGGTGGTGAGAGCTACTCGCAGGTCAGATGGTTGAAGGTGGGGTTTGGCTGAGACGGAGCCGGGGAGATCATCAGTGAAAGATCCGCACTGGCGTATTTTAACACATCCTACATATATGCAAACCACCAGCTGTCATTCAGATCACTTGTCGAATTATGAATGAAACCACAGGGCATTTCTGACTAAATCTGATGGCATATGATTCTGCACGGGTGTTGAACACGGTGGAACTGATTCTCTGTCTGTGGATGCTGAAGAACTTATTATGACATTACAGAATGCTAGACCAGCCTCTGTGCTATTCAAAGTGCTTTCTAACAGACTTCTTGGACCATTCAGCAGATACTACTCCTGGGGAGTAGTGAGGGGTTAGGGTTAGGGGCCTTGCAGTTCAAGGACATTTCAGTCCTGGTCCACTGGTCAGGAATCCAACCGGTAACCATTCATTATGAAAAATACAGTAGATATAAAACATTCGTGAAAAATGTTTTAAAACTAAATTTCTTTGTAAGAATGGTCGCTGGGAGTACAGAATGGAGGTATGAGCTACCTCTCTGGTGTGCCATCTTTGGTTTGTAGTTCAAATAGACACAAACACAAACTGAACAAACATCAAGCACCTTTGTTTATTCCACCTTAAAAGAGGCTGTAATGTGGTCTACTGTATATTACTACTGATGCTGTGCCAATACGAAAACTGCAAGATGTAGGCGCAAAGTATGATCATCAAAACAGTTCATGTTTGTACAGGAGGTGTCGGGGCATATTTATTGATAAATGGCAAAGACTGAAAAAGTACTAGAGTCTCCATGCACACACACACACACACACACACACACACACACACACACACACACACACACACACACACACACACACACTTCTCCAAGTTTCATAGCACATAGTTGTTGGTGAAATACCCTAGCACCATCTGTTATCTGTTTGTGAAGCTTCTGGTGATCCTTCTGTGGCTGTGCAGTGCCTCCAGTATGTGAAAGCCAAGGGGATGCGAGAGAGGACTGCAGACTGAAAATGGCCACCTTCCTCTGGGTGATAAATTTATCATGTGTGACAGGAGCTTGAACCAACTAGAACTCTACAAAGACTAAATGTGTGATTTTTTTAAGGCTTGGGCTCTCTCTCTCTTTTTTACACACACACACACACACACACACACACACACACACACTCAGACGTTTTTTTTTTTTTTTTAAGAAAAGGAGTGGTAGTAGTTCTAAGGGAGCCAGAGCACTTCCTTTTAGAGCGTGAGAAACATTCCAGGCACCCACACAGCACAGAAACCACAGCGCTATGTGCTCTTTCTCCCTCTCCCCCTCGAGAAACACACACACTTACACACACACACACACAGCCAGTCAGGCATTTTACTACGGTGGGTCAACAGAATTAAAGCGTACCTCATGTCTGAAATTACATGTTTAAAGTAGAAATCCAGTGTAAATTAATATTCCTGTTATTTGACAGGGGTGCCGGTAGGTATGAGAACAAGTGAATTTGGTACAACACAGACATCATTAGCAAAACAGCAGCTAACGCTAACTGATGGGGGAACTTTTGTTTCACTTTTATTTTACTTTGCCTCCATCAGTTAGTGTTTCGCTATTTGGTCAACGTTGTGCCAGATCCTCTTGATCCTTCTTGTACATTCTTGCAGCCCTCTGCAGCATCAAACACCAGACTTAGCTTCAGTTTTCTTGTACACAACTGAACGCTGTTACTAAACAGGTTAGCATTAAAAAATACAAATTCTTTTGTGTAACATTGTTTAAAAGTTGGGTTTAAGTTACAAAAAAACCCTCAAAATAAAAACAAAAGAAATTGGCCTTAATAGCTGAGAGGCTGTTACTACAAGAGGTTAAACAGAGAGTTGTTGTGAGGCATGTGGATGGAATTTAATACTTTTGTAGATCCATCTGGATGCACATCTCTTGCAATCCGGCATCCATTACAGTTTGTGGTGCACTACTTCCTCTGACCGCTCGCCTGCGTTTGTGAACTTGAACGCACCTGTGATCTTATGAGGTTTCTTTCTTCTGCAGTCAGTTACAAAAACCTTGCCTTTCAAGAGTTTCAGGAAATACGGTTATCCTGTGCCTGAGTGCAGTACAGCTACAATGCAATTGGATTTCTCTCCTGAACATACAGTACTTATAACTGAAATTACTGTGATGTTAAAAACAGGGCCAGTCCACCAGCGCAGAGTTGTTGACTGTCATCTGATGAAAATGTCACCCTGGATCTCACATAAGTTTGTCTGTTTGCATCTTTCTGTCTGTCTTGTCTGTCTGTCTGTGTCTGTCTTTCTCTCTGTCTGGACTCTGATGGAGTCTGCATGCGTGTGCATGACTTGTCTGACTGACAGACTGACTGACCCCAGAGCCCTGCTCAGAGGCCAACCACAGGGCACTCCATAATTACATCACCCAGTCAAGCAGGCGTCTCTGCCCGCCGCTCAGTCGTGGCACCAGGGCAGAAAGTGCAGGCACGTGAACAGCGTCTGGGGCAGATTGGCATGGCATGAACATCTCCCATCAGTTGAACTCCATCAGCAGATTGGTATGGCTTTCAATTCAATTCAATTTTGTGTGTAGAGCGCCAAATACAATATGGCGCTTTATGGTACGAGGAGCGCCCGTTAGTAACAGGGGCAAGGAGAAACTCCCTTCTATGGCAGGAGTCTCCATAAATGAGCATCTCCCATCAGCTGAACTCTATCAGTGTGGGTGGGGTTTGGGGGAAGAGGTGGGGGTGGGGTGGTGCGCAAGACTCATCGGTTAAGCCAGACGGTGAGGCAGAAGGCTGTTTCATGTCTAGTGTTGAGACGCACCAAGACATCAAACTTAACCATTAATACTGAACATATGGGAGTGCTTTGGGATTTGTCGCTAATGTTTCCGAAGCAATAAACAAACTTTGTGTGTGTGAAAGCAGAGAGAGAGAAAGAGAGAGAGAGAGAGAGAGAGAGAGAGAGAGAAATATGAATTACTCGTCTGTTCTGGTTGCAGTGCACACGCTGTTGTGACGCTAGCCTACATCTGCAAATAAGCCTGACGTTGCCAGCTGAAGTTTAATTGCATTACGTTTGCAGAATTTGATGCGCTGGAGATTGTTGGCTGCTCATCACATTAACCAGAGCACGCACAAGCCCACACAAACACAAAGAGCTGATTTTTTTTTGCTGGGAAAATCCATGGAACTGAATACGAGGGCTGTGATCGCCAGACTTGCCATCGCCAGTCTACTGTATGACTTTGTCTATTCAGAGCAGCGCATGAAAAATGTTCTTATTTCATATGCGCATCAAAGCACCCTCGTCATGGGAGCTGTTGTACACGTGCAAGCACTCATGGCACATTAGGGTGTTTGTGCTGATGGACACCAAGATTTGAATCCAAACTGAGGCCATTTTGTGAACCCATTTCTCTGTCGAACACACACATGTCCTGTCCTATACTATCTTAATGAAGGCTAAGGTAAAAAAAAAAAAAAAAGTAATAAAATAAATAAATTCTTCACCATCTTCACCAATTCTTCCATCTTCACCACAGTTTTCCCTTTTGTCCATTGCTCAAGGTCTGAGGGACAGCCAAGACCTAATCTCAAGAACGTATCTAAAGGCTATAGGCTACTACTAACTCACAATTTATGAGGGTCCAAGACTGTGATGCAGACATGATTTTGTGGAGCCCTTCTCTATTATTTTGCCTATAGAAGTGAGTGGCTGATCACTCTGTATATGCTGGCTCTGCAATTACTGCAACTATGGCAGTCAGCATGCACAACTAGCATGACAAAGCATGACACGAAACGTTGGTTGGAGTTTGCAGTTGAAGAAAGCGCTTTAAGCTTCAAGCCTCAAGCCTTATAGCTGAACATCCCTAAAAACATTTAGGGATAGAAGACACATATACACACACACACACACACACACTTACAGACACACTCAGTATAATTCCAGGGAGTGGACAGGACAACAGGCCTACTTGTCTGAGAAACCACTTCCTCTCGGACATAAACTGTGTCAGGAGGACGCCGCCGGTCAGTCATCCACTCGGCCTCTCAGGACCGACTTGGCTGACCCGAACCCAGCACTTCCTGAATTCTCTCCGTGGCACGCACTGGACTGTGATCACATGACCCAGCCTGAATCATCACCTCCGAGGCTCTCAGCTCCATAGGAGCTGTGGTGTGAATCAGCTGCTTCTGCAGACCATGACGCACACAACTAGCCTACTGTTGAAGCCAGGTTACAGAGATAAAGACGGCTGCCTACCTATGCACATCACACAGTTTGCCTGATCTCTAAATAATGCCTTGTTCATTGTGAAATATAGAGTATTATAGCCCCACAAATTCTGGGGGATAATATGTACCTGATGTGAGTGGTGCACTTTGAGAGACAATCAATAATAATAAAAAAAAAACTTTCTGTCAGCAACCTCAGCAGTTCTCCCTAATTCCTGACAACTTTGGTTGGCACGCTCTTCCCAAAAATCTCTTGGTATCTTCGTTACAGCTGCCGGCCCGAACTACGTGGCACACTATAAATAAGAGTAAGCATCCTCTTGGTGTTTCCAGACCAGACTGTCCATTAAAAGAGGAGGCAGACGCCTCTGTCACGGCCCTTAAACTCTGGACGGCTCTCAGAGAGAAAACACCTGCATGACTCACACCTCTCCAAAGCCTCTCCTAGTGGATGCAGCCAAGCCGAGCTGAGCACAGGCCTCTTTCTCACTCTCTTTCCCTCTTCCTCTTCGACTGTCTCTCCATCCATCCACCCACCTCTCACACAGTACATTTGCTTGGCTTTTTTTTTTCCTGTTTGAATAGAATCTCTGCGACTCTCAATACACAGCAGCTTCCAGTATTCCATGATGCTTCAATGGTGAGAGTAGCTTAAATGTGTCAACAGCTTCATTCTTTATTCTCTGTGTTGTCAGTCAGAGAGTTAGAGATATCAGATGAATGGATGACACAGGTACAGCCTGGAGCTGGGTTGTGTTGAAAAGCATTCTGTTACGTCTATGGATACAGGCACTCTCTTTGAACTCCACTGAGAGATGGTGCTCTTGAAGAATTATGTTTGATATATTTCCTCTTATTGTCCTTCATTTCTTCAATAAAAGGAGCTGAACATTGTTGCCTTTTCACAGTTTACAGTCATTGATCGGCGTAACACGGGACAGTCAAGCTGTACGATGTCAGTATGCCCCTGCAGTAGAGAGAGATAGGCATGAAGGCTCGTTGACCTGAGACAACAACCACTATGAGTGGGGCAGCCTCGCGGATGACTGCAATAGAAAAGCTATGCCAAGAATCTCATGGTGTTGGCTTTGTGATGAGACAAGCAAGAGGAGCCTGCGCTCGGCACACGCACAAGCACACACACACACATACACACACACGCACGCACACATACACACACACTTTCCACTAAGGAAATTGCAGGAACTCGGAACAGCGCAGGGTCTTTCATGTCTGTTCAGAGACGGAAAGAGAAGAATGGGAGAAAGAAGAGAAGCTGTGAGCGAGAGAGAGAAAAAGAGAGGAAGAGGGAGAGAGAAAGAGAGAGAGAGAGTAAGAGACACTAACTGCGTAGAAGGTGGTGGCGTGTTTTTATAGTTAGCCAACATAGGCCAGATATGGATGAATGCAGATCAAGGCTTTGACTTCAGACTTGTGCACCAGCGTGGAACACACACACACACACAAACACTGTCACTGACCAAAAAGTGATGAAGGATAAGCATGCACACACACAAACAGACATAGAGGGAGAGAGAGAGAGAGAGAGAGAGAGAGAGAGAGAGAGATTCTCTCACCCCTGGCACTCCCTCAAAGGAAAAAGAGAAGATGAAATATCTCTGTGCCTTTTTTGCCAAGAAAAACTGTGTTTCATATCCTGAGAGCAGCAGGGTAGATTGTGAAAGTGCAACAGCAGCACCAGTACAGGAGAGCCTGACTGTACACCGCACACACCACTACCAGCCTGTCTGAAATATCTGTCCTCTCACACACACACACATACACAGACACACACGCAGACAGACACACACACACACACACACACACAGCAATGCTGCCCTTCAGGGATGGCCCGGTCCTGAATGGTAGTCATCCTAGAATCCTGACCTGCTCTCCCAGAATGCCATCTACAATCCCCTGACCCAATTCACGTTCAGTCACTATTCTGGGACATGCACAGATATGCTAACTGGTGTGTGTAAGCGAAGGTAAAACTTGATTTATAGTTGTCCGACTCGAACAATACGTTGACACAGAGCCCCTCTCCAATGTTGCAAATGCAAAAGCCCTTCCGACATGCTCTGCAAAGAATGATGGTGACCACCCCAATTTTCTGACTATCCTTCAAAATGATGGACATTCCACAGATAAAGGAAGCATAGGATTGGCCAGCTAGCTTTGTTTTGACTTCTTGCTACCCTTTGTAGCTATAGTTAGCAACATACTAGTTCACAGACAGTGCAAGCTTTGTTAATGTCAGATGTTGTTTTGGACATAGTGGAAGGGTTACAAAATTGAACTGTGCCTATATATTTCAATAAGGTTTTGAAATCAGCTTCTTCATCAAGCATGACTGCAGAAGTTCATGTGCTAACAGAACAAACATTCTAATCATTGTAGCAGTATGAGGGTAAACTAGTGCCATTCTTACTAGTGTCTGCTGGTGTGTGTTGGTGTGACACATAGCTACACAAAACATAAGTGTGAAAGGTAAATGTCTCTGTTAATACAACTGTGTGTCTGTGTACCTAGGCTGTGGTTGTGTCTAAATTGTCATGGAAACAAGACCATCATCATCTGCTTCTTTGCAGGCTTTAACTGAAAGACCAAAATTTAATCTGAAATCTCACACTGACTGACTGGAAGCAGGTGCTTTTTTTGGAAGCACTTAGTTTTGTCAGTGTTGAGATGGTAATTGACCTATTTTAAGTAGGCAGGCAATTACTCGCCCTTCAAAAGATGACAGTCAGTCACTTCCTGAAAGATAAACTTCTCCATTCATTGGACTTTAAAGCCCTTCCTCCTGAACTTAAATTAGTATTTTAAATTTAACTTCTATCACTCTCCACAAAACAAAACTGCACTCTCATTTCTGCAATGCCAGACTGGCAATTACAGATTCTACATGCTATGTATTGCAGTCTTAGCATAGCATTTAGACAACCGAGCTAGCATGCTGATGGAAATTGGCCCTGAACCAATTGACAGTCAACAAATATATGTTGCTTTGGATAAAAGCATCAGCTAAATACAAAAATGGTTACTGTACATAAGATAATTCTCACTTTTATTTAACTACCACATACTGTAGGTCTGAAGATGGTTAGAAGTTCAACCCAGTTTGACCGCAATCTTATTCATCCATCCCCAAATCTATTACTTTGAAGTTACATTTGTGCTGCCAGGTCTTTAAGGTGCTTCAAAGTAACCTTGGCAGATGTGTGGTACACATGTTTGAAGACAGGCACGCTACTGTTTGTAGCACCCATCCATCAAGTGATTTTTTTCAACCTCATACAGTGTGTGTGTGTGTGTGTGTGTGTGTGTGTGTGTGTGTGTGCGCTGAGTACAGGGACTTCCCAGCAGGCCAGGGCATTCACCTCATACGGTGTCAAACTCCTCAGGCGTAACCCAATTACTCTGGGATTGCAGGTCAGGGAGGATTAATCCACTCAGAGAGTGCACAACTGCACGGTTGCCACAGAGTCCAACCTCACAGTGGCCTGTTAGGACACGCAGTCACACTTTATTTGCATGGAGAAAACACCAAGGGCTTAGCCTCCATTGATTAATTCTCTCATCAATTTTGTCTTGTTGCGGTATGCTGAGGTTCTTCTCCATGATGTCAGCATACTGTATGTTTAGAACACATATTTCTATGGCAGAAATATTGAAAATGTATCCCTAGCATAAAAGAGAGTATTATGGATACACAGTTTAGCTGAAATGCACTCAAAGACAGTTCTGATGTGAGCATACTGTACGTCCTAAAGGCCTTTGGTCTGGGCAAGACCACACAGACAGTCTTTGTCTGATGTCCCAACTTTACACTAATCAAGTGAAAGTCTGTGTGTGCTATACTAAGGTGACTGGACGACATAGATGTCTCGAGACAGTCCCAGATTTTGGAATACCATTCACCCGTTAAAATACTAAAAATAAATAAATCAATAAATTAGCCTTGTTTTATATATATTTTATAACTTATTTTATTTCAAGGGTCTGGTCACCTGATGCTATATGCAGTGAGGAAATAAAAGGAAAGTGATTCGCCAACAGAACACAAGCCAAACAAATTAGAGCTTCTCTACTGTAAGCTGTCCTGTGTTTCCGATACACCTGGTCCTTCAAGAGCTATACTTTACACTGGAAATGCATCTGCTAAATGATTAGAAATCAATGCACACTCTAGTCTATGTGTAAGCTATAGCTTCATAGCTTTTATCGAGTATGATTTGAGATCATTTAGCGCTGCAGTTCACTTCCCTGCCTTGATTGCATACTGTATAATGGAGAGCCTGGCTTTGTTAGAAGAGACAGGGTTGTCCTGCACTGGGGATCCTCACGAGACTCATATTGCTCACACTCATCTTTCCTCTTCACTGTTTTCCTCCTTTCTTTTGATGTGTGAGAGACTGTATGTGTGTGTGTGTGTGTGTGTGTGGTGAAACACTGCAGTGATTTTATTGTTTATTTGCAGCATCGCCAGGTCTGGAAAGAAAAGCGCTGACTCAGAGTGGAGGAGACGCCACCCGGGAGTCCTTCGTCCTTTCTGGGAGCCCCATCGACAACACACACACACACACACACCCTTCATCTTCCTCCTCCTGTTAGTCTTATGAAAATCAATAGCTTTATCTTCACGCCGCTGAGCCTTCATCTATAATCTCCCCTTTTATGACAGTGCAGAGGGATTATGAAGCATTAAGTGTCTTGAGGACAGCTGGCCTGATATTTCCTCCATCTCCCAGGGATGGGAGTCGACTCCTGGGCCTGGCTGATCAATAACTCTAATGGCCAGCATCTATCCACTTAGGCCCCCAGAGAACTGGTTTGGGTGGTGGTAGTGATGGTGGTGGTGGTGGGGTGTCTATGGAAGAATACAACAGTATAACCACAACTACAACTGGCTAGCCTGGAGGACCAGACTCTTTCACTTTGATGCATTTTGTCTAAATGGTATAATCTCAATAGGCATACCTCGATGACGTGGTGGATGGGTGGCCCCTTTGAACTTTCAGACTATGGTTCTGCTTTCAAGTTCAATTGGACACTAGGAGATCTAGTAGAGGAAACCACAGCCTTTAGAGTGTGCACTGACTAGTGCTGTAGCTTAATGGAATACTGAGCAGAGGTATGAAGCAGCTCTAGCCTGGCTAGCCTTACAACACTGATCATTCCATTTCCTCCACACAAATAAATAAATCATTTTATTAAGAGTTCTGAGTTTACTTTGCAGGCTAGCCAAGCTGCTCCACCCAGTAATCTTTTTGACTGTCAGAAGAAGAAGAAGAAGAAGAAGAAGAAGAAGAAGAAGAAGAAGAAGAAGAAGAAGAAGAAGAAGAAGAAGAAGAAGAAGAAGAAGAAGAAGAAGAAGAAGAAGAAGAAGAAGAAGAAGAAGAAGAAGAAGAAGAAGAAGAAGAAGAAGAAGAAGAAGAAGAAGAAGAAGAAGACTCAAGGAGTGGGAGGAGGACACTTGTGAGTGTGAAACGGAGAGAGAGAAAAAGAGAAAGAGGGGGAGTGAGTGTGTGTGGAATAGAGTACCTTTGAGAGAGAGATAGATAGTGAGAGAATGAGCATAAGAGAGAGAGACAGACAGAGTGAGTGAGTGAGAGAGAGAGAGAGCACATGATCACATTACACTCCTACAGAGCGCCCTCGAATCAGCAAAGCCTCATCCATCACAAGACCGTTTCCATTAAAACTACAACAGGTGTATCTTTAAAAACCATTAGCAGAAAAGGCCCAAAGTACAGCAAAAGCCTGGTGAGGCTGACTTAATGGCACATTGGGAGCCGGGCGAGTCCGATGACTGAATGACAAATAGCAGTCGGTCCCCTCGTATAAATTAAACAGTGGAAACAAGGAAAAAGGGCACAAGAGAAAAATTTTAGCCTTGAGCATCCATCTTTGTGATCTGATTGAGGTGTAAAATGGTTTTGTATGCTTTTTAGTCATCAAAAAGAAGAAAAAAACCACAGAAAGCTGAGAATGAAATGAAAAAAGGATTGAAAAAATGCTGATTGAGCATGATGAGACAGGAAAAAATAACAATGTCTGCTGTAAGATGCTGTCCATGCTCCTCTCTCCTTTGTTGGCTAAATCCAATGAACACGAAGAAGAGACCGGTAGAAGAGACATCACCCTGCTACCGCTTTTCAGAGAAGTGTTCCTGCTGTGTCCATATTCTTGACTTTTCATTCTTCACATAAAGCCAGGAACAAAAGATTAAAAAGTGGTGTTTTCTTAAAGAAGAAAATGCCTTCTGTGCATTGACACCATCATGAGCAGGCAGTTTATGACCCCCCCTCCCCAAACCACAAGTATGCATGGCCTAATCTTCCACACCACTCCCATATAGTCCACATTCACACACACACACACACATCTCTCCCAATGAACCCACTGCCCTCTTATCCCTCTTGCAACCCTGTCCTTTCATTGCAACTCTCCTTCTCTCTTCTCCTAGCTGTCTCTTGTGAGATGATGGGGCCAATCCTAGCGTCTGATCAGCAATCTCTCTGGGACCGACAGATGGGTGTAGCCGCCCACACCCAGCATCTATGGATTCTTTCACTCTTCTTCCACTCCTCCCCTCTTTTTCTTGTCCTCCAATCCTCTCCTCTTCCTATCTTCCTCCTCTCTTCGCTCACTTCCTCCACCTCCCCTCTCCTTCTCTTCCTCCACTCCTCCCATCTCCTTCTCTTCCTCCACTCCTGTCCTGTCTTCCTCCACTCCTGTTTGTTCACCCCTCACCCATCTTCTTAAGAGCAGAGGAGCCCAAGTTTGCTCTTCCTTGTCCCAATTAGGGAGGCAAACAAAGCCAGCTACTTGTGGATCGAACACACACACACACACACACCTGGAAACCTCGGAAGTGATCTTTCTTTCTGTTGTCTCGTCTGGCATAGTGTAGGTTAAGACTATAGGTTAACACATCACTCAGTCTTCAACAAAATACAGTTTTGGTCACAAATAAATACACGTTTAGTGTCTGTGTGTGTGTGTGTGTGTGTGTGTGTGTGTGTGTGTGTGTGTGTGTGTGTGTGTGTGTGTGTGTGTGTGTGTGTGTACACGTACGTGTTGCTGTCCTTTCCCCCCGCTCACTTTTAAATTCATTGCTCTGGTTATTCCAAAAGAATAAGGCTGGATCGGAGTCTTTTTAAATGCTAAAACAAGAGGCCCATTGTTCTTGGACAGCTGCCTTTTCCGGAAAACAAAACCGGGAGGGAGGAGAGCAGAGGGGAGTGGAATCACTAACACACACACACACACACACACACACACACACACACTTAGACTCAGTTGGTGCAATAATGTTGCAGCCTCCTCAGATCCACCGCCAGGTCCAACACCTGAGTGTGTGTGTGTGTGTGTGTGCGTACGTTTCACAGACAGATTACTGGTATACCAAACACACAATGCTGTGCTGGAGCCATCTAGAGAGGCACTTTCTTTTCACAAAAAGGAACCCATGAAAAATCTACACACCAGAGGCTTCATTCAATAGATTTTGGAAGCCCCCGCGTGCCAGTCGCAGCAGGACAGGCCAACCAGGCAATTACCTGAGGCCCCAAGCTGAAGGGGGCCCCAAGATCAGTAGATTAAGCAAGTGGAACCGAGTGGAGTACAACTGAGTAGGTACTAAAACGGTCCAGTGGAAAAGCTCCATAGGTACCATTCCATAAAATAGCCACACTCATTTTAGCCAACAATGAAGAATCTTGCACAGACTGGTGAAATAATATTACAGATCACATCACACTTTTTAACGATTTTCAATGTTGGCAATTTCCACAAAGCATTTTTTCTTTTTTTTTTTTACATTTTAGGTAGATGCTGTTTGCACCACTAGCCTCGTGAGAACAAACTGATCTCGTGAGCTTCAGGTCTTCACTCGCAGCTCAGTCTAGCTACTCTCCATTGACGAGAATTTGGAGCAGATTGCCAAACAAACGAACCAATCAGCGTTGGCTTTGAGGCGGGTGGAGGTGTGGCCCGCCCCACAGTTTGAGAAACACTGCTATAACGTCATGGAAGCATCCATCACCTTTACTTAACAAATCACACCTGGGCCTCTTTGAGACCAGTGGAATGATTTGTCTGTTGTCATGGTGACAGAAGGTGTGTAAACAGATAAGATTGAGTGTTTCTCAAAGTCAAGGAAGCAAGCATTCAGCATTTTTCAAGCATTCCACGTCATTGTCTGTCACCAAGTACTGTCACGCATCCTTCTAAATACTAGCGAGGCCAGAGGCTTTTGTTCATAGATTTTTCAAAGATGCACTGATAGAACCTCGTTTTTGAAGTGTACGACTTCCAAGGCGAGTGTGCTACCTAGAAAGCATTCTCGACTTTGAGAAACACTCATTGATAGTTTCAATGAGTAAAAGTAGCAATTTTTTTTTACTCTTCTACCAGCAGTTTAGAAAACTGCTTTACTGCAAAACAAAGATGTCACAAAGAAAATGAACCAAAAGGAGAATCTAGTACAAAATGCAAGAAAAAAAGTAAGAGTGGCATTAACTGTGAGGAAAATAGCATACTAAAGGGGGTTGAGCCACATTGTTCCACATTCAACACCCTGAAAGGCAGATGCATGCAACATACATACACACACACACACACACACACACACACACACACACACACACACACACACACACATTTCACTGTTAAAAACAGCACCCCACTGAGAACACTAGATTTCCTTCCCACCTGGGAATACTGGGGTTGTGCCTGCTGGCTAAAAACAGCACACACACACACACACACACACACACACACACACACACACACAAGCTTATTGGCCGGGTGACCATTGTTCCTCTGGAACAATGAGACTGGTCAGTGGGTGTAGGAGACCCATCTGTGAGATCAGCAGGTGCTGGATCAATGGGTCCCAAAACTGAGGCACAGGGTGCATGGGGGTCCAGGACAAATCCAGATAGAAAAGGAAGGAAAAGGACTAAGAGACGACAAAAGACACATTCTGTTCCTGCCTATACATCCAGTTACGCATACACACACAAACGCCTGATCATGCTTGTAGCATTATCCCTACAAAATTATTGGTGTATACTATCGTGAAAGAATTAAATCTCGGAATGAAATAAATTGACCGTACTTCCGTGGAAAAAGTTGAATCTAGCGAGACACAACGAGGAGACAAGAAAAGAAATGAGAGAGAAAGACAGAAAGAGAGAGGATATGAAATGGGAGAGATAAGGAAAGGAGTGATGGACAAGAAAAGAAAGAGAAAGTTAATAAAGAGGCAGGCTATGGCAGCAAGACTGCAGGGAGGAATGGAAAACCAAAAGACGACAAAACGAAACGACAAATCACTTTTAATGGACAGATTTTTAAACTCTGCCCACCTTGCCTGTGGCTCTCACAGTGCCTGTGGCGCCTTGCAAATGCCAGAGGTATATATTAGTTTCTTCCTAAATGGAGCAAAGTGGAGGAAAGCATAACGTCTGGCCCAGTTACTTTGATGTTGGCTGACGGCCACTCATGTTGCTGTTATACAAGCGTTCTTTCCTCCATCCCCGCCAGATTAGCATTTTGCACAAAGCTTCTCTCTTGAAAAAAAAAAAAAATCAAATGCTAAACACTTGCTTACGTCGTCCTGTAGCGCCATACTGGCTTAAGTTTCCTGCTGATAACATCTGTATATGATTGGAGACGACCACTTTAGAGTTGAAGATTTAGAAGGGAAAAAAAACGGAATCAGAGTGGGTGTGTGTTTTTTTCTCCCCGTCCATTGACTTGTCTGCTGTATCGAGTGGTGTAGGCTCAGAGCGGAATTTCCTGGTACGAGAAGAGCAGACAAATACAGTGTGTTCTAAATGAGGTCTTACTGCTCGCGTGTGGTGCTTTCTCGCGGCAAAGTCCTTACATCTGAGAAGGAGGTCCTAGGGAAAACATATAGCCTGACTGAACCCAAATCTTTGCATTTTCACAGTAAGCAAAGGCTTCACTCTTTAAAATTAGAAACCCACTAAGTATCGCCTTGTTCAACTAGCTGATACAAAGTTGCACTATTTAAAGGACGTCTGTCTAGAGGGGGCGAAAGCTGGTACCCAGATTTATGAGGTAGAGTCAGCAGCACCTCAATTTGCAGTTGTTTAATAAGGTGCTTGTCACAAATCATAGCAAATGAATGCTCAGTTTCAGTCTTGGTTCTTCTTGTGCCTAAATGGAAAATACCCACAGCGTCATTGCTTAGATATGTGCTTACTTAATTATGTGCTTAGTTACGTGCCCACGGCAAAACAGACATGTTCAGCAAGGAGCTATAGCCCGAGTCATTTAATCAGAAACATTCTTCCTATAGATTTAGGCATTCCACTGCACAGCTCAGAAGCACCATGATGTGATAATTCTGGTTAAAAGCAGTAACAGCTGCCTTGACTTGGTCTATTCAAATGCACATCCATCCACATCTTGGTTGCGAGGCTAAAAGAACAAACATTACACGTGTTTTGACACAATGTCCTACTTCACACGCACACAAAACACGCTTCACAAACGATGATTCACAACGCTAAATACACACGTCAAGAATCCTTCATACATCTTTCCACATGTAGTCAGCAATGCTAACAAGATGGCCAAAACTGTGGCACATAGAAGTAGAACTACTCCTCGAAGCCTCAAAGTAAATACAAGTTGTGAAGGTGTAGGTTTTGATTATGATGATGATGAATCACGACAACACCCCCATCCACTCAATCACAAATCCCCAACCCTCACTGCCTTAAGTGACATCAAATTGAAGTCAATTTGTGCCATTTCAAGGTAAAATCAGTGATCTTGTTTCGTTTGTAAACATAAACATTTTCATAACAAAGATCTCTCCTGATGACCCTGCCAGCTCTTCATTCTCTTAGGTCACTATAAAAAAAAAAAATCCACTCGTCTCATGATACACAGGCACTGCCTGAAAACTAGTACACTGACTTAGCCAAGCATGCTAGCATGGCAACATCTTACTGTGCACTGAGTCACAGCTACAATGCTGCAATGATGTGCTGCTGTGTTGATTACAGCGTCTTAATCCAGCCCTTGGAAAACTCCAGCAGGCACTGCGGACTGTTCCCATCTCCACATCAGATTTGGGGCCAAACGCTGTGGCCACCAGGGACTGTAATTTGCAGGGTCATCCTCCCCTGAGCTCACACAGAAAGGGAGAGATAGATAGACAGAGGGACAGAGAGAGAGAGATAGAGAGGGAGGGAGGGAGAGAGAAAGAGTGTGCCAGTGACGCTTCATCTGCAATCTGTTCCTGGACGGCAGGAATCCAGCCACACTGCCACATCAGCACTTCACTCCTTTCTCGCTCACCCTCGCACGTGTGTGTGTGTGTGTGTATAGTCTCTTTCCACCTGTGCTTAACCAACTCAGCACCAAAGTTCCTTCTACCTCCCCCTCAAACACACACACACACACACACACACACACACACACACAATTCTGCCACAGAAGACACATCGGCAACCCAATGCAAAACTAGACAGTTCCAGGCCATGGGGAGCAAAGATCTGAAACACTCACACAGATAAGGTCTCTGAGAAGCACAGTGCCACTGCTTATCTGCACCCTTAAAGGTAGGGTAAAAGCTGTGTTGAGAGGTCATAACACTTAACACTATGTCTCCTCATGATCTGGTCCACAGTGAGGAAAAAATGAATCAAATGCAATTAAGGCAGCCTGTCCATCAATCAATGACAAAGCATCTTTAAAGGCCCAATGTGTAGCCTTCGAGAGAAATTAAGCACAACGCAACGCAAATTACGTACCGTATTACAGCTACGGAAGCCTGCATGCGGATGTCGGTGTATTGTCAGTCTATAGCAAAAACGCGAAAGATACGACCGTTTTCAGCTTCCGTATTCCAAGATGGCGGCAATACATGGAGAGTCTACCCCAGTTAATGTGCATGCAAATGCGAAATTTCAAGCCAATACGGACACACGGAATTAATAGTGGTGGTTAATATTGATGACAAAATTGCATAGAATACTTTTAAAGCAAAATTACGGTAATCATTATGGAGTGACTGAAGGCTAAATCGGTTCCCCCTGCACCCTCTACACACAGTTGTAACACTTGCATAATGACAGCGGTGCGCCAGTATAGAACTAAACCTTCCCAGTCGACAGAACTTCACTTATCACTTCAATAATCTTCACTGGTTCCTGTTCGTTGGCTCGCAAATAAATCCACATGTATTGGTGAGAATTTCCGACATTGGCGTTTATCTAAAAAAAATATTTAAAGGCTCTCTATGCAAAATCGGCCGTTTCTTTGCCGTGTTCTCGGTTTGCATCAGGTTTCTGCTCACATTTTTCATCAGAGCATCCCATGCAGGCTTCAGTTTCCCAAAAGCATTGCTACCCAGTTAGCAACATGGTTGGCAATGGGCAAATGCATTGCAACCTACTAAGTTAGCATATGACCTGCTCAAACTTTTACTCCCCCTAAAGCAACACGAGACTGTGCCGCAGCTTGCTGTCCGTGTCTTGCATATTCACAATCTCCACCCGGAGGCAATGCCAATGCCACCCAACGACTCCAAAAGCGTTATAGAACAAGCCAAAATCGTTGCATTTGGGAATATTTAAAGAATCTGTGGCTATAGCGGTAACTTGTGATGGCAAGTTAAAATCTCAGGCTTGCCCGGTAAGCCTTTAAGTTCAGCTGTATATCTCTGGTAAAACAAGTACAACAAGTACAGTACCACTTACTCCAATAGTACTGGGTCATTATACAAAGCCCAGAACAGGGAACTATGTTGAAATGCTACAATGTGAAAATTATATTTCCCGGGTCAAGCTGGTGTCTCTAACTGCATGCGAAACACTGATAAGTGTTTGTGTGTGTTTGTGTTTGTGTGAGAGAGAGAGTGCAAGTGCACATACAAGAGTGTAGTGCGAGAGTGTTGGTTACTAGCTACCTACTACTACCTAGGTCATCCTGTGCGGCCCTCCCCAGGGCTCAAATACAGCAACCTCAAACTGGAAGCTCAACACCCTTGCCAGTTGAGTTCCTAGGTCCCAGTCAACTGACTACACTGTAACACCTGGTTACCCTAAAATTTTACATTAAATCTACGTAATAAACCTTAGTTCACACATGCACATGTTTTCAAGTGAACTCATGACTTGTAGATCAAACAATGTGTAGTATAGTTGTATTAACTGCACTGTATAGTTGTATTATCTGCACTATTAGTTTACATGGCAAAAAACAGCTGGGAGGGACGTTTACTTAAGTTCTACCGGCTTGCAACCCCTAGACTAGTGTTTGTGCAGATGTGCAGGTCCACCGAGCAGAACATTGTTTCTGCAGCTAACTTTTGTGTTTTTGTGTGTGTCTGTGTGCATGTTTGCGATCATGCGCTCTAGCTGAACAGGCACGGCAGGGTCCAGTGCTACCAAGGACATGGGTTTTTGAGAGCACACACACACACACATACACACACACACATACACACACACTACTTGTGCTGTGAAACCACGTAGATACAACATAGTAGGGTGGTTTTTGAATGTATACATGCCTGGGTGTATATGGGCCTATTTGTGATAGGCATGTGTACACATGTACAGTATGCATGTGTGTGTGTACAGAGAGAGAGAGAGAGAGAGAGAGAGAGAGAGAGAGAGAGAGAGAGAGAGCAGGGTCATGTGCAGTGACAGTCGAATGGTGCCTGAGGCACTGAAAACAAACTGAAGTATTGACCAGAACTGAGGTCTGATTGATTTGGCTAGTCATGTCATGGCAAAGGGCATTCAAGGTGGTGTGTACTTTTTCTAGGAAATGAGACCATCTACTTCACAAACATGTATCCAGAGTGACTATAGGTTACCATTGCACCCAGGCTGGTTGATGCAAGCAACCATAAGGTGGCAACATAACTTCATATGACCTGCATTTAAGTTCATTAGGTCTACGGTACACTTACAAACATAGTAAGATACCGTTAATTATTTTTCCATGCCAATGAAACAGCAGTCGTAAACATAATGGAGGACAGAACCGTATGGAACAGGTGGCCCACATGTCACTGACGGCAAAACGCAAAAAGACAGCTGTCTGCCTTAATAATGCCTGGGACAAACGTGCAAGACTATACCACCTTAAGAGCGTCAAGGCAAACAGTCGTGAAATGCGCGTTTTCACAGAGCCAATATTATTTGCAATTTCTGTTCGTCAGGATACAGCACTGTTCCATTAATGGCTAATGACCATCGACACGTGTACGCGCCCACCATGCGCCCCACACCCTCTCTTCCCAGGCACCCAATTAATTTCCCAACAAGCTGATATTGCATGGCGAGTGCCCGTCCTGGCAACACCCCGCGGTCTGCAAGCCACGTGCCGCTGCGATGGCTACGCCGGCCTTGACTAGCAATGTAGCAACCGTAGTCGATTGACTACGGACTAGGGCGCGTGTGCGGCAACATTGTATAACATTCTTGCGCACTGTCAAACTCGGGGCAATAAGGACAATTTTAACTGACAATGTCACAGGCAAAACAAAAAAACAAAAGGGATCGCTTCTCTGACGGGATGTAGAGGGGGCTATGGTCAAGGCATTTTGTCTATGGAGAGACGCCCCTTGCTATGGACTATTGCGTAATGGGCCAAAAGCGACATCTGCCACTTGCTGCATCGAAAAGCAGCATGCACCCTTTTTTCGCGTCTTTTCGCATTTTAAGAGAATGCATGACGACTGACGAGGAATTTTCTATATTTATGACATTAACTCAATGTCAAGGACGTGTGTCTCCTTATCTGGGCAGCGTATGAAGCCATTATGCTCAAACAGTCTGGGGCATATTTTAACCATTTCAAACTCCTGGGGCAATCGTGAGTGCTTGGATATCCTTCAAAGATCAGCTGCTAGTTTAGGAGGGTCCACATAAGAAACGTCTGTCTGCGCAGGACAGGCCTCTCGCTATCAAGCACGTTAGCTAAAGGAAAGGCTATAGTAGGCTACGCTGGCCGGTCAAAAAGTGGGGCACGTCACACATCTACCTTCTTAAAATCGTGACGTTAAAATCTCAGTAAATCAAGTGTCGAGTGTAGGGCACCGAACTGGAAGACTTTTCAAGTCTAAACTCCTACGACTCTGGTAGGGTGGTGATGGTAGCGTGTAGCCTAGGCCCTGTACAGTAAGCGCACTGGGCCTAGTTACATTTTTCAAATCATGCTCAAGATGTGTAGGCTATGTGAAGGAATGTAGGTTTTAAAAGTAACCAAAATCGCAGGCAACTTACTGCTGACTTTCATGCTGCCAAACGCTGAAGGCTGCGGCACTGGTTTGCAGCTCTCTGCGAAGGAGGTGGTTCTTGGCCGACCAGACATATTCCAATCGTAAATCCCTGTTTTCTTAAGATTAGCCGATTGACACTTTTGATCAACTGGGTCACTGTTCAAAGACCTCTATAGATTCTATTTTCACAAAAATAGGCAAAGGAAAATGCAGCTCTGTCGCCAGTCCACTCCTTTCTGTCGATTTTCTTCAGCTGATTCGCTACCTTCTCCCATCCACTGTTAGTCTTTCTTTCAAACCATCCTTTTTTAAAGAAAAAAGTATGTTGTTTGCGATCAAGGCCTTTTATAAGTCGGTGTCAGTAATAAAACAGTCATGAAACCGGCCTTCTCCCTGTTTCCCCCGAAAAACCCACCGATTCTCTTGTTCTGGATCGCCTCAGATTCATACACGTAGACTGACACATGTAAAATAATTCCTGTATTCGGTTGTCCTTGAAATGACAGATGTATTGTTTGTCATGAGAAAATTAAACCATGAAAGTAGGCTATTTGTTCATATTCTGAGGTGGAGACTCAACGATCCAGCAGCACCAGCCATGGCGGCTTCCTTGCTCTACCCAACCAACGATTCAAATGCGAATTTTCCAATAGCCCAATTTAAAAGCTGTGTTCAACGACCCTCCCGTCTTACAAAACTCCATAAACGCGAATAAGAATCCCGAAATTCACCACATATGGCCAAGGTTTCGAAAAAGTATCTTGACGTCGCGGTTCCAGAGGAAAATACTATCTAAATCCACTCAGCATTTCAGAAATGTCTTTTTTTATTTCTTCTCCGACGATGTCGGTTCGCTCTCTTTGTCACCCCGACCAATGAAACGTATTTTACGCAAACGACGGTATGGTACAGTAGCCACGAACGAGCCAAGCAACCAGGTTACGCCAACTCACTGCATAGAGAATCGGAAAATGTGGAACGCAAGAAGGCCTGAGGAGGTGGGGGTTGGCCAATCCACTGCTTATTCTTTGAATATGGGCGGAGGGAGGGGGGCATTTTGGGCCAATAGCCTTGCAACCCTTGGAGAACACATGGCGTAATTTGCCTAATACTGCCCCTGGTGTTCCAAGCGTCATACGTTCAGAGAACTTACTGGGCGGTGTACAAAGTTGATTGATTGACTCCAAGCCAACCAGATTCGACGGGGAATGGAGGACACACCAATAGCGGCACAATATCTGAGGGGACGCCAGGTAGTCATGCAGCACTGTTGCTAGTCAGCTGAGCGCCTGAGAGACCTCAATGACATATTATATGCTATGACCTGGTTATGAGTGTGTGCATCCACTCTATGCACAGTACATCACTGTGTAGTTATAAATCAATTCATAGAACTCCATCCGCATAATACAGATTTATAAGGTCTGCATTATTTTCACTACTGTATGGAAAAAAAAGATAGAATAGGCTACACATTTGTGAGGGAAACACTACTATTTCATAACAGGCCATACCATCTGACCATAGTTCATATGAAGCATCTTACCATATGCGTCATATGAACTACAGGCCAGTCAGAGATGGCATACTCAATCACACAATGCTGGTTTCTGGGGCAAATGGATAGGAATAAATGTCACAGAACTAGTGTCAGGTGAGGAAAGCATTCTACATGGGTCACCGTGACCAGGTGGTCAGTAAATGGAGTCAAAGGTAGCCTTTGAAGAACACTGTATGTACAGCTCCAAATCCCCCACTTCCCATTTCGAAAAGAAGAGGAACAAACTACTAGAACATCGTGTGCCATAAAAACGACTTATGCATCACACTGTGAGCAGAAAGAATGCTGTTTTTCTTTTCTTCTTTTTTTTTTTTTTTTTTTTGGAAAAGTAGAGAGGCTCACATGTAAGCCCACATTTGAGAAACCTTTTGTGCGAACAACAGAAAAGCCCCCAAGGACATGGCAAGAAAAGAGTGATTTTATTGTATTATTTTTGTTTTCTCTGGAAGACACACATTTGGTTCAGTAGGAGATGGAAAGGAGGGGTCTGTAGAGCGTGACTCCTTTATCCATTATTCATCTGTAGCTGGCGCTCACTGGGAGGAAAACATGAGGGTCCTCACCTCACCAGCCAAGACCAGTGTCGCTCCTTCTCGTCAGGACCAGGGTGGGGCAAAGCCATGTGTGTGCAGTCTCTCTCTCTCTCTGTGTTTTCTCTCTTCTCTCTCTGTTTGTGTGTGTATGTGTGTGTGTGTGTGTGTGTGTGTGAGAGAGAGAGAGAGCGAGAGAGAGTGTGTGTGTGTGAGGTGAGAGAGAGAGAGAGAGAGAGAGAGAGAGAGATTGTGACTGCCATTCTGTTTACATTTGGACTGAGTCTTGTGACAGTTGCTAAGCGGTTGAGACAATTTTACTTAGTTTAATCCTAAATTCAAACAGCAGCTAATTAGCGTCTCAGCACAAAAGTGACAAAGCGACTCACCCTTTATACGAAACAGTGTCTTTTTAACAGCAATACGAAAGATCAGATTCTGGAATTTTCAACCAGACTATGATTTTTCACTAATGTCAGGATTTGACTAGATTTTTTTTTTTAATCTTTCAAAGCCTCTGTTGACAAAACAGTATATTGACAGAAGGACATACAGACGCTTCATGGCATCAATGGCTGGAGTTAGTCTTGTATCTGCATTGTAGTATGTGCATTTCTCCAGGAAAAAGACTCCATCTTTTGTGCTATGAATAAGACCTGACTGTGAGTGCCGTGGAGAAAAAGAGAAGTGCATCTCAAATAGAACCAGTGAAGCTGAACTAATCAAAGGAAGTGTTTTCATTAATGTGAACTCTTCCTCCGGCAAAGTTAGTCCAAAGAGGCTCGGTAACAATTAAAGAGAAACATTATGCACACAGATATTTGGAAGGAGTGAAATACTGTATAAAACTGGAGATCAATGTTGTTGTATTGTTTCTTTGAAATTAAGTTCATTGAATCTCTCATAAACACACACACACACACACACATACACCATGCACAAGAACCAAGGACTCTTCACCCACACTATATAATGTAGAATGAGGAACAATCATACATACTGTAAAGTAAAATGTGAATCAACCATTGTTGTTTAAGGAGACAATACGTGGCACCAAGTATGGTAGCGACGTAAAGATTCAGTATTTACAAAGCACTCTTTGACCCTACAGTTGGTCAGGTGCTTGGATTTCTCCAAGACAAGAACTGATCTGTCACCACTGGATAAATAAAAGAGTATCCGCACTTTTTAAGAGTAATTAGTATTTTGGATTGAGTAAGATTGTCTTATATTACCAACAATTTGTTGAGTATTTGTATAATTTATGGAATACCTCAAAAGAATAACATCATAGCAACAGGAGTACAAAAACTAAATAAATGATAAATTACACAACAAAAATATTTTACAAATATCAAGACACATTTAAGAGAAATAAATGCAACACCACAAGAGTAGCCATATTCTCAAAGTTACTACAGTCATTGTGGTCTGAAACACAGCTAATAACACTCAAAACATGAATAAATTAACAACTTACAAAGTATAAATAAAACTGTCAACTGGAAATATTTCAAAGTCATACAAACATGAATACAAATGCTAGACAATTACTAGACTCATATCCAGATGAAAAGGGCATGTTTTGGAAAAGATAAAATAAAATAAAATAAAATAAAATACAAATTATGTTTGTATTAACTCAAAATTTTGTTGATTAAGTTTTCCCCCTCCTTCCAGTTGCTTAGAGGCATTTCTCAAACCATCATTAATGTTTGTGGAACGGTAAATACTTTTCTAGATACAATTTGTGCAAACTGCACCACACAGTGGAATACCTGTTAAAGTACATAACTGGCGCCGGATGTTGACATGTCAGTGCATTCAGACTGAAAAGTTCCTACACCTATATGAACTACTAGATAGGCAAAATGCTTACACATAGTTACAAATCACAATTGGATTTACATATACTAAGTTTTACAGTACGATTTGTTTGCAGTTTGCTGGCAGATCATGTCATCCATTTTTGTCCAGGAAAGGGTGTTTCTCTCAAGACATTACATTTGTACACCCTGATCTAGTTCTGCATGTAATGACACAAATAACCACCAGAATTTGTATAATTCCTTTTGACTGACATGATATTAGTGATTTAAAAAGTAAACGATGACAGACAGGTGCACACAAGCAATTTCATGAATGTGCAGAGATATTTGCTGTTAGAGAGATAATGGGAATATGCCTAGATGATGTCTGAAGCAGTAGACCTAAACTAGATTGATGAATATGAATTCTGCTCAGAGGAATGCAGCACAGTAATTGGGGAATTCCATAACGGTATGGGGCTGACCACTGTGTCATCCATTACCACTGCTGGTAATTCATTACCACAGCTGACCACTGTGTAATTCATTAAGGAGGTTATCTTTTTGCCGGTGTCTGTCTGTGTACGACTCGAAAACTACTGCAGGGATTTGGATGAAGTTTTTGGACAACTACGCATTGGGACAAGTAAGAACTGTTTCAATTTTGGTGGCGATCAGTGAAACAAAAACATCATCTGGAATTTATATTGTCTGTGATCACATTGCCTTGGCGGAGGTCTCCGCTCTCCGAGTGCTTTTCTAGTTATCAACTCATTCTCATTCTCATTCTCGACATACTGTGAACATCCAGTGGGATCTTCAAACTGGGAAAATGTATAAAAGATAGATGTCACAAATATCCTCGGTAATACATTCCTCTGTATACCACATACAGTACAGATTTGCTATGCATAACACATCAAGTAACAGGATTTCATTACATAACACTAATACAGTAGAGATCTGGAAATGTTTGAATTCTATAAAAAAATATGTATATATAGCCTATAAAAATGCCCTAGAAAGCCAATGTAGGCAAAATAATCTTTATACTGTATATAATGGGTGTGTTCGTAAATTCAAAGACGGAATAAACAAATGGTTTCTGATAGATCAAAATGGTCAAAGAAAGCAAGAAGAAGGTTTTGGGTTAGGGGAGCAATAGGGGTTCCACGTTTCAATCTGTAGCTTCACTGAAGTGAAGGCAGTGAACTCTGCTTACGTTTTCAGGTAGAATTACACCCGGAGCTCAGAGTGGCAGTTTACAAACACACCGATTGTGTGTCATCATGAAGTAGACTCGACATTGGGCAACTTGTTAAAGTGCTGCAGAATTTCCAAATGATGCCTTCAGGATAGTAACGTATACAAGTTGGAATGCAGATGCCATTACACAGCGATAGTTATCTAAGGACTAGAAAAGTAAATCAAACCTGCCAGTTCTAATAAATAATGTTAACAAAAAGGCATCATCACAAAATGTATGCAGTAGCATACAATACAGTAACATGTTCATTTCCAAATTCTCTTCAAGCAGTCTCTGTGTGTGGCCACTGTGGCACAGGAAGAGAGAAAGAGAGAAGATATTCAGAATGCTGATTTCCATCTCTTAGTGTTGGTCACAGACTTTTAGGAATCACAGTCAAGATGCTGTGCTGATGAGATTGCTTATAAGCTGCCATATTCTCTCTCTGCATTTGTCTGTGTGTGTGTGTGTGTGTGTGTGTGTGTGTGTGTGTGTGTGTGTGTGTGTGTGCACTCTCATGGAGGGTAATAGAGTGGGATTCCTGCTGAGTCATGTGTAGAGCCATACTGCCACCCCTACAGTAACTCCACATCCTAACCTAACTGTTAGATACAGTAGATGCTGTGGACAGACAGACAGACAGACAGACAGACAGACAGACAGATAGATAGATAGATAGATAGATAGATAGATAGATAGATAGATAGATAGATAGATAGATAGATAGATAGATAGATAGATAGATAGATAGATAGATAGATAGATAGATAGGGTAGAGTGTCATATAGGCCTATCATGTAACAGTCTAGCTCCATCTGTGTGATATTTCCTCAGTGCTTTCTGCAGATACTATAACTACAGTTTGGACAGCGGATGGCAATAATAAAACATAAAGATAAAACACAAAGAAACACTACAAATGGCTACAAAAGTCTCAGTGAAATTCACTTCCATAGTCAGGCAACATTTAGATTCTAGAACAACACATTTTCTGCACTGCTCCACTCCACACTCCAGTGTGTTGGTGTGCAATAACACACACGTGCACACACACACACACACACACACACAGATTCAGACACACACACACAGATTCAGACGAACGTGGGTTTGAGGTCCTCGTTGAAGTTGACCACAGGGTGTGTGGAGTGGCAGAGGTCGTAGACGCCGCCGTACTCGCTGTCCGAAGTCTCGGACGTGCTGTCGGAGGACGAGGTGTACGGGCCCTGGTGGCACGAGTCACAGTAGGGCCGGTGGTAGTAGCAGTAATCCTCCGAGCTGCTGTCTGAGTCTGAGTCAGAGTAGCCGTAAGGGTCCACCCCCAGCTCCACTTCCTGGTTCCTTCTACTTCCTTCTTTTTCCACATCAGACGACGCACGTCTGTGCTCCGAGTGCCCTGAGAACGGCTTGACGGAGCAGCGACGTGGACGATGCGAACGATGTCGCCGTTCTCGACGTCGCCATTGAGGCGATGTGTCAGCGTCATTCTCCTCTGTTTCAACCTCTTCCACCTCTTTAAGGCTTTCATCTTGATGTAAGCCGAGGCCGGGGTCGTTTTTGTGCTCCCCCGTTTCCAGGGATTCTTTGTGGTGGTGAAGTCCGACTGCCCCCTTGTTCCGTCTTGTGGGGGCGAGTGCTGTGTTGTGGGGGCTAGTTCTTTGTGGGTAGAAGGGGGGCCTGCGCTTGCGCATGGCGTAGGGGGAGATGCTGGGGTAGCGGAAGTGGAACGGCGAACAGGGCGAACGAGGAGTGAGCGGGGAGAGCTCGTCCTGAATCTGATTGGAGGATGCCCTTCTGGATGGGTCATGTGACCGAAAAGAGGCAGTACGACCTCGGGCGTCCACGCTCAGATCCTGAAGAATCTCCTGCAGTTGCTCGTTGCTCACAAAACCCTGCCAGGCACCCCCTGCAACTGCTGGTGATGCAATGGTATCCTCTGCCAGCCCTATAGAGTCTGTTTGGGCTGGGCCGGACCATGTTGGGCACAGCAGGGGGGTTCCTGGCATGTGGTTCGGCTGAATGACTGGACTAGCCACAGCTGCTCCCTCCCCTTTAGCAAGTCCAGGACCGAAGTTGGACCCATCGAGAGGTTTGGACGGCACTTCATCCGAACAACTCAGTCTATCAGGTGCCAACACTGCCCTCCTTTGGTTGCTATGGGAACCTTGGGAGGCCCCAACATCAAGGTTCGGAGAGAGCGGCCGAGGATGAGAAGGGTGTGGCGGTGGGCACGGGGAAAAGCGGTCGTGGCTTGCTGCCGGACCGGCAGGTTGTGCCAAGGCAGAGGTTGGCACAGGGGGTGGGGGCACATAAGGTGGAGGGGAGGCTGGCAGTGGCAGGGGCAGGGCCAGGGGAGGGACTGACGCCTCACTCTCGGGCGATGGGGGTGAGGTAGTGGGCATGTCGGGCTGAACCCCAGTGGTCTGGGTAGAGCAGGAGTTGAGGTTGGTGTTGGAAGAGTCCATCTCGCCATCCACTGGGGGGTGCCCCACAGTCATGAGCTTCAGGAGTTTGTCCTTGGCGTTGTTCACTTGCTCTTGCAGGCTGTCAATCACAGCATTCTTCTGCAATGCAGGCAGAAACAAAAGGAAAGAGGGGTTAGATTGTGAGAGGGAACTGAATAAACTAATTTGCTACCCATGCCAAATGCACAATATAAAATCAATAAATCAATCTCTCTCTCTCTCTCTCTCTCTCTCTCTCTCTCTCTCTCTCTCTGAGAATGTGTGTGTGTGTGTGTGTGTGTGTGTGTGTGTGTGTGTGTGTGTGTGTGAGTGAGTGAGAGAGAGAGAGAGAGAGAGAGAGAGAGAGAAAGAAGCAGAGAGTTATTAACACAAAAAAAGACAAAGACAACTTCATTCTGAGAGCTTGTGAAACCACTAATTGTGGAAATCCCATGAAACATCAAAAGCTATTAAACATATGAGTGTTGGCACACACACACACACACACACACACACACACACACACACACACACACACACACACACACACACACACACACACACACACACACACACACACACACACACACACACACACACGCCCAATCCCAGGGCATGTTTTGTCTGGCCGTTTCCTAGCTGTGCTCAAACAGCCTGAGGCAGGCCTGCGTGGAGCAGTGATCTACCTGTCTTTGAGCCACACTCACAAGCAAGGGAGATGAGCCGAGCTGAGCTGACTCATCTTCAGTATGTAAATGATCCAGCACCACAAGATGCATGCCTCACTGTATTCATCAGACTCAATTATTTGCTGACTTTGGGGCGTAAATATGAGAGATTAGACATCATTATTTATAATATGTAGGGAACATGAATGTGTTTTGGAATATAAATGAGCCGTTGTTCTAATCCAACTCATCTGAGAAGGCGGCCAAAGGTATAAGGATTCAACAATGCATTGCGTGACTGACTGCGATCGAGATTAAAGCTTTTACGAGGTGTGGTCTTTATGTATCCTTTTAAAGACCTAAAATAACAGCATGTCTGAAGAATACACATTTACAAGTCCTTGAGTTCTCTGTGCATGTTGATATGAAGATGTTTTCTTATGGATTTGTTGATGACTTTGGAAGGATTAAAATGAGGGTAAACAATGCCGAATGATGTTGCATTTTACTTACTGTATGTTTATGCTTTGTCCAACCAAAGATCCAACAAACCCCCCAAAAACAACCCCCCCCCCCCCCCACCCATCCTTTACTACTCCCCAAGAAACTCCAATGTGTGTTTTATTGTTGTTTTGGGAGAAAAGAGCTTGCTGATAATGAGAACATATCATCTAAATGTGTTATGAAATCACTTAGCATTGTTTATCCTGCCTTTAATTGACCGCATAAAAATATTCTGACACAAAGCGCTGCCTAACACTACCTATTTATCACGGCTTTACAATTAAATCATGAACAGGTGCATTTACAATTTTTTATTTATTTTTTTAATCCGCACTGAGCTCAGTCTCTACCTCATTGATGAGCCGTTTCATGGAGGTGTTCTCCCCCAGTAAGTAGTAGATCTCATCCTCGCTGTACATGGAGCGCAGGCTTCTGCTGGGGCTGCTGAAGTACTTGGACATCTGACTCGGGTTGGGGTTCATCTCCTCCTCAAACTGCCTCCACTGGGTCAACTGCATGAAGACACAATGTAGGCATTAATAAGAGGAAACTGCAAGCAGGGCTGAGGAAGGCAACACAAGTGTACAAGGAAAAAGTCTGCTTTGACCAGCTCTTGCTCCTGATAATTTATTTTAAAAATAATGTGATGTTTCTGACTACTAGTCCTTCCTCAAATGTGAGAGAATATGTGAAAAGACCCAAGTATATACAATTATTAGGTAGTCACATGACGGTGACCATACCCACAGATCTACCAGTAGCCTATACAATCAGCTAATTACTTATAAATAGTGTATTACTGGTCGTTTACTGCTGTAGAAAAGCCCTGCCTACCACACTGTGTATCCTTGATCTTTTATCACCAATAACATGTTCATCTGGTTGAGCTACAGGAGTGCCTATTGACCTAAATTTAGTGCCCCATATACAGGCAATACCAGCAGCACTTCATACCTGTGTGAGTGATTTATGACCTAAAGTATGAACATGGCACTAAACTGAAAGTATGGCAGAAATGCAAATATTAACTCTCTACGTGAACTTTTCCTGCAGCTGAACTGCTCTAAAAAAATTACATTTGCGCTCAATTCAGAACTATAGAATATCATTCAAACTTTATTATTCTTTTTTTATTCTCTTTTTTTGCACTTGGAGATCTCCAACAAGAATATGGGTCTCTCTTTAAAGCTTCACAGTGTTTTTTTTACCTTCCATTTCCATCATACCTTTGTGTTTAAACTCATTTTGATGCCACTTACCACATTGCAATAAAGACAATGCCATCTCTGACATTGTTGATGCATGCCCTGATTACTTATGTAATATGTAACATTGTCGCAACAGGTTGGGCGCTCCCATAGTGCTTCCTCATTACCCATTATGTTGAAATTTCACCAAAAAACATGAATTGACCATGGTGGCCAAATTGATAGCCTATTTATGCCCTTGGTGCCACTTATCAACTAAATTTATCATTGACGTTTCACCGAATATACTTTAGGCATACTAAAAAACTGACAACTGCAATATGAAGCATTCCACGCCAGAGCACGCATTGGCAATGTGAATGACTATAAGTCACTGTAACAGCGAAGAACAGTTTGAAGCTGTCGTTTTATACAGTAGAAAAGCCGCATTCATGGATTTAATGTAGTTTGTTATGGTCAGTCAGTGGCTCAGCATATGAAAGCCTTTAGCGGGTGTTAAATTAGACGCCGCTGGCGTCACAATACTGAGATAGGGCGATGGCTGTTGGGTCTGCCCACATGTTACCACCGCCAGAGCCATGGGAGGAAGCGATAACAAGATGAAAGGTGTGTGTGTGTGTGTGTGAGTGTGTGTGTGTGTGTGTATGTGCGCAAGATGACATTAACATAACGGAATGCACAGGAAGAGGTGGGAGGAAATGTGTGGAACAAAGACTAATATTCACACACACACACACACACACACACACACACACACACACACACACACACACACTCACAATCACTCAATATTCAATAAGTCATCAAATCTCTTTACTTGTCTGTCAGTTAACTTGTTCCTCTTTACATCAAACTTTACATAAGAATACTTCCCTCCTTAACAAAGACACACACACAAACACATCCATGCTTGGCAGCACACAGGGGTACAAGCACAAGCTCAGACAGACAAAGAAATTAATCTGATAAGCATCACGCACACACACAAGCACATACACACACACACACACACACACACACACACACACACACACACACACACACACAAGCACACACACACGCACACACACACACACATACACACACACACATACACACACACACACACACGCACACACACACACACACACACACACACACACACACACACACACACACACACACAAGAACACAGACACACACACGTACACACACACAGGGGCAGGTTTGCTCAGCATTAGTCAGCTCCGGAGAGCAGAGTATGTTGCATTCCTCCACCTGTATGCTCTGTGCACAGGCTGGTCTGATGACAGGCCTGCAGTGTTTGTGTTTGGGTGAGTCAGTCAGTTGGTCTGTCAGATCCACTCTGGTCTCTAGTGTGCTCACCTCAACCCCACACCACTCAGCCTAGCCCAGCCCAGCCCAGCCCAGCCTAAGTCTAAGCACCCGATTCAACCAGATGTACTCCTCCCTTTCCTTTTCTCTCTCTCTCTCTCTCTCTCTCTCTCTCTCTCTCTCTCTCTCTCTCTCTCTCTCTTAGCCTCACATTTGCTCTTTCTTTCCCTTCCTCCTACTCTTTCAGCCTCTCTTCTCTCTCCTTTGGTTGTTCATTTAAAATCTGTCAGCCTCTTGCAAGCATACACTCATACACTCTTGCACTCTATACTTCATTCTCCTTTCTCCCTCTCTGGAATAGTCAGAGCACTTAATGACTATTCACCTACTGCAATGGAAATTTTGACTGGCCTGATCATGTAACTGATAATATTTTCCCACTTTCCTTAGTCATTCAACCACAGCCACATATTCAGTCTCCCCCCCCCCCCCCCCTCTGTCTCTCTCTTTCTCTTTCTCTTTTACTCTTCACTGGACTTCCACATTAGGCTAATTTCCAGAAAGGAATTGCTCAGTTAGCTTTTTAAAAGCTGCATCGGCCCAAGATGGAACTGATGATTAACATCAATTGTTCTGTGAGTAACTTTTCTAGTCACAGTCAAATATAGGTTTAGAAATTAGAAAGGACGAAATGAAGAGACGAAGTAGAGGTAATACATGGTGTAAATGGTGATTGGCCTGTTAACAGCTGAAGCTCCTATGTCAAGAGAATACAGAGCTCACTCTGGTGCCATTTGACCCCCCCCCCACTCCCCCCGAACCATGCCTCCACATTTCCTACCCTTCCTCTCCACATCACTAAAAGACTAAATGACTCAGCTGTTCCAACCTGCTCTTTGCTGAGGTCGCTGCATCGATTACACAGCCCAACCCAGAGCAGAATCCTCCTTAAAAACACTCAAGGCCAACCTGATGCTTTGCCAAAATGCACACACACATACACACACACACAAGCAAACAACCCCCCCCCCCAAACACACACACACACACACACACACACACACACACACACACACACACACACAGGCACACAGACACACACACACACACACACACACACACATAGAGACCATTCCATGCATAATTGTAAAATTTGCTAGCAGAGCAGGTCATTATTGATTTTCAATAGAGGCATTATCCCCAAGCATATTCTCATTGAGGAGGCGTGGAGGCTGGCCCTTTCCAAAGACCTTACAGCTGCTCAAGTGCGATATTGTAATCGAACCATACTCCATGCATGAGATTTGTTTGCATAACACTGTCACAGGAATGTGTAATTTTTAGTTCTGAGGAACAAAACACAACAAAACTCTCCTCAATTTCTTCTCCTAGAACCATTATGTCAGAGTACAATTTATGGCAAAGAGTTTCTGGTTCCATTTTTTCCCATCTATCTCAATATGTGTAACTGTGTGTGTGTGTGTGTGTGTGTGTGTGTGTGTGTGTGTGTGTGTGTGTGTGTTTTCTTGCAAATGCGTGACATATGCACACTCTCATGGTCCCTCCAATTCTGTGCCTCTCAAATGGCAAACAGTTGATTTCCACATTTTAAAAAATGTGTCCCCCTTTTTATGGCCAATGCATCATAATGTCATCAACATATAATGGCATCCCTTGATAGTTGTACCTCAATAAAGTATTTGTTCAAACGTTTGCTTTACTGTTTTTATCATGTACTCACCTGTGGGACAAACAGCAGACAGTTGATGGCCAATGTACAGATGAAGATGGCTCCTGACACCACGCTATAGACCACGTTTGGCCAGCCTTGCAGGTACTGCGACACCGGGATGGCCACTGCTGAAGACATGGTGACCAGACACACGGCAGCCATAATGGTCAGGGACTGGTTGACCGGAGGCAGACTGACATTACTGGTCAGGCCAGCCAGATACGTCCCATAGAGGAGGAGACTGCCCTGAAGACAGAACAGAAGAGTGAAAAACATTTAAAGATAATAATCAATTAGAAATGATAACAAAAATAATATGTATATGCAAAGTTTTGCAAAATGAGTTCAAGCAATTGAAAAAACTGTAAACATAATAATCAATAATAATTTAAAATTCTATTTAAAACCAGAATTAGTGGACATTGGGAGAGTGGGTTCCTACCTTGAAGACAGAGAGGAGAATAACCCAGAGATCGGAGTACTGGGACGAGCAGGAGTCCAGCTGGGACAGAGAGTAAGACACGTCCGCATCCACCACCTGGACCAGTACACAATCACAGACATAGTCTTACTACAGTACATACACATGCTACATCCCCAACCCTACACCCAACAGTTGACAGCAAGAATGGGGTTCCCACAAATATAGTAAGCCTTTTTTTGACACTTCCAGAAAAAAACAAACAAATAAGAAAACAAACAAACAAACGAAAAACAAACAGATCCAGACTGATATGAATTGATAACATCATTGAAAGACTGTCAAACATTACTGTAAAAGATTATCAGTACAATTATAAGAGAATTGTTCCAGTTACCGTGACACATGCTAACACAGTTTCTGAAATGAGCTTTAGCTAGGAGACAACGTAGAGACCCGCACACACACATTGTAGACCTTCCATCAGTGTTCAGTACCTTGACTACTGCCCCAACAGAGCGTGCACATTTGATGGGGTCAGCTAAGCCCCAGGTGCCCAGAACCAGAACATCCACCAGAATCAGCAGCATCACCAGACCCATAAGCTGGATGTCTCGGATGATCTGGAAGACAATCACACACTTCAGTGCCCTCCAAATGAACAAATGTGTGTGTGTGTGTGTGTGTGTGTGTGTGTGTGTGTGTGTGTGTGTGTGTGTGTGTGTGTGTGTGCGCGCGTGAGAGAGAGAGACAGATGTGGGGTGTATGACGTGTTTGTGTGTGTGTATTGTGCAGTGCAGCATGTGTGTGTTACCTTGACCAAACTGTACTAACTGAACTATCAAGAACTAACTGGAATACCTACAGTAGGCACAAGACATTCATGCTTTGTGTCATGCAGAAGCTGACAAGAAACGTTTAAACGCTTAACGCACCACTCTCTTGTCCGGGATGCGCTGGGTGAAGACCCGGTACAGACGCCATGTTTTCCCCAGGATGGGTCCGAACACCAGCGTGGTCCCAATACACAGCGTCCAAACCCGAGCCTGATGGGAACAGAGAGGATGCATGGTTATCATCGTTCAAGCCCTGAGTCCGACAACTAACTCTCCACGTCAGATGCACACACTGCATTGATGATTTGAGTTAAGTAGTGAAGTGCCATGCTGTTCTTTTTTTCTTTACAGTACAGGCTCCAAACTTATTTTGATTAACTCACAGTATAATATAGTATTGCCAAAGTCATGCACTTCATATGCAACATTGTTTATGGAGTGAGATCATGGAAAGTAGTAGTATAATGTTTCACCAATAAAATAATGGCTTCAAATCCATTCTGATGCTTCCTGTCAACATGTGCCCTGAGAAAGTGATAGGCCTACTACTGTATTTAACTATTTAACAGGGTTTATCAGCTACAGGGCTGTAGGGTCTTGGCCTTTTCAGTCATATGTCACTCGCAACTCTCTACAACAGAAAGTACTGTTCAGTGCTAACTGGCATTGAATATTAACACCAGGGGACTGGAGTATTGATTCTTCCTTAGTGTTGTACTGTAATGGTGGTCTCTGAAATGACACCTCTCTTCTCTGAATGGCCCAGTCAAAACTTCCATAATACAGTGACAGTTAAGTAAGGGATAACGTTCAGTGAGGCGGTCATTATCGTATTAACTTACAGATCTGCTGATTGGTTAAGGCTGCGTTCTGTTTCACTTTTGCTTGACAGCGGTCTGTTATACTTAGCAACGGTCCGTTATTAAAAATTATCAGACCGTAGAATGTTGGAAAGTCCCATTGAAGTGAATGGAGCATTCTACAGCATTATAAAGAGCTGTGTAATAAAGAAGAGTTAAAAGATTTATCTTCACAGTCTTCACAGTTTTATCTTCACAATACAAACTGAGTGGTGGTGATGAGGGACCACATGCACTTCGCCCCACAAAAGAAAACAATGCATGTGGATTGTGGAAGTTTGTAAGAAAACGAGAGCTATAAAGTTCTAGGCTCATCCAAGATAAAGTGTTCCCTGTTTCCCACAGTTGTTGTGCTGTATTTGCTCTAAGCCTCTGTTTGACTCAACCCACATGGTGTACCACTGCCAAAGCTTAGCGAAGCCAATACCCAACACCACACTCTTAGGCCTGAATTAAACACATAATCCTGTGTAAACACCAGGCAGGCGTCCGAAGCTGTTTAAAAGTCCCCTCTGTTGAGCTAACAGCAAACTCCTAAGCCTGCTTTGGGGAGAACAATACAGAGCGAGGATAGAGCATGCATTAGGTACCAACAAACAACACAATAAGAGTGTGGGTTTGGCCTTTCAGGTGATGCTTTGCCTCTTTTACACTTGGTGAGGCATCAATTGCTCTGGTGATTACAACTGATATGGTATTGTGTGCTTGTGTGTTTATTTGTTTGTGTGTGCGAGTGTGTGTGTGTGTGTGTGTGTGTGTGTGTGTGTGTGTGTGTGTGTGTGTGTGAGAGAGAGAGAGAGAGAGAGAGAGAGAGAGAGAGAGAGGGAAAGATATTATTAAACTACTGTTGCTTCAGCGCCTAGCTGGGAGGTCCTGGGCAGAGTGAGTGTTGTGAGCCACTGTGCTCAGTGTGTTTGATCTCTGTTCTGCAGGCCTCTTCATAGGGATGGAGGGAGGGAGAGAGAGAGAGAGAGAGAGAGAGAGAGAGAGAGAGAGAGAGAGAGAGAGAGAGAGAGAGAGAGAGGCAGAGAGAGAGAGGGAGGGAGAAGTACCTCCATTAGCTTTTTATGAGAGCTGAATTCCTCTCTGTCAGGTCCAGCCCCTGTCCCTCCTTCCATCTCCAGTGCTCCAGTTGCATCTCTGCCCCCACCCTCTCTATTTCTCTCTCTCTCTCTCACACACACACACACACACACACACACACACACTCTCTCTCTCTCTCTCTCTCTCTCTCTCTCTCTCACACACACACACACACACACACACACACACACACATACACAAATAGCTCTTCTTCTCTTCTCTTCTCTCTCTATCTTTTGCACTGGTTTCCTTATTGTTGTGGCCATTGGTTTAGGGCCTTGGGGACTTCACAAGGCAATAAGTGAGATCATCTCTATATGTGCACGCTTGTGTTAGAGAATGAGAAAAGATGAGAAATGAAGGCTGGCAGGCCACCCTAAAAGCATTCCAGAATGTTTGTATGTGTGTGTGTGTGTGTGTGTGTGTGTGTGTGTGTGTGTGTGTGTGTGTGTGTGTGTGTGTGTGTGAGAGAGAGAGAGAGAGAGAGAGTGCAGGTACATGAAAGCAATTTGCCCATGCCTGTGTGTGTGTGTGTATGTGTGTGTGTGTGTGTGTGTGTGTGTGTGTGTGTGTGTGTGTGTGTATACCTGTAGTACTGCTCTGGGTGCCAGTCCCTGCATTAGTGCTCTCTCTTCAATGGCAAATAGGAAGCCACTGCTGTAGGTCAGGATGCTTCCACACAGGGTCAGCACATTCAGGTTGGGACTGGACATCTTCACAATCCTGACACACACACACACACACACACACACACACACACACACACACACACACACACACACACACACACACACACACACACACACAAGACTTGAGAATATGACAGAAAGGAGTATAAAGTTTTTTCATAGAGAACACACACACACACACAGAGAAAGAGAGAGAGAGTGAGAGAGAGAGAGAGAGAGAGAGAGAGAGAGAGAGAGAGAGAGAGAAAACAAATGACAAAAAACATAAAGAGATCAAGAATACTGAATAAAGGAATGGAAGAAATGGAAGAGAGAGAGAGAGAGAGAGAGAGAGAGAGAGAGAGAGAGGTGCACGGATGCGATTTCTCACCTGTTGTTTCTGAAGCGCAGGGTGAAGATGAGGAAGAAGATTGCCAAGAGGATTCCACAGGACAGGAGCGTCCACGCCACAGCACACAGCACCGGAGACAGAGAACGCCCCTGCACCTCCACCACCGTCTACACACACACACACACACACACACACATTCATTCATAATTACACATATTAAGCATAACATTATCTAAAGGATAGGCACTTAACTTAACTAAATTGCGTGGTTGTGTGTGTGTGTGTGTGTGTGTGTGTGTGTGTGTGTGTGTGTGTGTGTGTGTGCATGTGTATTTACCCCGGTGGAGAGGGTGCACAGTCTCTGCAGTATGTCCCGACCATCCTGGCTGTTGAGTCTTGGGTGAATGTAACACACTCCAGACACACACTCTGAGCTGCAGTTCGGCCCTGACTGCATGACTTCACCTGCTACACCCTCAGCTCACATACATGCACACACATCCTGATTCACACACACACACACACACACACACACACACACACACACACACACACACACACACACACACACAAAGACAAGAAAGCATTAATAAATATGCACTTTCCACACATTTGCCTAACAGGAACACTGCTCTGTTATCCACACTCGAAAGAAATAATAGAGGATTTGTTGCTAAACTTTGACTGTCATCTGATTTTTACTATGGTTTACAGTAAGTACTTTGTCTTAAGAGGATAGATGCTTTGCTACTGTTTTTCTTTGTTAGTCTCAAATCAGTTAAAGGCCATCTAAGGTTACAGCGTCACCACTACTGTTGGTGGCAAAGACCAGGGAACCTTGTTTGCGTAAGTACGTTTGTGTACAGTAAGTGAAGCCAAAAACCCTATCCAAAACGTGTGAAAAGTGACTAAGATATGTATATAATGCACAGGAAGCCACTTTTTTTCCCACAGTCATGGAAATAGTTTCACATAGGGACAGACAGGCACACACACACGCACATTATATGATACACAAAGACACTACCTCACACACACACACACTATATGATGCAAAAAAGATACTACAACACACACACACACACACACACACACACACACACACACACACACACACACACACACACACACACACACACACAGACAAACACACACCTAAGGTTACACGTCATCTAAGGTTACCGCATCTCCACTGCTGTAGATACCAAAGGCTTTGAAAGCCCAGGGACCCTTACTTTACAAACCCTCTAATCCACTACATGACTACCATGAGCTACCACCAGGGGGGGCAGGTTACACTCTCTCACACCAATCCCTGAAACAACAGTCCCATCAAGCTGAACCATAGCAGCCTAAGTGTCGAATCAAGGGCCTAGACAATGCCTGATTTAGAGGAAGGAAGCATTGTTTTGAGCAATAGCGCATTAATTGCTAATTGAAAGCGAATTTGGCAGCAGTTACGGATGCCGCCTCCAGAGAGAACACAACAATAAGTCATAAAGTCAAGTCTGGGTGGGAGCATGAGGTGGAGGGTCATGGGAAATGCGTCCTTTATCTGTCAAAAGACTTCTTGGGGCAGAGTCAACAAGCTACTCCAAATAGGCAGAGGTGTACACAACTTCTTATTGTCTGACAAATGCTCACATAATTCTGTGCTGTAGTCTACCTTGAGAGAATGTGATAGAAACTGCTACACTGTACATGGTAAACAACTTTGTATTGTTTAGAAGAGTATATTGCCACTTTCCAGTGTATTTGTGATCTTATAATAGCAGAGCCAAAAAAGGTTAATGGAGTACAGATCCCACTTACTCCACTTATCCGAGTGTAGTGTTCTTGTTAAGATTAGTCCTGTAGTCCTTTATTGACCTTGAGGTGGTTGAGGTGGACCATGGTTTCAGAATCCACAGAGGATTCACGGTTCTCATATGTGCATGTACAGAACCATTTGGTTTCACATAGCGTATACGCAGTGTATGTTTGCGTAAGTACGTTTGTTTAGTATGTGTAGCCGAAAACCCTATCCAAAACGTGTGTGAAAACATATGTATGTAATGCGCAGGAAGCCAAAATTTTTTATTATTCTTTTAGAATAGTCATGGAAAAAGTTTCACATAAGAATAAACAGGCACACACACATATCATATGATACACAGACACTACCACACACACACACACACACACACACACATATGACACAAAAAAGACACTACAACACACACACACACACCTTCTGGCACTTTTATGAGGGTGGCGAGTGCTGTACCAACATGTCGCTGCTGACGGGCAAAGGGTTCCGTATACCGTGACATCACCTAAACCCTGCTCTCTCGTTCCTTCTCTCTCTTTCTCTTCCCCCGGCGCTAATCATCACTTTCGCCCCTTTCAACGCTTGTGGGTGGGTGTAACCACGACAAACATCCCCGCTGCTGGAAATATGAATACCTGACTGACTTTATATGGCACATCTGTGTTTGTGTGGGGAGGTTATGGGGGGACACAGGAGGGAAGTCTGTGCTGTGCTGTGGTGTGTGTGTGGTGTGTGTGCATTGCTACACGAATGACTCAGAGGTGTGACTCTCTGCTCTGGTGACAGAGTGCTCCGGTGTCTGATTGAGGAGTGGTAGAGTGGGGCGTTTGTCTGCGTCTAGGGGGATATGAGTAGTATCAGGGGTGTCTGGGAGAAATTACAGTAGGCTGAGAACAACAATACATACGTGAGTGTGTGTGTGTGTGTGTGTGTGTGTGTCTACTTCTGTCAGTGTATTCCTACCAATATTCAAAGTTGTGCTGCTGACATACAGTAGGCCTACAGTAGATTACACCTGCCTAGAATCGGCAGGTGAGTGAGTACATGACACTACTATTGAAACCTTAGTAGAAAATATAAAGTAAATTTATACTAACACCACCCACTGTACATAATTTCATTATGGTTATACAAACTGCTTGTTTATCTACTGATAGTATTTCATTTTCTGCCAAGATTTTCACCTATCAAGTAAAAGTCCCAAGTGTTAGGTCTGCCTCCAAAAGATTGTGTGTATTTTGGGGGTACAGTACGTTGGTGAATGCATGTGTGCATCCTGTGCAAACATTCAAGTCAGTGTCCTTGAGGAGTTTTCTCATCAATTTAAAACCATAGCTAGCACATTTCTTCTCTCCATTGTCAGCAACTGAATTGCAGTTTTAATTCATGTACTACAGTACAGTACTGTAGCAAACTTTCACGTAACCAAATCAATACATGCGTTTTTAATCAATCTAGGGCAGCGCTTCAAGCACCATTGAACTATGGGATTGATCCTATGTGTTGAACCAAGGGTTTTGACAATGCCTGATTTCACTTTAATAAGACTTGGTGACTTTTGACATCATTGTCCTGCGAGTCCTAAGGCAAGACAACTGTGTGTGTGTGTGTAAGAGAGAGAGAGAGAGAGAGAGAGAGAGAGAGAGAGAGAGAGAGAGAGAGAGAGAGAATTAGTCTGATATATATGAGTAAATGATTATGGCTTGGGGTGTCTTGCCTGTGACAAAGAGAGATGTATGACTGTTTAGCACTGACTAACCTTTGATGACTATCGTGTTTTGCTTCTTGTTGATCAGATGGTTTGCACCTGTCAGTGTGTGTGTGTGTGTGTGTGTGTGTGTGTGTGTGCCTGTGTCTGAGCAGGCTTCTTCTATGAGTGTATGCCAATAAAAAGTTATTTTTCAGACATTCCCACAGACAGGTGATCCAGACAGTCAGTTACTCCTTGGCAAATACAAACACACACACACACACACACACACACACACACACACACACACACACACACACACACACACACACACACACACACAAACGTGTGCACATAATGAGAGAGAGAACTGGAGAGAGAAAGAGAGAGATGATGTGTAAAATTGTCCTTTAAGTCCATTACTAAATGACAGGCGGGGAGGTCCTTTAAACTGAAAGTGTCACTTGAGAAGTGTCACTGGACGACGTTACATTAAGAGCATGTCTCTCCTACGAGATAGCTTTCAATACTGACAAAAATGAGACCTGACCAACTTCTACACACCATGTACAAGGTGTATTACGTTTAAATTGCATGTGTTTCAAGCTCTGATGTGGAAGATCAACAGAAACAGTTGGGGAAAGTATGATGCAAATAGACTATGCTCAATCTGCCTGGACAAGTTGTGTACACCAAAGATCACTATTTACAAGAAACATTTGAAAACAAACCAGTAGTAATCGTAATATGCTTTGGGCCTACATAACTTTCGCTTTGTTAACAGGATGGCTATGCCTTCATGGCTATTGGTCTGCTCAAACAATGCACTTTGGAAATGCCTACAATTCCTTCCTCGAGTTGTATTGTCATCTTTCCCATTTTAGATCTGTCGTTTACGGCTTCCTGCAGGCACAACCGGCGGAGAGAAGCATTTCCGACCATTTTTCACTCAGAGCGCTCCTGCGTTCACGTGGGAGAGTTTCAACAGACAGCGCGAGTCCCACCGCCTACAGAGAGCAGCTTGTGAAGCGTGCTGGGCTGTCACAAACTCTGGACACTTTGGAAAACAGAACTTCAAAAGGTGAAAGGTCACTAAACACCTAGCAACGACAACCAAAGCCAGCTAAAGATGGACCCATTTCCTCTGTAATTTCACTGCCAGCAACAGCAGGGGAAAGAACAGTAGGCTAGCCTGCCTGCGTCTCAGCATCCTTCAACAGTTCACACAAGCGGGGGGTGTTTTATGGTCATTGACTTTACAGCAGATTGCACTTCAAACATTTTCATGAAATGATAATGCGCCAAATAACTGTGGTGTGTCATGGCTACAAAGCGCAATTATTTTGGTAAATATGCCTAATTAATCAAAATTCTGCAACAACCAACGTAATTGTATGAGTTTAATTAACTTGGAAACATTACAATCTGAGTGAGAAGTTTATTCGTTATATTATCTTTATTTTTACAAGAAATGATATAGGCTAGCCCACTGTCACCTTTCTAAAAGGGTTTCCTCCGCTGTCATTAACCCGTAGACGTCGAGGTTGATAGGTCACAGGTTAGAGGATGCATGACTCGCTCTAGCTTGCATTTTTTCTCTACAGCTCGATGTGTTTGATAGAGTCATATATGAATAATCCATTTTGCTGGATTGTACTAAGTACTTATAAAGCTATAGCCAGTAGGAAAGAGCATACCTCTGTGCGATGACCGCAAAGGTCGAGGTCCTTGTTACACACAATAAGGGCATTGACTTCATTCTTTTATTCATTTCGCTCACTTAATAATGAAGTCCCCAATTCCAGTCATCATTATTTCCTGGCAAAATGAAATCTCTCTTTTTGAGATTACAAAAGGGTCGCCATTAGAGTCCTTAATGAAAATGCTGCAATTACAGCGAGTGCACAAAGCTTGGCCAGTGTTTGAGGGCGGATAATACTGAAACATTCCTCTTCGCACTGTAATCCGTTTAGCAATTTAATCTAAGCTGATCAAGTTTAAGAATGCCACTTATTAGTATACCCCCCATCAACCGCTCGGACGCCGTGGTAACCAATGAGAGGAAAGTTGATCCCTTGGCCAAGGACATGAAAGCGCTACCATTCAACCCCGCACGGCACACGCCATGGGCGGTCACATTTGAGCTATAGCCTACGCTCCCCTGCTCATTACTCTGCTCTGACCATCAGTTAAATCCATTCATGCAAATCTGAGTGTCACTGGCACTATATTATACACATTATTATGAATAATAAACAAGGGACACGGCGTGTACACAATTTGCGCAAAGGTCTCCCAATAACGCATTGGTTAACCTGTGCAATTAGGCTACGTGAGGAAACTTCTTTGTACAGCAATGCATTTCGTAACAACTTCGCACCAAAATTGTTCATGTCGCAAAATAGATACTGTCAAACCAATGTCATATTTGTCGAGGCAAACGATGCCAACTAATTCCAGTAGCCTATTTTAGAACCTTAAATCTGTCGTTGATCTGGCATCAAGGCAACCTACCTGGGCCGAATGTAAGATTTTTTTTTTGTCAGGCTGGCGCGTGAATTATTCCAGTATCGTTCCACCGCTGACTCTCCATGGTGGACGTTTCGGGAAACGAAAGATAAACTCCCATTTATGCGCAGACCGCTCACATCCCCAAGAGTCCAACACGTTTATAAAGCCGCTGAAGCCTTCTTATGCGCAAACTACACCGGGCTTCTTCACTGCATTTCGTCGTTTCAACCAATTCCACACAATCGAATGCGAATATTGTGCCAAGGCTTGAGTGTCCTTCGATAGCAGAGCAGTCAGGAGAATGTCAGCGAGTTGGAGGGAGTGTGTGAGAGTGAGAAGCGCAGTAATTAATAGGTAGCAGCAACAGGAGGAGGAAGCTTAGCTAGGGGCGGAGGGGGGTCAGACGATGAGCCATGTGTAGCATTCATAAACGACCTATGTCTAGTATCGATGTAGTTACTGTCGATTTGTCTGAAAAATAAAGATGATCTAAGTTTAGACTTTAGACAAGTTTGTTCGCGTGACTCCAAAAAACTCGAAATCCATAAGGACCAAAATACATAGAAAGTTCGTACAAAGGTAGGCTCTTGTCCACACGTTTACACGTTTAGTGCATCGGAGTACCTTAATGAATCAGATAAGGACTATGAAGAAATATCTCAAACTCTCAATGGATTTAGTTTGATGTTGATGCAACAACCCAGAGAGAAATGGATCAGAACTCTTTTCACCATATTGTGCGCTTTTACCGGAAATATTCCCTATTATTCCTACAATGTGACGTTGATATGACAATGGTTATTTCAACCGTGTTGTGTGAAGATGATAAGCTCCGAGTATGTCCCATGGGAAAGGGTGTTGATGGGACAAAGTGTGAGCCATGGCTATCGAATACATGACTCCATGGGAGGGCAACGGTAAACCTAATAAATAAAGAAAAAAATACACAGCTGGTCCTGTGGAAAAATACACAGTCATGTTTTTTTTAATGACAGATTTTTTAATCTGGCGTGTCCAAAGCAAATCGACTGCCACAGAGGTTAGTGATGATAATGGCGTGGTCAGTGGGGCGCACATACACGCGTGTCATGACAAGGAAACATTGTATTTCAAAAGTTCAAAGTTGCGCCTCACAGTCTTTTCTGTGTCGAACTTCAGGTAACATTCTTCAGCTGTCGTTCCACCAGCCGCAAACCACTGAGGCGGAGGGTGTTATTAAACCTTCACGGGGATTTATGTTATGAGGCTGCACACGGGGTCATTCCTGGCAAGGGAGTGTCATTGCCTCTGTGGTTTGGGGTGAGAGAGGGAAAGAGAACGAGCGAGAAAGATAGATGATAGTGGTGATTGAAAGGCGAGAAGAGACAAATATAGTGGGACGGACCTCCTGAGACGAGAAAAAATGTGACTTAGGGGGAAAGAAAAGCAGTGTCATATACGTATAGCCATAATTTTACATGCGCATTAGTGGAATGCTAGTTAAGAGAGATATCATTCTCGGCCTCCCACTGTTTCCCGCATGTTTTCCTGTTTCCCTTCCAATCACGGGGCAGTCCGTAAAATGGTTAGAGAAACACAACAGAATACCTTAAGCGAAAGTATGGGTGTGTGACCGATTTACACGAATGAACACGCATGTGATGAATGTGTGTCATGAATGTCTTCCAAGGAAAAGGCCAATTCACTACACTGGTAGCCTATAGCCTTGAGATGGTGATGAAGGTTACAAGCGTCATTGTACTGTCTGAGGTTTATTTTCTTCTAAAGATTTCCCATCAAGGTACCTCAGTTAACAACTTTTATTGGTTGATAAAAAAAAATCCACTAGAAAGTAGCTGCGTTCTTCCACTCCAACCTGTTCTGTGGCAATTGGAAATGATTTTGGTGTGGTGTCGCTTTTGTCCAGCAGATGGCAGTCCTTACCAGTATTAATGAAGGTGACCGCAGACAGGCAATTTGTCTAAGTCAAGACAAGCAATTATTACTTGTATTGTAAATGTCATAAATGTAAGCAGTGCTGGCACTCAAGGATTGTGTCTCATATTTTGTGTTAGGCTATCAGCAAGAATCTGATGTGTCTGTAAGGGCTTCTCAGATCATACTTACAAGGAATCGTCCAAATTTCATAGGCCCTGTCATTGTGCATTGTGTGTTCCACCCAATGTCATCAAATGTACACTCTGAAGCTTGTCTCCATCACAAACCTCTCTCTCTCTCTCTCTCTCTCTCTCTCTCTCTCTCTCTCTCTCTCTCTCTCTCACACACACACACACACACACACACACACACACACACACACACACACACACACGCACGCACAAACACAAAGATGCTTGCCCATGCACCACATGAAAGGGAAAACCGCAAGACGTCTCTCAGCCTGTATCCTGACGGGCCATGCTGCCCACACCCTGGCTGCAGTGGGAGAGGATGATGAGAGGGAGATGCGTCTCCTGAGCTGTGCAAGGCTGAGGGCCCTGAGTCTGCTGCAGCTTTAGTGGTGAGCCGCGGCGGTGGCGGCAGTGTCACAACTGGTGGCTGGGAAAGCCGGTTCATGCCCTACATGTCTGGCCACATTTAAGAGCTCGGTCTGTAGATGCTTGTTGCCATGGTGTGAGTGTGTGTGTGTGTGTGTGTGTGTGTGTGTTGGTGGGTGGGGGTGCATGTGTCTGTATGTATAGGTATTATGTACGTTGTGTGTAAATGGCCATTGTTTGTCTGTGTGTGTTTGTTGTGTGTTAATGTGAGTTCACGTGTCTGTGTATAACATGCCCACTAGTGTGCATGTGCACATGTTTGTGTGTGTGTGTGTGTGCGCGTATGTGTGTGTCTGTGTGTGTGTGTGTGTGTGTGTGTTTGCATGGGTGTGTGCGAATGTGTACATATCTCAATTTCGACACCCCTTATGCTCATTTCCACACATCACCAGAATTACATAGGGTGAAAAAATAGGTCTGGGCTTCCCTTTTATGAAATGGCATAAATGTGTGCTACTTCAAATAAGAGCTGCCTCACACCACCACTTATCATGCCAGTCAGACATCCTCCACCACAGCTATGCCACTTATCCAACCCTAAACTGTTTGGGATTCCAAGCAGTAAAAGCATTTCTGTCATTAAGATCATAAACTTTGCTTAAAAACTCCAATCTACAATTTTCCAAAAGATTCCTCAGCATCATCACCACCACCACCGATACCAGCAGGATGAAGTGTTGCTGCTTACCTGCCGTCTTTCATTACCACATCGAGATCAGGTTGACACGCGTCCGTGCCGTCTCATGGGACCCTGCGGTGCACACGCCCGTCTCACTTTACACACAATGAATGGGGATCGGTGTCGGTGGCAAGGATCAAGTTCACCTTCAAAGCAGCTGTAATGCACTCCAATTGAGACTGAAAAAAGGCCTGCATGAATATTTCATGGAGGCCGCTCTGCTCGACGTAAGGTGGCTGCTTTGAAAAACAAAAAAAAAACTTAAACTCCCAAACGAGAGGGAGAATTGTGTGGAGAAGTGGAGACACGTGTGTTGTACCCGCAGAGGGACATGGTGTGACTCTGAGAAAATGTGTGCCCTGAGGCAGGAGATTTTACTTTTTTTTGTACAACTGAAAATAAATCAAATCTTATTTACAGATAACTGAATTCTGCTAACTGTTTTTCTCCTGATCCTCCTGAGGAGTCAGCGTAGATGACCGTGTCAAGACAGTTGTTCTTCATAAGTTAGGAAAAGTGGAACAAAACCAGATCTAAAGTGGTTGACAGATCAGCCCACTTACAGAGCAAATGCCTTTGCGGTGTGTTTCACTACTAAAGAATGCTCTCGAAAAGTCTTCCATAGAAAAGTTTTTGTGACGGTAAACAGCCTGTATTGTGCAACCAAGAGCATGAGAGAGAAAGTTTATGAAATTCTTTGTTGTTCCAAAGTCAGTGAGGCTTGTGTCTCCTAAGTCCTCATTTCCTGCTTGACTCAAAATGAACTCAAAATTCTGAGTGCTCTGTGTCTGGTGAAACGTCAGACCCAAAATCCCCTCGCAAGTGAAGGAGAGGATATTGACTGTTCTGTGGAAGGGTAAACTGCAAATACCACTCCCAAAAGCGTTGAATCCATTGTGGCATGCCTCAGTCTGTCTGCAAATCCAGCTCATCGCGGTTTCTGTCAGCAAACTCAAACAACCCCCCCCCACTCCCCCAACATACAGCACAGCAGTAAGCCCTGCCCGAATCTATACAGGGGAACCAACCGTGACATTCCTGGCAGTCAAAAGTAAATATTGTGAGAGATGCCATAGGTGTGCTTTTACTCAGGTTGGGCCCATCTGATTAATTGAGTTAAAGGGGCTGTTGCTGGTGTGTTGTTCTCTGAATGCAGAGACACTTGTATAGGAGAAGGACTTTGCTGAATGGCATATCGGACCTGTTAAGCTGATCCTGAGTGGGGTAGTCCAGCTCTGGTCAAATAAAGGGAAGGCACAAGGACAGTAATGGCTGGTGTCAACATCAAATTATCACCCTAACACAGACGTGGGCATCAAATGGAACCTGCAATGCCCTCACAATTTGGAGGGAAAAAAAAACACCACCTTATGCCATTCGATTTTGCTACTAAAAATCAATCGACAACGTGTTGTGTGAAAATTGGATCATTACATTCTAAATGACCAGGGGGTCTTTCAACAAGTTGTCACCATGAGTGCTAGCCTGGTCTTTACCCGACTGAGACAAAGATTCTCTCCGTCATACGGTCTGGAACAATGCAATCTAAATTTGTTTGACATATTCTTTGTGCTCTCACGTGGTATCACACTTCTTACCAGACCACTGGCTAGTGTTTTCTGTTTTCGACATTGTTGCGGTAGAGCCCTGCACTGGAGCCCTAGGCCCGAGGGGCCCGACGGCCCGAGGGCCGGGTTTCGGGCCAATTATCGTATCATCACGTCGGACACGGGCCGGGCTCGGGCTCCCTTTAACCACGTTGCCGTTACTGTCACGTCTGGCCCGCATTCAGTGTCCCTGCCAGCAGTAGCAGCAGCGAGCGCGCTTTCAGCACAGCTGGAAGAATGATAGAGGAACGGAGAACAGGACTTGCTGACTAGACTGTGGATGTTGTTCTTTATTCTGCATGATGCCAAATAGAAAGGTCTTCTTGTGGCAAACCTATCCTATTTACAAAACCGAAGACTATTCCATGTTTGCGGCTCACTTTTGTTAAATTGGACGTGGGCTCTTGGCAATAATAACTGTTAGGCTATTATAATTGTCTGGCAAAATTCAGTTGGCATGTTATACTAGGCTACTTCCATTTAAGAGTTGTCTATATTAAGAAGATGTTTTTTTGCTACGTTTAGCGCAA
>JAODXP020000016.1:19281328-19282368 GCA_027497455.2 Sardinella longiceps | reverse complement strand
GAGAGAGCTCTCCCGCCACTATAGATACAGACGGCAAGTCCGGGCACGCCCATAAAATCAGCTCCTCGTGTCCCCCATGTGGGGGAAAACAAACCCTAAATTAGTGAAGGAGTCAATGGCACGCTAAGCTACAAGTTACACTGAGCACCATCTACAAGGAGCCAGACACATTTTTGAGGGCAATGCCTGAAGGTAGTAATGATGGTCAGATGGTCCAATGTGAATTCTGAACTTGACACCCCTCCAAACGCGATACTGATGACAATTTAGATGATGTTTGTTAGCTTCATTAGCTTGCTAACTAGCCAACTTCATTGATCACCACAGTAAATGTAGCTAACTTTAGCTTGCTTAACTGAGCTAATCAGACTTGTGATTGAAAGTTGGTTTACTTTTGACAGGAGCAGAGACGGCTCATGACATTTCTGTTAGTGTAACTGCAATAAACTAATGATGGAAAAATTATTTTAGTCTAAACACAAGTAGGCAAACAGGTCATGATTAGACAAAACATCTAATATGGACTTTGTTCAATTTTACTTAGCGATCTTTTATTGTTAAGTAACTTTCTCTACCTTGTCCATTCACCATAATGTTAAATTGGCCTCTGTTATCCCCCACGCTGACTCCACCCTCGCACTTTGGGGGCGTTAACCGTACTTGCCGTCTGTATCTATTTCACCAGTATACACAATTATCACTCTCTCTCTCTCACACACACACACACACACACACAGTTCTCCCACCACTATTTCACCATACAGAATTATCACACACACACACACACACATGGAATTATGAGTAGCACATTTAGTACAGATTAATAAGTGGAATTAAAAGCTCCATATACTGTGTGTACTGTGTCTGAAGCTGCCTCACACACACACACACACACACACACACACACACACACACACACACACACACACACACAGATTAATATGTGGAATTAAAAGCACCATATACTGCTGGTGTGTTAATTGTCTGAAGCTGCCTCACACACACACACACACACACACACAGATTAATATGTGGAATTA
>JAODXP020000016.1:19273828-19276328 GCA_027497455.2 Sardinella longiceps | reverse complement strand
TACAAGATTAGATAGGCTAACAGACTAGGTTTAAAACAAAAGCAATAGGTTACAGGTATAATTAATGGTCTCTGCATAAAGCACTCTACTGGCAAGTGGTATCAAAATAGCTCTATGAATAGCTATTAATAATGTAAATATAATTTAGAAAAAGTAAGATGGAATAATCCTTCAAGAACCAACAAAGTTTCACCCCTTCAGCTCATGGACCTCCGTGCGTTGGCCCTGCATACCTGCGCAGCTTGTGACTTTCTCTAAAGGCCGGCTGCTTTTCTAGTAGGCTATTTTTCCCCCCTGAGATGCATCTTTGTTCGCGATTCAGTCAGGCCTTGCGCATGAACTTTCAGGCAAGAATGAACGGGTTTAGACAATTTTAGACGCTGAGGAATAATTTCTAGGACGTTATGCGATGTTTCCCGAAGTGTCGGAAAATTGCATCTAACGTTATGGTTAGGCTACAGCCATCAGTCAGTCAATGATGTAAGAGTGCACACTCTTGGAGGTGCTGCTAGGCGAGGTTAACAGTAAATAGAATTTAGCGCACACTCAAATCTTCTGTTTATTTTGACCAACGTTTCGGCAGTTTGGCCTTTGTCAAGGTTTCAAACTAGGCTACAGCTATCAGTCACAATGATAAATCCGCATATGCATGGTCAGTCTATTATGGTATGCTAAAAAATATTGGCTAGTAGGCTATGGCCACAGCCTGCCTATTTATAAAATTCAAAAGCTCTACTAAAATGTTGAGCCTTGAAATTAAAATGTGGAGTTAACAGTCACATACCATCCAGCTGCAAGTCTCCCGACCCGTCCTCGTTACGCTCACATGCTGACTGCTTGTGTTTGTTTTGGTGCTGCAGTGACATGTTCGGATCCAAAGCAGCGTTGCGTTCTGAACTTTGGTTCCGCCAGCTATTTAGGCTATGTAACCTATTTAATCAAATGATGGTGGTAGACAAATTAAACTTTTGAGGAGGGTGGTGCAATACGGAGAAGAATATGCCTACCTACTGCATAAAATTTAAGACCAAGACATCAAAATTCAAGACTTTTTCAAGTCTTTTTAAGGTATTATTTCCAAATTCGCAAATTCAATGCTTTTAAGACTTTTTAGGACCGCGCGGGAACCCTGTTAATGTGTGTGTGTGTGTGTGTGTGTACCAGCCTTGGTGCGGCAGGTTGAGTGTGGGTGTGTATAAGAGTGTGTGTGTGTGTACCAGTTGTGGTGGGGCAGGTTGAGTGTGTGTGTGTGTGTGTTTGTGTGTGTGTATAAGAGTGTGTGTGTGTGTGTGTGTGTGTGTACCAGCTGTGGTGGGGCAGGTTGAGTGTGATGCTTCCTTTGATGTCGTCCCCAAAGTGCAGGTATCCCAGCGTTGCCAAGGCAACATAGAGCACGATGACCACGCCCATCCCAACATTCAGAGCCTGCGGGAAACGAGACGGATCCTTCATCTGGTTCTCCAACGGCAGCACCTACACACACACACACACACACACACACACACACACACACACACACACAATGTGTCAGTCCTTCCTCCATGTGGATAATGACGTCAAACATTTACCAGAAGTTCTGTCTGAAAGTGGCTTAGCTCTCTCTCTCTCTATCACACACACACAAACACACACACACACACACACACACACTCACACACACTCACACACAAATAGACATAAATACAGACACACAAATAGACACAAATACAGACACGCAAACACACACACAGACGCGCATACGCACACACACACACTTGGGGAATTTGGCACCAAACCGATGATTTGGCCCCTCCTGCACTGTGCGAGTGTGTGTGTGTGTGTGTGTGTTCTGCTGAATGGACTAAACTCTTTAGGTGCCGGTCAACAGACCCCTACTTAGCACTCTACCTCGGACACACACACACACACACACACACACACACACACACACACACACACACACACACACACACACTTACCACTCCAATGCCCTCGAAGGCAAAGATGGCCGTCCCAAAGAAGAAGGGGAACTTCCTCCAACTGGAAACAAACGGCAAACGCCCTGGATCACCAATATCCTAAACACACACACACACACACACACACACACACACACACACACACACACACACACACACACGTAAGCTGAGGTACTTGCTTACCTGTTTGTTTGATTCATTGATTGATTTATTGCCATCAAATGTTCTGTTCAGAATAAATATGAATATTATTATATGAGCCTTTCAATTTATCAAGCTATTAGACATTAGACATTATGGACGTGACCCGTCTGAAACAGCCTTGCAAAAACTAAACAAAACAAGTGTGTGTGTGTGTGTGTGTAGATGACGATAGTGTGAGAGTGAGTGATGCGTGGACGTGACCCGTCTGAAACAGCCTTGCAAAAACTAAACAAAACAAGTGTGAATGGTGAATTTGAAGCTGTAACGATTGAAATAGTAAAAATAGTATAGAAATAGAAAATGACTGATAGCATTGTAACTTTGTGTGTGTTATTACC
>JAODXP020000016.1:19256328-19258828 GCA_027497455.2 Sardinella longiceps | reverse complement strand
ACTCGAGGTCGTCGCCGGGTCGGGTTGCCACGTAAACAAAGAGCACGATGAGCAGGACGAGGAGCAGCAGCGTCGGCACGACAACCGTGGTGACCTGTGACCTGGCCTCCTGCATGGCCTGCTTACGGTCGCGCTTGTCCTTCCACGACTCCTTCTTGGGCTTGCCCTTCAGCTGCCTCATACTGCACACACACACTCACACACACACACACACACTCCGCACCTCACACACACACACACACACACATCCACAGCACTCTGCAACGACACAAAACACACACAAAAACACAGAGTTAGAAACCGTTCCTTTTCAACACACACACACCGCAATAGGCAGAGTGCGGCAATCAGATCCGGCTAACTGTTCAGACCGCGGGCGATTAACGTCCAATACTCTAGCTAACTGTTCAGACCACGGGCGATTAACGTCCAAGACTTTGACTAACTGTTCAGACCGCTGGCGATTATCGTCCAAGAGTTGGTGAAGATACCCGATAAACATTGCTTGGCACAGCAACAAAAGCAGCTGTGACGTTATAAGCACTCAAATATATACAGTATGTCTGTCTGTATATATACATATACATATAAATATAAATATAAATATAAATATACCGTACGTATCTCTGTCTATATATATATATACACACACACTACCTTCTTAGAAGCACTCAAATATATACAGTATGTCTGTCTGTATATATACATATACATATAAATATAAATATAAATATACCGTACGTATCTCTGTCTATATATATACACACACATACAGGGGCTGTCCTACCTTCTTAGAAGCACTGAAATATATACAGTCTGTCTGTCTATATATACAACGCCGGCGGAATCAGTTTTAAAGTGGGGATGTAAAAATTAATAAATTACGGGGGGTCCGGGGGTGTCACCACCGGGGAAATTTTGAGGATCGTCTAGGTTAAATGGCGGGTTTTGCGCGATTTTAGACAGAACGAGAGCGGTCTGATATGTGATCAGAAAACATGCTGTTTTCATTTCTGCGAAGACCATTCAGGTGCGCATTGGAAATAGGATGCGAAATTGGATGAGGAGACAGCCAAAGGGTTTCTCCCCTGAGAAAGTTTAGGCCTATATTCTAACTCTGAGAGATTGTTTTGACGTAGTTTCAGACAAAACTTTGGAAGCAAATCAATCATGCTTATTTGGAAGCAAATCAATTTTGTTGTGCGTAATTTAACATCACCACTTTCTCAGGCTACGACTTTGCAAGCTCACCAAAACAATCGATTTACTGCGCAGGCCCCTCTTGATCATAAAAAGCCCATCAATAAAAGTGTATTAAATAACTCTTCACAGACATAGCATAATAATGCATTGCCTATGCATAGACCAACAATTACAAACCGACACACAGATCACGTAATAGATCACGTTATTTCCAAGACGCAAAGTGAAGCCGAACATTAGGTTATTCTGCCGTCATTCATTGTGCCTGAGCCCATGCCTACAGACAAGGCATAGGCAAATTCATTCCTAAAATGAAACGGGGGCAGTTCGGAACCAGGGCAGCACAGCAGCAAATTAATGTTCTACTCACAAACAGCACGTCGCCCTTCATTTCTTTCGGGAAAGTTGATCCATACTACCGCTTGGATTTGCCAGCTCAAAACTATCGATTTGACTGATTTGTGCACCTCTCATGACCATACGGAATGAATCAATCCAAAAATGTGTAGCCTAACATAACTTTTTACAGACATAACAATGCATTGCATTGCGTAGGCTAAACACAAACCTATGCCAGATTCACGTTAACCTATTTTTTCCACCTGCGCAGTGAAAGTGAAAGTACTGACATTTATTTTGCTGTCATTTATTGTGTGGGGATCCTAGAGCAGCAAGGCATGGATTAATTCCTAACATGAACTGTAGGAGTAGGAACAGTAACAGTCAACAGTGTTGCTGCAAAGATGAACTTCGTGTAGTGTTATGAATAGGACTTTTTTTTTTTTTTCATCGAAAAAAGTGAGGATGCAAACGCATCCCTGCATCCCCGCTTCCGGCGCCTATGTATATATATACATATACATATACTGTAGGTATGTCTGTCTATATGCATACATACCTACCCTCTTATAAGCACTCAAATATATACAGTATGTCTGTCTGTATATATACATATACATATATTTGGAGAAAAAGCATTTTGTAGAATGTTAGCAGCCTACAGCCTGTATTATTCTGGTGGCAAGTTCCAAAAAGTGCCATGCAGGGGTTTTACCAGTTAGTGCCCTTTAAACGTCTGATTTATTTATTTATTTTACGTTTGTTTGACCGATAATAAGCCTCTAAATTCATTTCAGCAGTTCAAAAGAGGGGAGGGGGCTGCTTTTATTTATAGCCTAAATGTTTTTGTAAACTTCAGATTTATTTGATTTGTTTATTTCTATGTGGCTAGAGATGACTGCACGTGTATGAAGTAACGGGGAAAATAAGCCATAATCTCACGAGCATCCTGGGCTTT
>JAODXP020000016.1:19241328-19243828 GCA_027497455.2 Sardinella longiceps | reverse complement strand
AAAGCAGTTCAGGCAACAGAAGTAACTGACTTTGTATGGGCAACTTGGGCAAGAAAATAAAGGTAAACTTGGGTTAACTTTATGTAATGAGCTATGATGCGGTTCAGCGACTACCAATCAGAATGTGGATTTACTGGTGTGACTCCAGTAGAGAAGCAGGATGGAACGTTCCAATGCTATCGTCATGGCAACTTCGCTCTTTTTGTTGCTGTGCTCAGCCGATGTTTCTCCGGAGTCTCTGCAACTCTTGGCAATTTATCGCTCTTGGTCTGAACGTACACTCAGTCCAGCACTAGATTTAAAGGAACAGTCTGTCACTAGATTTAAAGGAACAGTCTGTCACCATATTTAAAGGAACAGTCTGTCACTAGATTTAAAGGAACAGTCTGTCACCATATTTAAAGGAACAGTCTGTCACTAGATTTAAAGGAACAGTCTGTCACTAGATTTAAAGGAACAGTCTGTCACTAGATTTAAAGGAACAGTCCAGCACCATATTTAAAGGAACAGTCTGTCACTAGATTTAAAGGAACAGTCTGTCACTAGATTTAAAGGAACAGTCTGCCACTATATTTAAAGGAATAGTCCGCCACCATATTTAAAGGAACAGTCTGTCACTATATTTAAAGGAATAGTCTGCCACTATATTTAAAGGAATAGTCCGGCACCATATATAAAGGGACAGTGCGGAGTGAATCAACACGTAACTCTGCTGTTTGACAGAGCTAAGTGCTGTTGATTGACACCACAGTGACCCAATGCTGTGTTACTCACCAGTGTTGGGAGGCGGGCCTGAGGGGGCTTTGTGAGCGCTGTGATTGGCGGGTGGTGCCGAGGGAGGGCTGGGATTGGTGGGCTCATAGAGAGCTGCGCTCTGATTGGTCTGCTGACTGGAATCCTGGAGGGCTTTCAGCAGAGCTGACATCAGACTCACACTCTCTGCTGCCGCAGGCTCACTCCGCTGCACACACACACACACACACACACACACACACAGAGACACAGACACGAGCGCGCACACACACACACACACACACACACAGACAGACACACAGACACACAGACACACACACACACACACACACACACAGAGAACATGTTTGGTCAGTGTTTTGCACAGTGCACTCAAGACTACACTAACTCACTTTATGGTTCTAAGATTTTTGAACGCAAACGAACACGCACGCACACACACACACACACACGCACACGCACACACACCTTTCCCATATTCCTATGTCTCTCTCTGCCACACACAGCTGTATTACTCTCCCTCACTCCCTCACACACACACACACACACACACACACCCCTGTCACCTGTCTATCAATCTCCCACACACACACACACCTACAGTACAGTGTTTCCCACAGAATTTTCTGAAACTATGGGGGCGACTATATGGGGGGCCTGCTATATCCACGCCAAATATCAAATCAGAGCTGGCTTTGAAGCATCTTTGATTAAATGTTACGCTAGCTGCCACACACACACACACACACACACACACACACACACACACACACACACACACACACACAGCTGCCTTTTATGCCCACCAAGCTTGTTCCCGCTAGCTGCCTTTCATGCCCACCAAGCTTGTTCCCGCTAGCTGCCTTTTATGCCCACCAAGCTTGTTGCCCACGACATCGCTACCAAAGACAGAACACCGTTTGTAGGCTCTTATGGAATCTTAGTTCACTGACATCGGAATTATTCATGCCAACGGTTTTACTTGAAATCAGATTTTTGATAAATAGATACAAGATATTTCTGGCAGTGTTCAACTGACCAAACATCCACTCATAGGCACCAACTTTGTCAAATAACTACAGGCTTCGGAGCATGGCATATGTGACGCATCTTTCAGCGTGTGTGTGTGCGTGTGTGTGTGTTTGTGTGTTTGTATGCCCAAGCGTGACTGGAGAAGCACAGTGCTGAAGGCACTAATCTGTGGGAAACACTGTCATTCATGACAGTGTTTCCCACAGATTAGGTAGCAATTTGTGGTGGTCCACTGTGCCGATGAGGGTGGTGACCAGGGGGGAGGGGGCGTCGCCCGGGCAATCGACGTTGGGGTTGCCACAGGGTGGGTAGATGGCCAGGGGCGTTGCCCGATAGGGCACAAATTTAAGTTGGCAACAGCCTTACTTTACTTTATTTACTGAACCAATAAATAAAGTAGGTAAAGTTTAAAGGTTACAATCACAGTGCAATTAAATGCTATTAAGTAGCCTATTATTTCATCAATTACTCAAGTAATGGGATAAAACTTGATTTTGAGGTTTTAAACAGCAATAAAATGCCTGCCGAGCCGTTGCCTAATATTCGTCATCAAAAAATGTTTTTATCCCAACTGTTCAATGTAAAAAAAGAAACCTTTTCCCCAAGGCTATTGGTTTCTAAAGTCATTAAGTGTCATCTGACATTGTATCAATTAGGCTACTTGCAGTGCAGCCACACTCATGGCACAATCATAAATTTCACATGAATTAAATCC
>JAODXP020000016.1:19233828-19236328 GCA_027497455.2 Sardinella longiceps | reverse complement strand
CCTGAGTATCATTTTCCACCAAGCTCAAAAACACGCTCGGCAACATCTACCTTTAACATTTGGTGGCAGCGGTGGGATCCATTTGTAGCGAAGGGAGAGAACAGTGACCCCACCCGGTCTCGAACCCGGGTCTCCGGGGTACTAAACGTGCAACTTGACCGCAACGCCAAAGAGCCAGGCTCGTTGGTATGGCAGTCAGAGCACATACTCAACCGTAGTGACGGTACTCCGTCACACTGCCTTCCCCTTCGGGAAGCGCAACCATGCGCTTCACGCATACTAGCGTCCCTCACGCAACCACCAGCCGTACTTCTCCCATCCCAGGGCGCCCCACATTCTAGTGCTTCACCCATCACTGGGGTCCCTCACACCGGGGTCAACCAATCCTGGAGGTCCCTCATACAGCTCACACATTGGCTACGCCTCCGATGGCCTCACAGTCGCCATCCCACTTCTGACACCATTTGTAGCGAAGGGAGAGAACAGTGACCCCACCCGGTCTCGAACCCGGGTCTCCGGGGTACTAAACGTGCAACTTGACCGCAATGCCAAAGAGCCAGGCTCGTTGGTATGGCAGTCAGAGCGCATACTCAACCGTAGTGACGATACTCCGTCACATTCACGAACGTTCTCCATGTTAGGCGAATTTGAACGCACCTCATGTTACTTTATAAACATTATATTCCCACTGAAGAGATGATAAATAAATGAATCGATGATTGGCTGTTGAAAGTTGAGTTGATTTTGTTCATTTTCATTGATTGGATTGCAGTGTGAACTTGGCATAAGAGCAATGCAATGACTTTACTGTGTGGGGCAATTACACCACAGTGGGCAATCTGAGGCTACCACACGTAGCACTTTAGTGCTTCCCGTAGCACACACACACACACACACACACACACACACTCACCTGCTCTACTGGTAAAACAGATTCTTCCCTCAGCCCTGCAAAACACACAACAAGCTTACTATTATAACACACATATCACAATACAACTGGTGTGTGTGTGTGTGTGTGTGTGTGTGTGTGTGTGTGTGTGTGTGTGTTTTGAATGGGTGATCTAATCAGAAATCCCATCTCAATGCAGTGTGTGTGTGTGTGTGTGTGTGTGTGTGTGTGTGTGTGTATGTGTGTGTGTACCTGCAGTCTCAAGGTTCACATCATTTTCACTGGGCGGGGTCATCAAGGCAACACCATCATTCTGTTGTGTTGCCATGGGAACAGTAGTTTCACTGTGCTGTCTTGCTATAGGAGCATCTCTGCACTGCGTTGCTATGGGAACAGCCATGTCTGTGGTCTGAGTGTGTGTTGCTATGGGAACAGCCATGTCTGTGGTCTGAGTGTGTGTTGCTATGGGAACAGCCATGTCTGTGGTCTGAGTGTGTGTTGCTATGGGAACAGCCATGTCTGTGGTCTGAGTGTGTGTTGCTATGGGAACAGCCATGTCTGTGGTCTGAGTGTGTGTTGCTATGGGAACAGCCATGGCTGTGGTCTGAGTGTGTGTTGCTATGGGAACAGCGATGATGTCTGTGGTCTGAGTGTGTGTTGCTATGGGAACGGCGTGAGGGAGAGGAGATGCTGTAGAAGCCGAGCGAGAATTCCACTGATCCCTCTGAGACCGAATCCTCTGCAGCAACCTCCGCAGACCTACACACACACACACACTTAGATGTTTTATACATCAACCCACACACACACACAAGCATATGTAGCAGTGTGTAATAACTTAAGTAATTAAAGCAGAGGGGGAGTGTGTGTGTGTGTGTGTGTGTGTGTGTGTCACCGTGTGATTGGCTGGGGGCTTCATCCACAGAAGGCTCCACTGGCTCCTCCTCCTCGGGGGCGGTGTCGGACTCTAGGGTCAAGTCCAGGTCGTTGCCATGACTACTGGTTGATGGGGCAGGGAGCGGCTCTGGCACCAGCTGCAGCACCAAGTCACCTTTGACCCCTACACACACACACACACACACACACACAACACAGCACCAGTCAGCACGCACACACACAAACACACACATACTCACGAGTAGAAGAGTACTTCTCTGATCTATGTATAGGCCACACACACACACACACACACACACACACACACACGAGTAGAAGAGTGTGTACTATACTTCTATGTACAGGTCACACACACACACACACACACACACACACACACACACACACTCACAAGTGGAAGAGTGTGTACTGTACTTTTCTCATCTATGTTCAGGTCACACACACACACACACACACACGCGCACGCGCACGCACACACGCACGCACGCACACGCACACACGCACACACACAAGTAGAAGAGTGTGTGCTGTACTTCTCTCATCTGTGTACAGGTCCTGGAATGCGTGCTCCAGCGTCCTCTGCCTGTCGTCTGTGATGCCGTGAGTGTGTGTGTGAGTGTGTGTGTGTGAGGAGAGGGGGTGTGTGCTCCTGCTGGGCGGAGCCTGATGCAAGGCCTGCCTCCTCCGCAACCAATCAGCAGCCTGCATTCG
>JAODXP020000016.1:19206328-19211328 GCA_027497455.2 Sardinella longiceps | reverse complement strand
GTATCCCTATGTATGTGTGTGCGTGTGTGTGTATGTGTTTGTGGGTAGTACTGTTTGTGTAGTGTTGTGTGCGGGACATTGATGTGTTGTTATGGTAACAGAGTGAGTCATGTATTGCAGTTCCAGTTGCCAGGCTGGTGTTGGTTTCCCAAAAGCATAGATGCTAACCCGTATAGCATAGTTGCTAACTGAGTAAGTTAACCGGTTAGCAGCTTACTCCGGTGGCAATGAGGAAATTGCATTGCAACCAACATAGTTGCTAATAGCCTGATAAACCAGCCTAAATGTGAGATTGGATGTCTAATTTAGTCTGGCCCCGATGAATGGATACAACGGGAGATTGTTGATGAGCACAACCCGTTGTCTTTCAAACCATGTCTGTGCCTACAGGCCAACGCTCTGTCGTTTCCCCCTCAAAACCCCGCCCGCTTTGATTCAAAACACATCTCTGCGTTATGATTGGTTTTAAACCCTGCCCGCTTTGATTCAAAACACATCTCTGCGTTACGATTGGTTTTGCCAGATTCCTGGCATTCTGGCAGAATTGGAGAATGATGCAAGGCTAGACCCACTCGCAGACAAAAGATTTTGGCATCCAGCGGGTGGTGCTGGTTTACTAAGCTAAGATGCTAACTCACATCCGTTTCTGCCAGAAAAGTTGAACATTTTTCATCTTTTTCATCTTTTCGACGGATGCAACGGAGCCGTTGGGAGGGACGGACGAACCCACAATGCATTTCGCTGAAGCTCCATAAAAAGTTAATTGGATCTGCAACAGCAATTAGGCAGCCACTATGCTTTGGGAAACGGACACCAGCTGACATGTCGTTATGGTAACAGAGGGACTAGCGTAGCAGGGTGCTGTCAGGTGTGTTGTTATGGTAACTGAGTGCTGTCGGGTGTGTTGTCATGGTAACAGCGTACTGGTGGGTGTGTTGTTATGGTAACAGAGTGCTGGTGGGTGTGGCCTCTAGTGGCTGCAGCTCAAGCTGAAGATCTGAAAAATAAAAACAAAAATAATCATAAACACGATCAAACACCATCAATGATCAATGATCTAAAACAATAAAACATCAAAATCATGATGAAAAGAAAGAAAACACAATAAAAAAAACATGGCATAAACACATCATATAGGTTTTAAAGGAATACAAACATGCATGAGCGTGGGAACTGCATGAAAATAAAATTATAGCTTAAAAAGATATTTTGTTGCCGTCTTTGTGATTGGAAATTGGAGAAATAGTGTTCTAGTGCCTAATGCAGGGGTCGGCTAGCCTGACATAGCCCAACCATAATACTGCTGTTCATCCGTATTCATGGTCTGGAGGTTCTTTAACCTGACGCGATTATACTGCGGAGGGGAGGGCATTCACTCCTGGTTTGAAACGATTGGAAAGCTCGTCTAATCAGCTTCGCTTATTGGCCGGTAGACTCTCTACCGATGTAAACACGCCCCAGAGGACCGTTCCCAGACCATGAATACAGATGAAGAGCAGTATTATGGTCGGGCTATGTCAGGCTAGGGGTCGGCCGCACACGGCTCTTTAGCACTCCCCTAATGGCTCAATGGAGGTTTTGCAAAAATGGTGGTTTCTTAGGGGGTAAGCATGACACAAACATTCTTATGTTGTAAAAATGTATGTAGTTGTAAATATATTTCATTTTATTTGATATTTAAGAAATTTGCGCTTCAAATGCTGGAAGCCGTTTTTATCATTCGAGCGCAAGCTGACAGTCAGGGATAGAGCGACGCTCTCCCACTTCTCATCCCTGAGAGAGTTCAAAGACGCCCATCACGATCACACACTCAACAGTGATTATTTGCAAGGTGCAAGGTCCGATGATATAGCCTGCGTGTCTAGCTGAGGGGGGAAGAGAAGGATGCTGCTGCGTTTGACAGTTGCACAGACTTCGTGGCATTTGCGAATTTATGAGACGAGGATAATGCACAGAAATCGAAGTTTATCTGTCTTATTTTCGACTGACTGATGAATTTTTAAGCCAGCTGCTTTTTAATCGCAAACTGCGTTGCTCCTTTCGATTATAATTTATTTAATCTCTGACGCTAAGTAAGGGAGAGAATTAAAAGATTGAACAGTAAGTTTGACGTTATTGTATTGTTATTGACGTTGAAGAGAACATTTAATTTCCACACGGGCTGAAAATTCCATGAGGCGCACTTTTTTGTTCTTGAGACCTAAAACCATTGCAACAAAAACCAAAACACTATAATATTGTAATGGGAGTTAGGCTAAACTTGAAGCAGCAATAGGCCTATCGTAGCCTACATCAGTAGTCACGTGGTGCGTAATTCTCTCAAGGATGCGCTGCAGGGAAAATAAACATTTAGCCTAATCATGAATGTTCATTTTGTATTTGTAGCCTACTTAGTCATTTTAATAGTAGACATAGGCCTACAGCGTAAGTATTGACAGTCTATGTTGCTTTATATAAGGCTTTTAGATTTTTGCGGCTCCAGACAGGTATGGTTTTTGTTTTTTTGGGCCAATATGGCTCTTTGAACATTTTGGGTTGCCGACCCCTGGCCTAATGTATAGAAGAATCACACCGTGCTGCTTTCGTCAGGTCAGTAGTTGTATTAATGTGAAAAAACAGCTCTTTCCTGTCTCCAGACCGGTAGCACCATCTATTGGCCCACATATAAAACAAACCCAAAATGCAGGTGAATGTGAGTACAGTACATTTGCATTTTACTCATTTGCCATTCAAGTCATATACTGGACCCCTAAACTAAATCACCACATCTGCATTCAGACATTTTGTACGGCATGTTTGGGATGAAGAGAAATATCAGTAATTTTAGTCATTTAGTAAAATATTTATTTTAACTTCAGTGTGTAAATTTTAGTCATTTAGTAAAATATCTATTTTAACATCAGTGCATATTTAGTAATTTAGTAAAATATTTATTTTAACTTCAGTGTGTAATTTTAGTCGTTTAATAAATTATCTATTTTAACTTCAGTGTGTAGGCTATTGACCAATCGGTATTGTCTTGCTGTGACTGAGATCTCACGCTCACACACTCACACTCACACAACAAGGAAGAGTTTTTATATAATATGTTTGTGACTTGAGTAAGTTCTGATAATTACAAGAACATATTCTGTATCCAGTGTGTAATAACGCACAAGTGTGTGACGGAGTACCGTCACTACGGTTGAGTATGCGCTCTGACTGCCATACCAACGAGCCTGGCTCTTTGGCGTTGCGGTCAAGTTGCACGTTTAGCACCCCGGAGACCCGGATTCGAGACCGGGTGGGGTCACTGTTCTCTCCCTTCGCTACAAAGTGATAGTCTGTAATTGTAATAGTGATAGAGAGAGAGAGAGAGAGAGACAGAGAGTTGGTAAAGATGAGGGCCATTATCATCATCATCCCACTGCTGGTGCTGCTGTTGTCCATGTGTGGAGCTCAGACTCAGAGCACCCAGACTGAAGTTCAGACAGAGAGCCAGAGCACTGGGGCTGCTGCTGCTGCTGAAGTCACTACCCAGCTGGACGTCTCTGCTGAGCTCATCTGACTCAGAGACATGGTGGAGAAACTCAGGACCACAGTGGAGGAGCTGAGAATGACTCTGAGCTTCACCCAGAATGAGCTACAGAACACCAAATCATTGCTGTACAATGTGGACAGAGACAACTGTGCTGAAAACCAGACTGTCTACTGGTGAGACTGAGGTGGAGAATTTGAAGATGGAAACTGCAGCCCAAGAGACCAGACTGTCTGCCAGTGAGACTGAGGTGGAGAACCTGAAGATGGAAACTGCAGCCCAAGAGACCAGACTGTCTGCCAGTGAGACTGAGGTGGAGAACCTGAAGATGGAAACTGAGGCAGAGCTGACAGCAGTGAAGACCAGACTGTCAGACACTGAGACTGATGTAGTGAATCTGGAGAGAGAGATCACACAGCAACCCAAGGTGGCATTCTCAGTAGGTCTGATTGACTCAAGATACATAACGAATACTGGGAGTACTGACATGAACTTGGTCTTCACTAAAATCTTCACCAATGTTGGCCAGGCTTACAGCAGCACATCAGGATTCTTCACAGCTCCAGTCAGGGGAGTCTACTACTTCAGATTCACTGTCGCGGATCACCTAACCTCACGCTGGATGGAAATCAAGATGTATAAGAATGGGGAGCAGCTCATGCGATTAACTGAGTATGATACCGATGGTCTGGCCTCCTATCTGTCCAGTGGTTTGACTCTGCAGCTGGAGGTGGGAGATGTAGTCAACATGAGAATCCCTGCAGGCAAAAGGCTCCATGATAACAATAATAATCACAGCACCTTCAGTGGCTTCCTGCTCTTTCCTCTCTGAGTGAGACACACTACACTACTCAACACCATGCTGATCAATCAGAAATAAAACATTATGAGCAAATTAACCAGTCTTGTTTTGTCTCTATTTTCACTATATGATCTTCCATTTATAAACAGTAATAAGTAGCGCTTTCTAAAGTTGCAAATTGTTCAAGTGTTTTATCTACTGGTGCCATCATCCATATAATATTCTATTCTAGGCAGAAGCATTGGTAGTTTTTTTCTGTGTGAGGCTAACGGTGTGAACACAGACATCACATTAACCCCGCAGTCACACCTACTAGTGACATCACATTACTAGTGACATCACATTAACCCTGCAGTCACACCTACTAGTGACATCACATTACTAGTGACATCACATTAACCCCGCAGTCACACCTACTACTAATGACATCACATTACTAGTGACATCACATTACTAGTGACATCACATTAACCCCCGCAGTCACACCTACTAGTGACATCACATTACTAGTGACATCACATTAACCCCGCAGTCACATAACTAGTGACATCACATTACTAGTGACATCACATTAACCCCCGCAGTCACACCTACTAGTGACATCACATTACTAGTGACATCACATTAACCCCGCAGTCACATAACTAGTGACATCACATTACTAGTGACATCATATTAACC
>JAODXP020000016.1:19196328-19201328 GCA_027497455.2 Sardinella longiceps | reverse complement strand
AAAAGGCCTTTTCTGCTCGGCACCCAATCATTTATTTTACGGGAGGTCATGGAAATTCAGCTTTTTGATCAGGGAAGGTCATTGAAAAATCAGGGAATTTTAAGTCTGATCTTGAGTGGGAACCCTGTGTATTATAGGCCTACAATAGCTGGGAGTTGAACAACAAGCTGCTGAGTGTTCAGTTGTGCTGGAAATGGCACCAGCCAAGTATTAGCTGTGCTGATCTCTCTGCTTCAACGATAGCCTATCACACAGACGAGAGATATGACGGCCATAAATCAAAACACTGACAGCAGCATCTACACGTAGCTTAATATTAGCATCTTTGCTTTAGCCTACATCACAGCATATTCCAGACCACCCCTTAAGCTCTTACATTGGTCCAGTTGGAGTTACATCCACATTATATCCATGCTTCATGTAAAGTCCACAATTAGAGCTATTCCTGTCATCATGTTATGGTAGAGCAGGAGATATAAGTGGACTTATTTAGCTAGACTGGTAGTAGTAGATGAACGAGCTCTTTGATAGCATAATGCTAACATTAATATGCCGTCATCACCATGCTATATATATATATATATATATATATATAGCATATTTCTACCTTCTACTGACTTGTAACGGTTACATGCCGCCACTCCGACATGAACGTCTAATTGTCGGAGTGGCGGTGTGATAGGGTAGCCGTGTGGTGTAGGAGACATCAGGCAGAGGCAACAGATTAAGAGGGCCCAAAGGTGCGATTTATTTACAAAGTGGCAAAAATATTTAAATAATCAAAAGTCCAAAAACCGTTGCACCGTGATGAAAGTTACAAACAAAACATAAAACAAAGACAACGAATATTTAACGGTCTAAAGCCACTCACACTAGGCCTATAAGAAAGCAGACCGAAAACAGCAAGGCTTGAAACAGCCTCCTTACCGTGATAGCTACACGTACATGAGATCTAGTCTCTCGATATCAGACAAGCCGGCAATTAAATAGCCAATTAGGCAATTACTTCCGCCAACACTGGCGAAGTCAAAACAATAACGTCTACCGAAAATCGGCACACCGCCCCTACCTGGCGGACATCAAATATACACAGACAATAACACAATCACATTGATCACCCCAAAACATACATGAACACAATATTAAGACAACAGTTCCTCGCGCGCCAAGGAATGCATCTCAACATAGCGCACACACAAACAGACAGACATGAGTCAACTTATAATAAGCAAATCAATAACGAAAATAATAATTAGGCTATACTAGTGCGATGTGAAGACTAGGGGGCACATCGTCACAGGCGGTATTTCCAATTATAGCAAACGTCCCTGCACTCCGACAGAATGTTTGCTACTTTTCAACATACCGCCATTCCAACATGAGGCAGCCTTGCCTTTGGGCTGAATCATGATGAGGAGGCCAAAGAAGGTCCGGGCCTTTGTCATTATTGAAAACCAAAAAACTCTTAATTTGTAGCATAAGGCACTGCACTGCATTGGAACTGACCTCAGGCCAAAGGGAAGAGCGCCACCTACTGGCCAAACACCAACACCACAGATACACACACACACATTGTGTATGTCCAAAAGTCAAGGCAGGACGCTTCGTAGCTCCGTGCTTCGTAGCAACGGTATGGGGAGAGTACTCGTCAGGTAGTGATCTTCACATTATGGACAGCCGAACTAGGTAGCACCGTCGCGTATGTTAGTGTTGACGTATGAGCTGTCAAGTCAACAGTGTGAGCTAACAAGCTAACGTTAGCGCTTATGGTACTAACGTGTATTATAGCGAGTGAAATGGTTAAATGAGGCCACGTGGAATACACAAATAACAAGATAAACATTTTCGATAGTAAAACTTGAACATGGTGTGTGTATTTTATTATATTACAAACTCGTAACCACTCGATAAATTTGAAACTTGACGCCATGTTTTTTTCTCTGATCAAAGCGAGAACGAGGCTGCGCTAAGGATTGTGGGATATGGTAGAGCAGAAAGCATGCATCGCATGCATCCTTCAAATCGCCCCGATCGAAGTGCAGGTGCTTTGGAGCACGCTTGAGTTTTGGACATCCTAGTTTGACGTAACGTCCGGCAAATGCGCGCTACCTAGCACGGGTACTAGGCTTTTGGACACACTGATTATACTACTGGCCACACACCAACACCACTGCCAGCACCTGCTAGCACCTTAGCCAGCCGCTAACTGCTAATAACACTGGGCAATATTAGCACTCTAACTGCGAATAATACTGGGTAATATTAGCACGCTAACTGCTAATAACACTGGGCAGTATAAACACTCTAACTGCTAATAACACTGGGTAATATTAGCACTAACTGCTAATAACACTGGGTAATATTAGCATGCTAACTGCTAATAACACTGGGCAATATTAGCACGCTAACTGCTAATAACACGGGCAATATTAGCACGCTAACTGCTAATAACACTGGGCAACATTAGCACGTTAACTGCTAATAACACTGGGCAATATTAGCACTCTAACTGCTAATAACACTGGGTAATATTAGCATGCTAACAGCTAATAACACTGGGCAGTATTAGCACTCTAACTGCTAATAACACTGGGCAGTATTAGGACGCTAACTGCTAATAACACTGGGTAATATTAGCACGCTAACTGCTAATAACACTGGGCAGTATTGGAACACTAACTGCAATTAACACTGGGCATTATTAAGCTAACTGCTACCAAAAGAAACTTGTAGTATTACTCTAACTCAGGGCGGCCCACGGGCCACATCCGGCCCGCACGCGGCCCAGATGCGGCCATGGTGATTCATCACCTTTAAAACTAAAATATCTTCACCAGTCTCCAAAACGTAATACCTTATAATTTGCAGAATATTAATAAATAGATAACATATCCCCAAACTACGCCAATTTAAGTGGCATTAATACATTAGGAAATATATTTTTAAGGTATTTTCCACTGTTCATTCTCTATGGCCATTCTAAGCAAGTGCATGTAATTCTAAGCAAGTACATGTAATTCCGGATTTTGGCGCTGTTGCGCAGCCTTTTTATTTATTTTTTAAGCCGGTTTGGTCTATTGATGCATCATGTCCTCTTATGACAACTGTACTTGGGTGTTTACGTGTTATTTTAAATTTTTCTTTTAGCCTACCTGTTGGAGTGCAAAATAAGTTCTGTAATAGGACATTTAGGGATGAATAATTCACTTTAAAAATAAAGTTATGGTATTAAAATATTCTATTCTGGTAATTAAAAATGTAAATTTTGTAAATAAATACTTTGTAGCTATTGTTAACATTGGGGACTGGGCTATTGGGGACATAAGTTATTGTTAAAACAAAGCAAATATGCATTTTTAATCAATGTGTTGCGATTTGATTATTTGAAAATAGTGACCGCGAAAAGTTTGCGGCCCTGCTCAAGTTCTTGGATTCTAAATGTGGCCCCCTTGGAAAACTAATTGAATAGCCCTGCTCTAACTGCTAAGAACACTGGGCAATATTAGCACTCTAACTGCTAAGAACACTGGGCAATATTAGCATGCTAAGTGTTAATAACACTGGCAGTATTAGCACGCTAACGGCTAAGAACACTGGACAGTATTACCACTCTAACTGCAAAAAGACACTTGTGGTATTAGCTGGGTATTCTACACATTTCAGGTGAAGCTTACATCAAGCTGCTTTTCACAAACACACACACTTAAGCTCGTTTAACTACATTGTTTCTCACTGTGTGCGTGTCTCAGACACACACACACATACACACACACACACTCAATTGCTTACCTGTGAGACAGATGGTGAGCGGTATCAGGAGTGTGTGTGTGTGCAATGGAGAGAGACCCCTGTGTGTGTGTGTCTTCATCTGGGAAGGCCATCTAGTCCCTCGCTTTCTCTCTCTCTCTCCTTTCTTTCCCTCTCTCCTCTCCTTTTTTTCTCTACCGGCCTTCTCTCTCTCTCTCTCTCCTTTTTTTCTCTACCGGCCTTCTCTCTCTCTCTCTCTCTCTCTCTCTCTCTCTCTCTCTCTCTCAGTCTATTGTCCTCTCTCAATCCTGAACATTTTGTTTTTAAACTTCCTTCCTGGTCCAGATCTCTCTCTCACACAAACACATACACACACACTCTCTCTCTCTCTCCCTCTCTTTCTCTCTTTCACTCTCTCTCTCCCTCCCACATTCCTGTGGGTCTCCAACAGGTTTGACAGAAAAGAGCTACACAAATATACACACCCACAGAAACACACCCACACACTCACACACACACACACACACACACACACACACACACACACACACACACACACACACACACACACACACACACACACACACACTTCCACAGACACACCCTAGCTCACACAAACACACACACCCTGTGTACCTTGTGCAGCTCTAGTTCTATGGTGTGTGTGTGTGTGTGTGTGAGAGAGAGAGAGAGCGAGAGAGGCTCGCTCTGGGGATGGAGTAACACACACACACACACACACACACACACACACACACACACACACACACACACACACAGGGCTGGCTGGTGCTATTCTTTTAGTGGCCTATATTTACATATTGCACATTGTAGAACTAGTTCAATAAGGCCTAGACTGTTATCTCACACACACACACACACACATTGTAGAACAAGTTTAATAAGGCCTAGACTGTGGGAGTTAAAACAGGCACCTGTTACTTTAACAGTATGAGTGGCTATCCCACACACACACACACACACACACACTGTGGGAGCTAAAACAGGCTCGTGGATTAGACCTCGCCCTCATTCTCAAACGCCACCAATGAATGCACCTGCCTGTCTAGTTTAAATTATAATATATTTATGGCTATCACACACACACACACACACACACACACACACACACGTGTGTGCGCAGTGGGAGTTTTCAATTCTAATATACAGTATTTATGGCTATCTCAGACACACACACACACACACACACACTGTGGGAGCTTTCAATCCTAATATACAGTATTTATGGCTAT
>JAODXP020000016.1:19155691-19193728 GCA_027497455.2 Sardinella longiceps | reverse complement strand
GTCAGGAGGGAATTTGCGAAGATCGTGCACTTCTGGACAAGTTTTTGATTTTTGGCAGGGTGTTAGGTATAGACCTAAGGATTTCAAAAATCAATGGATACAAGTTGGGATGACCCCCTAGTGGCTGGTATGCATACAATCCAAAATGGCTGGTATGCATACAAGAAAAGGCTGTATATAGGTTTCTTTTAGTCTTAAATTGGTGTATAATGTCATTTTCTACTTTGTTTGACACAATGAATCCACTTCTGATATGTTCTTCTCATTTTAGAAAAAAAAAAAATTAAATCTATTATCATAGTCATCTTTAGCTAAAATAAACTGTCAATATCTGTGAAAAAGACACACAGAATTGGAGGTGTCGGATCATTATGACACCTTCCGAATGCATGCCAAGTTTTGTGATATTCTGTCCATGGGGGGGCCATACAGTAAATTGATTTATGACATTTTACTCCAGCTGGCCAGCAGGTGGCCGGACATTTTTCTGCAAATATTATTCCATGTATAGCGCCACCACGTTTAAAATGAAAACCCAAAGTAAGGTATTGTAATCAGTGTTAACGGGTATTCTTGTCTGACATGGTCAAAACTGGAGGCCTCTCTCAAATGCCTCAGTTTGCTACTGGTCGATGTCAGAAAAAGCTGTGCCAAAGCTTAAACCAATCACACCACTCTTTCCTCTGACGTATGTGACGCGAAGGGAACTGCTTGAGTAACAGGACTGAGTAACGTCACTGCCTAGAACACGCCTCTAACGAGGGCCATTGGAGCTGCACAGTTGATTGATTCTCGACAAAGTAGATGGAAATCCCAATCTTTCAGGAGCTCAGAAACCCTGTGTAGATTGTAGCTGGCTAGACCAGTGAGAAGCAACGCTGCCTGAAGGTGTTACATCACTAGGAGGGCGGGCCAGGCTACCTAAAAGCAGGCAAGAAAATCAACCATGGTCACCATGCTGCTTTGCAGAGTGAAATGAAATGGAGCACGTAAAGGAGAATGGGTACTCCCAGGCGATCAAACCACAGGTCTATGGATTTATTCACACTCCATAGACCCAAGGGGTTAAGCCCCTCTATCCTTCCTTGCTTTAAAGGAATAGTCCACCTCTTTAAGGTCTATCTTTGAGCTTTGCGCTGTACCAGTGGCCAAGACTTTTGACAGGCTTAACTGTCGGTATTGGGTCGTTGTTGATGTGGAACCTTTCATTAGCAAGCTGGCCTTTGACAATAGAGATGCAGCGGAATTTGTTGAGTTTGATCACCATCCGTGCCCCTTGAATGTTTTTCTGGAGTTTAGCCAGTAGGCATTTGGTGCATGCAGGTGTTGTTATTGTCGTCATGCCATCCATGTAAGTTCGTATTGGAGGAAGACGCAGCGCATTCTTCAACTGGTTTCCTCCAACCACCCATCGCGATGCCCGGATGATGAGCTCCATCGCCATGGTAAATGCAAGTGGGGAAATGGTGCAGCCCACCATAATGCCAACCTCGAGGTGCTGTCAGGGAGTTGTGCTAGCCTGTGCTGCGACACAAAACTGAAGGTCCTGGAAGTAGGCTTTGACCAGCCTTGTGATGCCCTCTTAGGACTTGGAAGTTGAACACTGTCCACAACATCTCATGTGGCACAGATCCGAAGGCATTAGCGAGATCTAGGAAGACCACATGCAGGTCTTTCTTCTCCTTCCTCGTCGTCTGTATCTGGTACCAGATAACATTTGTGTGTTCCAGACAGCCTGAGAATCCACTTATCCCTGCTTTGTGCACTGAGCTGTCAACAAAGTTGTTCTTCTGTAGGAAAGCTGAGAGCCTCTGAGCCACACCACTGAAGAATATCTTTCCTTCCACATTCAGGAGACTGATCTGATGGAATTGGTCGATGGTTGAAGAATTCTTCTCTTTGGGAATCAGGATCCCTCCCACCCTTCACCATGCCTCATTTTTCCCACTCTCATCAGCTTCCACAGGTACCTCAATACTCCCGGCGGATTCTTATAGAGTCTATATGGAACGCCATTGGGCCCAGGGGCTGATGATGCTCTTGCCCGCTTTACTGTGCTCTGATGTTATCTTTGCTTTATGTAGGGGGCCTTGTTTCCATCTGGTGTTCAGCTGGTTGGATTAGTGGCATGTCACCCGGAATGCTGGCTGGCACGTGCCTCTGGTTATCAGAGTAGGTCTTTGAAGGTAGCTTTGAGGGTCCCAGATTTCTCCTTGACGAAGAGGGCTTTCACAAACTTGTAGGGATCTATGTAGAAGGCACTCCTCGTTCTCTCCTTCTTGTGTTGCTTTCTCAAGCATTTAGCTCTTCTTAGCGTTGAGGGACGCTGCTTAATGTCACCTTACAGTGCCTCATGTCCTTTCCTTTCCACTTCCGCTGCCTTCTTCCACTGTTTTCTCAGGCACCTTCTTTTCTTCACCAGCCTTTCAATCTCTCTTTGCCTTCTGGACTTGAAATGAGCTGGTTCCTTCAGTACCTTATGGCGCTCACTTTTCACCCCAAATCTCTTTGCCCCATAGCTGTAGATGACTTCTCCAATCTTGTCCAGCTTGTTCTCTACACCACCTTTCAGACCCTCCAGGAGAAGGACTATGTCTATATTGATGGTTCCCCACAAATTTTTCTGACAAGATTTTGGCCACAAGATTCAACCCTTTTTTCCCTAACTTGATGGATCTTGAGACCCTTCTCTGATGTTATCTTTTTCCAGACACATATGCAGCTTTGTAGCTTGTGTCCTACCAGAGCTGTTGTTTACGTTGCAAGGTCCGTTACCATGTGGTCATCTTCCACCCCCACTTCTTCCACCAACTTTTTGTAGTCATATTGGGTGACCAGCTCCTGCCAGCATGCCAACACGAAACTTGGCATGCATTTTGACACGCCTTATTTTGTGTAGTTTTGACCATGTCAGCCAGAGATAACTGTTAACACTGATTACAGTACCTCACTTTAGCTTTTTCATTTTTAACCTGGTGGCGCTATACATGGAATGGGTGATCATGGGATAGGTTTACATGGCTCCTGAAGACAAGCATATAAAAATGTGGTCCTCCTCTGCCCTATGGTTCTTTAGATATTGCAGAAAAATGTCCGGCCACCTGCTGGCGAGTTGGTATAAAATGTCGTAAATCAATTTGCTGTATGGCCTCCCATGAGCGGAATATCACAAAACTTGGCATGCAATTGGAAGGTGTTATAATGATCTGTTACCTCCAATTTTATTTGACCTTTTTACAGACACTGACAGTTTATTTTAGCTAAAGATGACTATGATAATAGATTTAATATAAAATTTTATCTAAAATGAGAGGAACATATCCAAATTGAATTCCTTGTGTCAAACAAAGTAGAAAAATGACATTATTCAACAATTTAAGACTAAAGGAAACCTAGATATAGTCTTTTCTTTTTCCGTTGGGGGCCATTTTGGATTGTATGAATACCAGCCACTAGGGGGTCACCCCAACTTGTATCCATTGATTTTTGAAAACCTTATACCTGTATCTAACACCCTGCCAAAAATCAAAAACTTGTCCAGAAGTGCACGATCTTCCTGACTTTGGACGAATTCCCTCCTAACTACTAGGGGAGTCGTGGCTGCCTCTACTTACTTTTGCATGGTGTATGAGGCATAACTATTTCACCTACAGTTACATCACAGGAATTTGTAAATGTACAAAACATTACCAAAGTATGTCTGCATTGTTTTTGCAACTTAATAATAGGCCAGATTGCTATAACATGATCACAAATCGGTTCCCATGACAAGACGAGTATCTGTTTTGCGCAAGTATCCGCCGGGTTACTGGCTCAGAAAAGTGCTACACGGCAAGTCATAAATGAATCAACAGAAAATTCACCGTGTCTGTATGCAATAGGCTATTTATCAAACATGGACTACTTCATAGACAAACATAGTAGCTTGTAACATCTGCAATAGCCTGGAAGTTCGATGCATGCATGAGACTGCTAATCTAATGTGTAAGAACATGAAATCATAATGTTTTGCATGACAGGCTACAGGTTAGGAAAAGCACGTCAACTAACTCATAAATTAATCGGCAGAAAATACACCGTGCTTGTATGTCCATCCATGCCCATCAAACAACTAGCCAGCTAATATCAAAGCCAACTTCCAATTGCATAGTGCCAGCTGCATAACCAGCCTGAACTTTATTGCAAGAAGTTCGAGATATGACGATAAGACAGCAAAATGCGAACGGGGACGAAATAACAATTAAAGCGTTATGACAAATCTATACACTTGCTGATAGTCAGCAAAGCGACTGTATCTGGTCCCGTCATGTGGACACGGTGCTTGAGTGATTCATAGCCAGTTAGAGCTCAGCTGTAGGCTATAGGCCGATGGAGCGGTAGACAGACTAACTTGACTGTGGTAGATTTGGTAAGATTACGTCCTCTACGTCGTAACCATTGGGTCGTAACACAGACTTGATTCTGTTAAAAACTTCAATGTAGGCTATATTCTGATGTGATGGCAAACTAATAGCCTAATAATTAACCTATAGATTATGTTAGCTCAGCAAGCCTACTCACCAAGACTGTCCACTGTCCACTTCACTGCTTGAACAATAAATGGATTATTTGCTGATGGAGTTATTTATCCAAATCCTCCTCGGTTAGATGCCAGAAAAGTTCATAATTACAATTCATAGGAATGCATATGAGTTAAGGCTATGTTTTTTGCCCAAACAATGTCTCAAAGATACTATTATAATCAATTACTCTCTACCAGAAATTTTCACCGTCTCCCCTGCGTGACCTATGATTCTATTTTGGAATGTTCATTAAGTCAGTTAAAAAATGGCTGTTTATGTTATTTAAATTTTTAATTTTAATGAAATTCAGGTCATTGTGAATCTCTTTACAGCATATCAAAAGTAAATGTTAACCTGCCATATGCACTTTAAGGATTTTATTACATTTTCAGGTTTTATTGTATGTTTTCAGGACTTATGAGGGATTTTTTTGTTACATTATCAGGACTTATAACATTACTGGAAATCATTACATAAGGTTCTACAAATGTTTCCAAAATCCTATTGTTTTACTGACAAGAGAAATTCTGCATACTTTTCTCATTTTCTTTTCCTCTTTTTTTTTCTTTTACAGAAATGAGTCAAGTTACTCATAAAATGTGCATTCAATTCTAACTGAAATTACAAATTCCAAAAATATAACAGCTGCTCATTAATTGACAAAGTTATTTACCAAAATAAAGAAAGAGCCAAACAAATCAGACACAAATGTTAGAATAAACAATATTCTTAATTTATTAAGGGTGTTATACATTCTACACCAGAAAAGAAAAGTGCAAATACATATCAAATAGTCCTAAAGATTCCTTCTCATGGATAAGTATATAAAAGCTTGTTGTTTTCTTTAATTATAAATAAATGTGCTGAACTGCTAAAATCCTGTGTAAGTCTTGTACAAAAGCAACTTGTTCTTGATTGCAATCTCAGGTCTGCATAGTTGTTAATAAAAAATATCTAGGTGGACTTGACGTAAAAAAGAAAATTCACATTTTAGTAAAGAGATCACTGTTGTAGGCTACAGTAAAAACCTTGGATTTGTAAATGCTGGACATTAAATCATTATGGGTGGTATTCTCCCAGGTGTTCAAGTCCAAAAAAGTTTAGCACAGGCTAAAATGCATGGAGCCATGCACTTTTTTGGACTCCTGGGAGAATACCACCTTATGTGCATAAACATGTTTTGCAGCTGCTCTGAAAAGTATAATTTTGCAGTGTTAAGTAATTGACGACTTTTTTTAAGCAAGGTGAGCAAACAAAGTGTGTCACATACTCTAGACATGTACAATCTGTAAGGCACTCCTGAAAACCAAAAACTAAAATAGATTGGCATTGTAACAATATGTGTAGATTTCATGTGATGCTTGCTTCAATCCTTGTTCACATTGATCCTTGGTGAAATGCATAAAGGCAAAACAAAAAATGTACACAAATAACGGGGCAGTTACCCCAATAATTCCAAAAGAATTTGATAGTTACAAAGATAGTTATTACAAGAGCAAACCAATTTTGTTCATTTGGTTCCCATTGAGAGTTCCTAGCTACTGCCACTAGATGGCAACAGTGTAAAACTATGAGCTCTCAAATCATTAACATGCCTATGTATTGGCAGAGAGAAGTCTTGTACACATTACTTGTGCGTGTAAATACTGCTATAAAAGCTCTAAACTGGTTACTATCATCAACGTGAAGTAGGTTCACAAGCATGTAACAAACTCAGAGGTCATCTAGACCGTGGAGCTAAAAGATTTCACAACCCTGTCGGTGAAAGCAGCCGACAACAGGGCGAGTTGGACAGCAGTGTAAATATAGCTCCTTATCTTTGCGCCGAGACTCCTGAACAGAGGCCAACAATGTTGGATCAATAGTTTCCAAAAAAAAGTGAAAAGTCAAGTTAAAAAAACAACCCGTGGGTCAAAAACCATCTGGATAGTTGGGCATCAGCGGCTCAAGAATCAGGTCATGTTTTGGGCAACCTGTTTATTTAGTTATTTATTCAGTAATTTGTGTTCTTAAAATCAACGCACAAAAAAAAACCAACAATGAAAAATTCTCTTTTCCTGTACTCAACAGGTTTTGAAGATAACCCAAACAGATTTTTGTCTCTTTGTCTGTAGATAAACCATTGCATTCACAGCTCGTCACCATCTTGTCTACTGGACAAATGGCCAGAGTGGTCCTCTATGCTGCATAGTCTAAGTGACCATTTAAGTGCATTTCAAACACTCACAGACAGGCACGTCATGCTCTGAAGGTTCCTTTTCCCAGAGCCTAGGCAGGCCTTTCCTTGAAGGCACTGATACGCTCCTGCACCTGGAGGAGCCTACAGCAGGATATTAACAGTCCAGTCCAATAACACAGGAGCCTTCATATGTTACCAGTTTAAAGTTTTGGCAGAAGTTTTAACTCCATGAGATCAGCGAGAAAATCTCCATTTAATGTAGACGAATCCTCTGTTATAAGCAGATGGTACCTCTGCTATAGAGTGGGGTTCAACCTGCCTTCACTTCACATCACAGCACCAATATAAGTTTCTCTGACCAAGGAGATCAGTAGTGATGTGCCAGTGTTTACTTTTGTTTTTCTGGGCCAAGTAGTTGTCAGTCTTGCTATTGGGATACCAGAGAGAGAGAAAGAGAGGGAGAGGGAGAGAGAGAGATGGCCTAATGCAGGGCGAGCACAAGGCCGGATTAGTTGCCATGGTTGCAACTCCCCATTCCTCCGCTATCCCAGCAGGACCCTCTGAAGGCGGTAGGCCGGCACGCTCTGTTCGTCCTCGGAGTCGGCGTCGCTCTGCGGATTGGAGCTGCAGGGGGACGTGCACTCGGGCGAGCACAGGTAGTGCATGAGGGGCAGACGGTACTTCCCGCAGAAGTCCACAAACTTGATGTGCCGCACACAAGAGTCGAAATACACCCCTGCACACAGAGAGAGACCAGACAGGCAACCAAGCGAGGAGATCAGGTTAATAATACGGCATACCTTAGTCGTAATGATCAATGCACTTCAAAGCATTCAGACAAGAAGGGCAAGGAAGGGTTGTGTGTGTGTGTGTGTGTGTGTGTGTGTGTGTGTGTGTGTGTGTGTGTGTGTGTGTGTGTGTGTGTGTGTGTGTGTGTATATAATGTCAGGAATGCAGATGCCTTGAAGCACTCAGGAAAGGAGACACCAGGGCAAGAGACACAGAGACTGTTGTTCAAAGTCACAGAGTGCCGTCAGTTCATTATTTGGATCATGTTGTATAAAATTTTCTGGTTCCTTTTCCTACAGGCAGCAGACAGTGACTTGGATCTTATTTAAATCTTGCACACAGTGCACACAGCACAGCACACTTGCTCACCTGCACATTTTGGGTTGGGGCACTTGCTGGCCAGATCCAGGTAGGTTACCAGGTGTGAGGGGAGGTCTTGCAGCGAGTAGGTCAGGTTCCTGGACTTGATGGTCCGACCAGCCAGCTCCAGCAGCGACGGGGGGTCGTAGGTCATGTCCTTGACGAAACGCACGACTAGAGGGTTGCCACGGAGACTGAGCTCTTGGAGCTGCACCAGGCTCAGGATTTCACGAGGCAGGTAGGTGAGGAGGTTGTTGTGAAGACTGAGGGAACGCAGAGAGTGGAGTCTACAAGAGAGATGGAAATTAATTTCTTTTAAAAAAAGAATCACATATATATGAACCACCTTTATTAAAAGCACACAAGAATAGCACCATTATCTTATCTACACGGACTTCAGTCAAATGTGTCCTTTACAAGATCACAACACAACAGCTTTTTTTTTATGATTGACCAGTAGCAGGTCACAGCGACCCAAGTTAACTGGGAGATTCCCTGACCTGGGGGGGGGGGGGTGTTATACTACCAAGGCAAGGATTATTGACTTAACCCAGATAACTTCAGATGTAACTACTGATTTCCAAACAACACGTGACCTCAGAGACAAAGGATACTTAGTGCAGTGTTTTTTTTGGAGATCAGTGCTTACTCCCACAGTTATCCAGGTTAACCAGTTATACTACGGAAGCAAGGATTATTGACCTAACCCAGATAACTTCAGTAACTGCTGATTTCCAAACCACATGTGACCTCAGAGACAAAAGATGTTCAGTGTGGTGTTTTTTATTTGGAGATCAGTGGTGGTTACTCCCACAGTTACCCAGGTTAACCAGTAACCTTGCTTCACAGCTTAGTACAGGCCACAAGCTCTCTTAGGCCAGAATCCTCCCAAGTGCTTAAGTTAAAAAAAAGTGCTTAGCTCCATGCATTTCAGTCTGCACTAAGCACTTTTTTTAAGCTAAAGCACTTGGGAGAATATTGCCCTTGATGAGGCACTCACCTGTTGAGCTGTGGTGGAACGCTCTGGATGCGGTTGTCGCATAGCACCAGGTAGCTGAGGTAAGGCAGATTCGCCAGCTCCATGGGAATGGAGGAGATGAGGTTGCCTCCAAGGTACAGCAGCTCCAAGCTACACAGATAAGCAAAGCTTTATTAATAGGAGATCAAGAATGACTAGCATTTTATTTATATAAATGTCTCTTGGTCTTTCTTGATGACAGTTACACGTTATGTATACTGCTAGCAAGCCTGTGGGCACGAGAGAGAGAGACAGAGAGAGAGGAAGAGAATTTCACAGGACAGGAGAGTTCACAGGACGCTGAGAGGTGTTACAGTAAAGCATGTTGACTATGGTCGTCCCTACGGTAAGTTGCATAAGCTGCGAGTTGGTGCTATTTCACTGTTTTGATCTAAAGGGCTGAGAGCTACTCACACCAAACATTCAAATACAATCGACATTCTGTTGGCTGACGGCTAACTTTAGCACTCTATTTGTGGAGGAGAGTGAGTGCGAGAGGACACGTGTTTGTGTGTTTTGGTTGTGCAATGGACAGATCCAAGTTCAAAGGCTAGTGTCACCAAATGAAGAACGTGGCTAGTGTATGGTCAGAGCATGTTTTAGTATTATCCTACTTGCCACTTCAGCAAAAGTGCCTCGCATCGACACATTTTTAGTTTTTGCTTTTTTTTTGTCTGTCTGGTCAGGAACATAAGTTTTATCCTAAACTCCCCACATTAGTACTTTGAGAAAAAGAAAAGGACACAGATGCACTGACAAAAGCTCACTTCCTTTCCACAGTTTGCAACAGTAGACAAAACACAAAACTTCTCTTCATCAGAAAAGGTCACAGTACTGCTAGTACCACAGAAAAAAAAAAGAAACACAGAGGCTCTATTGTCAAGATGTCACAGGCAGTTCGCACCAAGTCATCAAACTGAAGGACGACCCTTCTTAGGGGGAGAGGACAGGACAATGGATGTCTAGTTAAGATATCGACTGTGAAGTGGGAAAGAGTTGGGAGGGTTGAAGGGCCATAGGCCATGGTGTCCTTTTTTTCAGATCTTTCTATCCGAGTAGCTTTGAAAACGCCTCATTCATTCCACCGTCTGGCCACTGTGGCCCACCCCAATCTCGCCTAAGCCCTGTCAATTGTGCAACAAAGACAAAAGGGAGCCAGACAGCCAGATGACGACATAAATGATGAGACAGAGCGAGAGTGACCGAGAGGGGGACACGGAGTGAGAGATAGATAGTGAACAAGCTGGGCATGCACAGGGGGAGAACATTCACACCTGGCCACACAAAAAAAATGTGCTTTTTCGGTCAGGACGTAGGTTCAACATCTCCACTAAAAAGTCACCTCCTAAACATCCGTACCACTAGGGTATGCTCTCAAAATTCTACTGAAAAGTAGGCTGTGTGATTTACACACAGATCACTTGTGAAATGAGGGAAGGATAATCATTTAAAGGCAATTAGTCACCCTAAAGATCTTGAGTCATTCTCTTATCACAGCTACTGGTAAATGCAGTTAAAGTGCCACCCCCCATCTCACAGAGGCCAAGAAGAACTAATGACACAGCCAGAGATAATGACCATGGAAATATGCACCATGTGCCAAGAAAAAGTTAAGGCAGAGTAGCCTATTGAACTAATGTCAGCAATATTAAATGTAGCATGTGTTCTGGATAGGTTAGACGTCATACATGAACGATTCATTAGCCAACACTAGGCTAGTATAACTTAAGGCGATGCGATTTTCTGCACCCAAAACAACACCTTTTCAATATTTTACCTTTGAACTGAACTTGCGCAGCACAACATGATGTATGACTATTTAGTCGACCAAAAATCAAAACAAACACGCGTGGCAAAGACTGAAACCACAACACTCTACAGATAGGCTAATTACACCTGGGTTGGCCTAAACCATGGCAAAATAAAACAATAAAAGCAGCAATGTAGCAATCTTGTTGCTTCATTGCATTGCAGAACAAATATTACTCAACACTCTATTGCTCACACCCGTAAAAACCTGTAGGCCTACGCCATGGCCAGTTTAGACATGGCAGGGTCTACTCTACAATGTTAGATTAGACTACCAAGCATTTGTTTCAGCATAATGCATCTGCGGGCAGAAGGAGGAGGGAAAGATGCAGTATTTTGGACAGTCACAGGCTTGGCAGCCGTTTCTCCTGGACTTTTCCACTACGGCTTGTTCGCTAGAGAACAAGAAGTGACAGCGCATGAAATGGGACCAAGTTAGAGGTCAATCAGTTTAAGACTGCCGCTCCCCATCACTGTACAGTTTACGGTTCATTATAACCCCCACGTCATTATGATCAAGCTTTCTGATTCCTGACAAAGATAACGCCTTTAAACAGTTAAGTAGGCTACAATCAAACAAAGCCAAACCGAGTGTTCACAGACGAATGACAGATTAAGAAAAATAACAGCTGCCGTGTTGCCAGTCCTCGGAACAATTTGTGGTGAAAATGGGATGATATAGGCCTAAAACAGAGAGCTAACATAGTGTCCATATATTTCAACTAAATGTAGGCTTGGCCTGCACGAGCTCGACCTGTAGCCTATCTCTTACCATAGGCTATGACAAAAAGGACACGTGGGTTTAATAAATTTCGACCTCGATGTCACACTGTTGCTAAAATGTAACAAGTAGTTCAAATCGTATTACCTCGTCAAGTTTTCTATCTCCGCAGGGATACTTTTTAATCTGTTTCCCCCAAGAGAGAGAGACTGAAGTCGCTGCAGTTGAAGAAATTGGGTAGGCATTTCCTCAAACCTATTACCACTAAAGTTCAGTACTTCAAGCTGCAACGATCCAAAGTCTTTCGGAAGAGAAAACTCATCTAGACGATTGTTTTTGGCAATTAAAGTCCTTAGTTTTGTTAGCCGAGTAATGTCATCGCTGATGACAGCTATTCCATTGCAGCTGATGTCCAGAAATTCCAAGTTCTCGAACAAGGATATCGAATCCGATAACACCGTGAGGCGGTTGTAACATAAATGTAATTGTTTGGTCTCTTTTTTCCGTTTGTCACTGAGGTTATCAAAATTCAGGTTGTTCAGATTCAAACGTGACAAGTCCAAGACATTTTCGCCGCCGTGGGCTCCCTCGAAGGCCTCCATTTTCAATAACAAAAAATAATGTTAGGCTACCAAAATGTTACACTCTCTGAAAGTCCTGCGTTCATTCAGAATTCCTGGAAGACAAAGCCTCGCGGTGTTATTAGCATTCCGTCAATGGAGGGCATACTCTTCCCTAGGCACGACTGATTCTTGACAACTAGCATACACTCGTTTTTTTAATGTAGGTCAGAATACCGCTTTGGTCTATATAGACAGCCTCCAATAGGGCCCCGAATGCGTGTAAAAAAATCTTTCTGTAAGCCAATAGAGAGAGTATATTTGTTATCCATGTTCCGGGGCGGTGGACACGACAGCTTTCTCCGCCCAACTGCATTAACCCTTTCAGTCATTCTTTGTCTCTTTGATGCAGTCTGCATAGACTTACGGAGGGGCTCTGCATGAATGCAAATTTATACAGTGTTCTTTTGTGATTAAAAGTTAATATCTGTAGATATACACGTTTTCTGTTGATGTTTTAAAACATTTTAGCCTATATACAGGCTACCGAAGCTGTTGTAAAACAGAGGAGTGGTCTTCAGACCCCTTACTAGGCTATTATGTAACCACACTCTAAGATTACATTATGTAACAACACAGTTCATCCGACTGGTCGACCACATTCTATGACTTTAGTGTAATTTTTTTTCTTTTTTTTTTGCCGAGATCTAAATAGTTCTAGTTTTAGAAGAAAAAACTACATATCCACAACACATTTTCCAGAGAAAGACACACTTTGCATGTCCAAAAGTTCCATCCATACTGGCTCTGGTCATTGTGCATGCCATGCCTCCCTTATGGCACTATATAAAGGGCTTGTGTAATTGCATCAGTCACTCAGAGGTGACAGGTGATATGCAAGTATGTTTCACTGATATCTTTCTCAGAGTCAGCTATATATGTGTGAATGTAAGGGCCGGGGGAGTAATGCCAACTCTTCCGCGAGCATGCAAGTGCTACCGGTAGTTTCATCATATTTCATGTGTAGAGCTTTTTCAGAGAGAGAGAGAGAGAGAGAGAGAGAGAGAGAGAGAGAGAGAGAGAGAGAGAGAGAATTAGTCTGATATACATGTATATGAGTAACAAGAGAGACAATGTAAATCTGGTACATTTTTTTTATTGGTCGTCATACATACCCAGGATACTTATAAGACAAAGGTTTTCATAAAAAGTTTAACAAGACAGCCATTTATCTTTGACTGGTTTAGGCTTGTTCTAATCCAATCAAACACCACACAGTCAAGGCACACACACACACACACACGCACACGCACACACATACAGACACAGACACGCACACGTTTTGACATACATAGGGGAAAAAAAACAACTAAGGACTAACTTTGACCTACTTTAGCATGACTCAATCTGTTTCTTTTTTTTTTTTTGCTGCATCCAATGTGGGTTTGATTTCCAGAGAAGAGAGGTTCCCTTCACTGCTCCCACATGTGTGGTTTTAAGGCACTCGTTATTGTAAAAGATTCTAATTAGTAGGGTGGTTTACTGGAAAATATCACATAAAAAAGCTTCTAGACACTAACAACCACTCTTTCTCTCTCACACAGACACACACCACAGATGCATACTCTCTCTCTTAGACACACACACACACACACACACTCACCCACTCTGAAAGACATGCACCCACTAACTGCAGAAAGATTGCATCTAACCTAAAGAGTCGTAAGCAAATCTAATCCTTCTCCGACTGCTCTGTGAAATCAAAGGTATAGTGTAGTTGCTGGGTCCGAAGTAATGGTTTACCCGGAGGTTCTTCAAATACAGAACTTTAAAACATCCTCAACATCAGACTTTGGTTTCAGGTCACTCCATGTTCGGCCTGCCTCAGTCAATGCTGCTTCGTCTTTGGCTATCACACCCATGGATGTGAGTTTTTTCCTGTGCTCCCCTGGATTGAACTCTAGCATAGCAGTTGTAATTGTTCAGATAGCTGGTCTTATTTTGGTCTTATTGAAGTGGGAAGCAGATGCTTTTGTGGGCTACTCAATCTCTGTAAGATAATGCAAATGCAAACACGTTGAATAACGCAGGGAAGCCGTGATGTCTACTTGCATAGCAAGATGTGTGGTCAAATTATTTGTAACGTGACAAAAGCCTGCATCATGTCATGAGATTTTCAATGAGGCCACATCATCTGCGTATTGAGACATGACTGCCCAAGCATGTTGCAACTGTAGCCAGAATCCTAGAGCATTGCCTTCAAGAATCTAGGCTAGTCTTGTCCACCCTATATCCAGGCCAGCCACACAACAGTGGGTAGGCCTCCACCCCTCTCGCCCTGAAGAAGCTAAACCAAAGATCATTTAGATCATTTACCGACTGTCTGGCTAAACCTAAAATCTGGCCAAGATTGAACCTACAGACGGGAACCCATCTCTGATGATAACAGAGAGAGAGACACACTCCCTACAAACCCATGGCTAGGGATCATGGACAGATCTAGTGGCTAGCTAGGTTCTTAATGGTGAAGTCTATGAGCTACTCTTATTCTGAGGAGCAGTCAATGCCACTGACCACGAGACACAAGCAGCAATAAAACTGGGCATGGCAAATACATTAGAGCTGATTGTGAAAAGGAACAAAAAAATGTAAAGTAAAACAAACAAAAAAAAAGATGCCTATCTAAAGTTTCTAACATACAGTACATATAACACACACACAAATAAAGGAAAATGAGACAAAAAATGAAGAAATGAATACTGCTAGATCCACTAAGTGGCTAATGAACTCTGCCTCAAGTGGTATACTGACACCTCCACAGGAGCTTTGCCGACACCAGTCTCCCTCATGCAGGCTGGGTGTTGGGCCAAATGTGTGGATGAATGTTAGGGTCAAGGGTCAGGTTAGGGTTTGGGGTGGAGTGCATTTCTCAAGTAGTCCAAGAGATGGCATCAAACGGCCTACAGCGATAAGTGATCATACATGTGCCCCCTCCCTGTTTGGCTTTACAAGGAACTTTTATTTTTTTTTTTGGTTCCTTTGGTTCCTACTGGACACAGGACTGAATGAGTCTCTGATTGCTTCCAGCTCTGGTACCATCATATATACCCATGGCGGTTCTTCTGCTAAAAATCCAATGGAGGATTTACACAGTATCCTACCAGTTTCTTACAATTGCGAACAAAGCTGCAACATAGGAAATAATTGAACGACTAATACGGCTTAGCACCTTAATGATAGGTCACATGACTTGTTGCCATGGAGTTAAGAGAGGGAGAGAAGCACGGCATGGTGGAATGTCTGTCGTTGTCACATTGATAGAGCACCATGGTGACGCAGAGCCTGATAGCTAAAGTATACAGTGTAACGAATCTGTTCTAGAAGTTTGATAACACTCCCGAGAATGAAAAATAACAACAATAGCGATGACGTGACAATGTTCTTTCACGCGCTCACACCATGCCGTGGCAAACTCTCTTAACACTCTCTCGCTCTTTTGGTTCCACTCTCACATTCATTCGCCCTCTCTGGTCCTCTTTAGGTTGTCATCGCACGTGCCATTCTCTCCAAAAGCCACATTTGTACTCCTATAGACAGATGACAAATAAAAATGACAAACTATAGTGTTCAGAAAACTGTCCCCCTATTCAAAGTGCTGGGGCCCTCGGCCAAGGCTTGCAGTGATACAATCAAACAAAAACAAAAAAATCACACAAACACAAAAATAAACTTGAATATATGTGTCACTATAGACAATCAGAGAAAGAAACATGAATAGCCTATATATAAGTAGTACACAATAAAAAAAAAGTCTTAATAATTAACATTGTCATAAAAAAAGAACAATTATGAATGGGGTGATTTTCCTTGTGACAGTACATAGTCCCAGGTATCTTTGTGATAGCGTTTCAGTGGAGGTGCAACTTCAGTTCACATCCTTCCCCTCTCCTTCTCTCTCTCTCTCTCCATCCTTCCCACAACTCACTCCTCTCTTTCTCTACCACATCACCCCATATCTGATTTAGGCCTCCTTAGTGCTAGTCTTCATTTTCTCCACTGTCTCCTGAAAAAGAGAGAGAAATACAGGCAATTAGACAAAGTTGTTCACCATCAAAATTTGGTGTTCGCCATCATCCACTTCAACAACATGTCTCTTTTCACAGTTGAGGACAAAAAGAACATTTTTTTAAATTGATGTAATTAGTCACTGTCAAGAGCAACCCATGACGGTTAAATGACAATTTTTTATCAACATTTCTGTCTTTCAGTTTTCCTAAACAATTGGCAAAACTACCCGACAGGCTCAAGACTTTACTCAGGCCATGTAGTATAAGCATACTGCACTTGCAAATCTATTTGCATGCTTCAATTGACCCATTTAAACTGTGGGCTGTTGTTGCTGATGTGACCTGAAAAGCACAGTGACCATGAACTTGATGATCCCAGTGGGAAGCGCTATTGCAGTTTGGCTGCCGTTTCCACTAACTTCTGCCCACACCAGCTCGGCAGCAGATGGCAGCCAATCAAATTCAGTTGAATAAGCAGCCACGTGTGTTTTAATTGGCCAGGTGACAATGTCCACAACACAAGGCAAAGTTTTTCCATTCCTTTGAACTATTTTTACCTTTTTTTCCTATTTCATTCACTTTTGTTTGTACGCTCTGGGGTTTTGTCAAATATTAGGCCGTATCTGTTGTTAACTCAACTCTGTGTAAGCAGCAAGGGAAGTTTTTGTGAATATTTTCAATGTTTTCTTAGAGTGTGAATGACTTAGTTTTCTGATATGGTGATGATGTGTGTTCACAGTTATTATATAATTATTTATAATGCTGTAGAATGCTCCATTCACTTCAATGGTACTTCTCAACATTTGGCAGTCTCATATTGTTTTGATAACGCACTGCGAAGTATAACAGACCGCTGTCAAGGAAAGTAAAACCAATCAGCTGATCTGAAAGTTAACAGACTACTTCTTTTTCGTGGTGGCTATTATCTATCTTAATCATTCAAAATACCATTAAAGCGTAATAAAAATTGTTTTATTGCTATGTTATTGATATGATATAATTTTTTTACTGTGTGAGGTTTTGTCAAATTTTATATCTTATTAATCACAGGCCTTCAACTATGTGTGACCGACCAGTAAGAGATGTTTTTTTGTGAATATTAATTTTTCAATGTTTTATTAGAGTGTTAATGAGTTTGTTGTCTGATATGTTGATGATGTGTGTCCACAATAAAGCCTGGTAACGTGATAACCCCAGAGTGATTTGCCTTATTACCTGGTGTTTGTTCAGTTCGGCCACACGGCGAGTCCACTCTTCCTCAGTCATCTCCTGACCCGCATCAACTTCATCCACAGCTGGGGTCTTCTCTGTTAGACACAAAAAAGACTGGTTGTTGCTATGGATAGTGACTTTATTACATTTTCATATAAATGACCGGAGTTATATGCCAGTATGGTGGTTTAGATATGCCACTCGACTGCAAAAATGATTTGGTTGTGCACAAATCCAATATCAGGTGCTGGAAAAAAATAGCTTTTATAATGAGCTTTTCACCACATACAGTATACTGCTCCACTGACAACCTGGTGACTTAATTCCCAAACCCCACACTGCCAATCTGTTTGGCTTTGGAAAAAAGTGTCTACTAAATTCCAGTCTGTCTATTTTACAGTTGGCACACACCAGACCAACAGTTGGACATCTGGGCCTGTCAACGTGTCTTTGTCCCAACTTTGAGCGGCATGGGCAGCTTGGCCGATATCAGCAGATCTCTGCTGACTTGCTTGCTGCTGATTGTTGAATCGGCAACAGAGCCATCAGTGTCAGTAGCTGTCTGTCGACATTGTGGCAAGTTCGCTTCATCTTTCAGTCGGTTTGTCTGTCTGTATATTGTGTATCTCCCCCCTCTCTCTCTTTCTGTCTCTCTAACTATCTTTTCCTTTTTCTTTTTATTTATTTTATGTGTTTTTTTGCCAATGCATCTGTCTGTCTCTCTCATTCTGTTGCTAGATTGTGTATAGAATTCTTTCTCTAAATTAGTTTGGGCGGTATTCTCCCAGGTGCTTAAGTCCAAAAAAAGTGCTTAGTGCAGGCTGAAATGCATGGAGCTAAGCCCCTTTTTTGACTTAAACACCTAGGAGAATACTGACCATAGACCTATTCCTCCTCATCCTTGTCCACTCACCATCACAGATCATAGCTGTGCAGACCCAGTTGCCGCATGCACAGACACAGCGATTGCAGTCCACCTGTGTCTCAGATCCATCTTCGTATGACTCATCCTCCAGGGCACACTCTACGTTGGGAGAAAAGAAGGGAAGAGAGGTGAATTCTGGGAGATTTCTTCTATGGACAGGCAACTAATTCATGACTCTTGTTAATATAAATACACAGAAGAAGCCAATGTATAATTTAGGAATTGTGTGATTTATTGAACACTAAAGAGAAAGAGAAATGAGAAACCAATGATAATGTCCAATTGTGAATATAATCTTACAGAGCAAAACTCATAAATTGTATCTTTAACAGATAAGGTCATGGTTTATCCACTCAGAGACATTTAGCATCCTTTTATGTCCTTTAGTGTACCCATCATCATTATAAAACAGCCAATGACACACACCACTGTTTGCTGATCATATATTGATCACGCTGTCAAATGACAAAATGAAGACACTTCCACGTGCCACATGAGTGGGGCATGCATGCTCAACACACGAGCAATTCATAAAGCAATTTCAGCTATAAAGGAACCTTGACCTTGAGCTGAACACATATTATAACACATTTTCTAAGAATCCTTTCCAGATTTCATTTCAGCTGTAAAGGACCAGCCTTAAAGTACAATTCCATATCTTTGATCTTTGAGGCAACCGAGTGCTATCGCTATAGGAGTGTTTCTCAAACTTTTTCAGACCAAGGACCACTTTGTCCAAAAAATGTTTTTCAAGGACCACCTGTCCTTGCGCCCCAGCTCCACATAACATACTGTTACCCTAACCAAATCAGTGGGCTTGCATAGGCATTTTTATATAGTCATACAGGCATTTCAATTTCAGATAGCATGAAGTTTTTAATATAAATTACAGGCCTCTCTCATATAATTCATGACTCGGATATGAGACCTTTTCTGACTTAAGCCATCTCATGCTGACCATGTCACAAGACAGCTGCTGACTCACTGAGATGAGTGACTTGCCAAATTGCAACTCCAATAAAATAAACACTTATCGTGTTTGATTCCTTTATACCACTAGAGATATCATAAGATTACACACGATAAAAATGCCACTGTTATATGGCAAAAAGATATTAAACTAGAAAAGCGATCAGAAAGCGCAGACCTCCGCCAAGGCAATGTGGTCACAGACACAATATACATTCCAGATCATGTTCTGGATCACTGATCGGCACCAAAATCGAATCAGTTCTTGCTTGTCCCAATACACATTGTCCTAAAATTTCATCCAAATCTGTGCAGTACTTTTCGAGTTATCTTGCTGACTGACAGACAAACAGACAGACAGACAAACCAACGCAACCGAAAACATAACATCCTTGGCGGAGGTAATGATTAATTCTGCATTAAGATTTCTTGGCCATCAATATTCTGTAAAGTACATTGAACTGTTGGTTTACTATGTAAAGCGCTTGGCTATACAAATAAAACTATCAGACAATGTACATACAAGTGGGAATGTCGCAATATAAACTTTTCAATGATCTTTCATATCAGCATTCGAGGGTTTCACTATGGAGATTTCGCCCTTGCATAGCACTCGTGTTTATCCACCTTTTATATGACTAAATTAATTTAGAGATTACAAAGTAATATCAAGAGATACGAAAATGAATTATCTCATAAAAGGATACCTCATGGTGAAAAGTTACATAACGTCGCTTTAAGTGGCTAAGCAAGCAATTTTAATTTGTCTTGTAGGGGCAAAGGCAACGGCACTCTACTGTAAAACTTTTAAACGCTTGCAGGCAGCACTGCTGTACTTTATAATACGGTCTGTTATTACAGTTAGAAATACCAGGTAGATCTGCCAGATTTCAGTTAGGCTTGAATCCGGCATTTGGGCTTGGGCCAGGGGAAAAACACAGAGCTTTCCAACACATCTGTTAACTCTAAGAGATGGCTTCCACAACCATGGAATACAAATCTCTGTGTCTCTCTCTTCCTTTTGTTTTCAATTTTCTCCCTATGTTGCCATTTCTTCCTTCTCATCTTGCTCCTCTCAACTGTCCTTGAGAAATTTGGGAGTGAGGTTGTTCACAGATAAAAAACTATTTGTGTGTGTGTGTGTGTGTGTGTGTGTGTGTGTGTGTGTGTGTGTGTGTGTGTGTGTGTGTGTGTGTGTGTGTGTGTGTCTGTGTGCATGTGTGTGTGTCTGAATAATTTGAATGTTTACAGTATGTCACCTCTCATACTCCTTCCACCTTTCATACTCTCTCTCTCTCTCTCTCTCTCTCTCTCTCTCTCTCTCTCTCTCTCTCTCTCTCATTTCAGTTGAAATCAGTTCAAAAGTTTTTGCATTGCCAAAGTAGAAAGTACGGTAGAATACAATTTTTTACCAACAGAATACATTCTCTCTCTCTCTCTCTCTCTCTCTCTCTCTCTTATTCTTACATTCTCTCCCCTTTTCTCACTCTAACATTCCCCCTTTTCCTCCTTCGTTTGCCCTCTTTTTCTCCCATGCCCCCCTTTTCCTCTCCCCCGTCACTCCCTCCTCTCTTCCTGTGAACTCTCCCCTACTTTCCCCGCAGCAGAGCTCAAAGCTCACAGCCCACCCCTCCCCTCCCTTCCCTTGCTCTCTCCTTCTTCATGGAGGCCTCTCCTAACCCATTGCTGGCTTCTCTGGCAGTCTGCTCCAAATCACCAATCATTTCAAATCAAAAGTAGGTCAGTTTGACTTTATACACAGACCTACTTTTCCCAACCGGCGTAGCGCAGGCCGTGCACGAGAAAAGCCTGCCAGGAAAAGTTGCGTTTTTTTATGGGAGAGGTTTTTGAAACGGGGCCAAAAACAAACCCCATTTACAACCTTGTAGTACAACTTTGCTGAAGGGGACCAATTGAGGGCATGGAATGCATAAAGAATACTGCTGAAAATGATACCGTGCATACCAGCACTTCTATTACTACTACTACTACTACTGCCCAGAGGGAGGAAAATCTTACAGTCTCAGTCTCATCTTTGTCTTTGTCTCCCACCCCGCTCACAGTAGAAAAAGACTCTAGTAAAAGAATATTTTAAGGTCTTTTAAGTTGACCAAGTGTAATGAATGTGAATGAGTTAGTCAGTAAAGTCCATTCTGTTCCTTGCATTATCATTATGTGCATGTCTGCATGATGTTTGTACGGAAGAGGACTGCCAGTGGTATGAAAATGGTATGTGCTGCCACGGTGCTGACTTTCAAAATACTAATACATCATTACGCCTTATTAGGTGAGAGCAGTAATGATGACTGATGAAATATTTTCATAACATAAGCATGCCGTACTGTACTATCTTTAGGAACACTGCCAATACACACACACACACACACACACACACACACACACACACACACACACACACACACACACACACACAAACACAAACACAGACACCACACTATCTGAAGTTTCAAATGCTGATGTGGACCAAAAGGCTTCGTGAAGGCAACTCCCAGGACAGGACAGACTACTTTACCAAAACATAGACTGATATTATGCCTCTTACATAATCATTATGTGTCTCGTACACAATATGTCTGTGTGAGTTGAAGTTTGGGAAGAGTACTGTATGTTAAGAGTATGTTATTGTGCTTACTCTTCTCTGGGGGGTTGAAGTCAGGTTTCAGGCAGTTAAGGAACTCATTGAAGCTAAGCTTCCAGTCAGCATTCTCATCAGACAGCTCAATGAGGGCATCCACACACAGGCTCCTGGTCAGGACATCAATAGACAGACAGATAGAGAGAGAGAGAGAGAGAGAGAGAGAGAGAGAGAGAGAGAGAGAGAGAGAGAGAGAGAGAGAGAGAGACAGACAAACAGGCAGTCAGATATAGGCATATTGATATGGACATCCAATGCACATGTTCCTGTCATAGGCTGGTGTTTGGGTGAGGATGCAAAGATAAGAAAATAATTATAATTTATGAACTCATATCATTGCATGTTACATTACACTGTTTTAGCCAGTTTTACAGTAATAACTATACAAGATAGTTCCCTAAAACATCCAGCAAAAATGATTTAAATCATAAGGTTCAGTTAAAGAAAAACACACACACTAAACAAACACATGGATTGTGCCAGATGGATGATGATATATCATATATCATGATTTGACCTTCAGTACACTCTGCTCATAGCTTTTATATCCAATCATAATAGTTAAACTGTAATAACTGTTACATTGTAGAGTAGGCTCTCCAGAGGCATTACTACCAAATGTGGCACAGTCATAATTTTTAAGCTTATGAGACACTCAGTTAGCAGTTAGACTTTCGTTGCAGAGGGGAGCATGCAATCTAGGGACTGAGAGAGCTAGATAGAGCAAAGGGAGGGAGAGAGAGAGAAAGCGAGAGAGCGAGAGAGATAAAGAGACAGAGAGAGTTCACAACCGTGTCCATAGGCCCCCGTAGACGTCCATTCTTTATCTGAGATGAGCTGAGATAAAAGGGCTTGGTGTGCACAGAGGGCCGGTCTAGGCTGTGTGAACAGCTCCCTTAATCCCTCGTCTGGCAGCCACAGACACAGAGCACATGAAGGGCTCCAGCGCCCCAGGCTAGCGGGCTAAAGGCTACGCCGGGTTCACAACTGTGTTCACAACTTTGGGTTCACAAGTCTTATGTGGTGGTTATGTGGCATAGAAATAGTTACGGTGATCAACTACTGATTGACAGTTGTTTGTTGTTGGTTTGTTTCTTTGTTACCTCCGCCAAGGAGGTTATCGGTCACGTTGGTTTGTCTGTCTGTCTGTTTGCTTGTCTGTCTCTTTGTCTGTCAGCAGGATAACTCGAAAAGCACTGCACGGATTTGGATGAAATTTTCGGACAATGTGTATACTGGGACAAACAAGAACTGATTCGATTTTGGTGGCGATCGGTGATCCAGAACATGATCTGGAATGTATATTGTGTCTGTGACCACATTGCCTTGGTGGAAGTCTGTGTTCTCTGAGCGCTTTTCTAGTTTAAATATGCACACACTGTGACTCCATTAACACACAGGGCTAGCATGTATACTGTAGCACTCACTGATCTGCCACAAGATTTGTCTCATGTTTCTGTGTTGTCCACCATCTCTGTCACTTTCTATCTCTGTGCTTGTGAGTGTGTGTAGAAGTAGAGGATAAAGTAGAGGTGTACAAGTGGGAGGAAAAGGAAAACTATTGTGTAAAAGAGAGAATGAAAATGTCACAGGAACAAAAAGGAACAAGAGAAAAGACAAGAAAAAAGGAATCAAAGAAAAAGAGAAGAGAGAAAGATCTGGCTATACCAATGTACTATGCACATACACACACACAAACACACACAAGCACGCGCACACACACATACACACACAAGCGCGCACACACACACACACACACACACACACACACACACACACACACACACAGGTCACTCTGCACACACACCTTTAGCACATGCTTATCATGCGTACATTTCGGATCGCTATGGGGACGGGACAGACAACAGCAGTTCAGGTTAAAGCTATCGCAGACAGCTTCAAGTTGTGCATGGACACACCTGGGGTCAATAGCATTCAGTCACGCCACACTATCTGCTGGCTCTTGGGTGAACAAACATATAGGCACTCGGTTTTCCACAATCAATAGTCTGACAGCACAGAGACCCTGTCCAAAGGGCTATGCTCATGTCATAGGATATGAATTATAACTAATCAGAGTGTTGTGTATGGACCTTCCTATCCTGCTGTGCTTGGCTCACACTCTGATATCATTTGTGGCGTTACTTAAGTCTTTACTTTTTTTAACCATATTTTCATATAAACATTCTGACTTGATTGTCTACGGATTAAAAAAAGGAGAAACTATCCCTAAAAATAGTGGACTTGTCATTAGGACATGTTTTTTGTCTATAATTTACAAAGAAATTAAGCGCTAAAAGTAGGCTTTACTGTAAGTTTTAGACAACTCAGAGGTAGCGCAGAGGACTAACTTAATAAAACAGATTTATAAAACATTTGTGAGCAACAGTTTACAGGTCGTTAATCCTTTGAAATGTTATTAATCGTATATACCCTTTCCTAATTTATCTGAGGTGCCGGAACTGCATCCCCCCCCACTCTAACCCATGTTTGCAGTCGAAATACATAGGATTTCAATCTATCAATTCTGAATAACTGTAGCTCTCAATAAATACCATCAACAATAACCAAAAAATGTAATACTGTAGTTAAGTGTAAAGTGCAGTGCAGAGACACAGCGTGTTCCGTTACCATTTAATTTGTAGTCAGTCTCAAGAAGGCTGGAGCATGAGAAATGGATTTCTTTATTAAGACATTTAATAACTTTCCTTTCTCTCACTGCTTCTTTCCTTTGTCATTTCATAGTGAATTGCATTCTCTATGTCCGTCTCTCACCTAAGCAGGCGGTTGTTGTCCTCATCCACATAGGTCTTCATGTCGACGCCACTGTCATTGTGCTGGATGAATTTCAGCAGCTCAGAGGAGTCCAGCTGGGCGTCACCGTTGTCATAGTTCTACACATGTAAGCCGAGAGAAAGAAAGAAAGAAAGAAAGAGAATGCTCTTCAATAATGACACAGTATAATAATGCAACACAGTAATAATGATACAGTTATTATTAATCCTAATTTTAATCTTGCTTTTCCATATTCATATCTACTGAATCTGACAAGGTCTATAAATCTAATGGTTTGAACACCTTATCTATCATAAAACAATTCACAAATCAGGTATAGCACTTTTGATTATACAATTTAAAATTAGGGAGAGTGGCCAATATTACATCACAAGATAATTAGTGAACGGGCCTACTTTCAAAGTCCATTCTTTCAGCATCTCAGCAGAATTCCTTCTCACACTGATTGGCCAAGATTGGCTGGAATGCCTGGTAGTATAAATTGCCAAACGCACTCACTGACCTCTATCTCTCTCTCTCTCTCTCTCTCTCTCTCTCTCTCTCTCACACACACACACACACACACACACACACACACACACACACACACACACACACACAGCTCTGATGCATATAACAGCCTTGTGGTTTTGGATGCAACCCCCAGATCGCAAATAATCCAGATGGCGATTTAAAATCTTTTTAATATGTTGAGACACGCTGTTGGTCTGTCTGACAACGGACAGAGGGAGAAAGGCATCAATAGGAATAGCAACAAAAACAAAAGTGATTTTTACCCACGCGCCTATCCACTAGAAGTTATGGCTGAACCCTTTTGAAGCCGAGTATAGAACACTGGAGTGATTTTTGTAAACATACAAACTGGACAGACATCTAGCTAGAGAAGTCTTTAACAAATTATGGGCCAAATTAGATTAGATCCCATGACTGTCACAGTAAACAGAATATAATGTAGATTTCTGATTTCCAGAATTGTCTGGCTTAGTAAAAATACAGTTTGATCTGCAGTGTCAAGTATTTTTTGATGCTAAATAATTAGTCATTATTGGCAGATTTATTTACTCAGGGAATGTTATATTTTTTATTACCTGTTGTCTACTTGTATTGAAATGGAGAATTAATTGTTAGACCCCCTGCAGTAAGTAAGTATAATGAGGAGGATGATATGGTCATTGAAGATGTCTGATCTAGAGAAATGCATGATTAATTCACAGTAGATAATTAAAATGAAATTTATATTCATTAGAGTTAAGCACTACACCTTTAAGGTCCTCTGTTAGAGGTCTGACTGGCCATGGTATAGTTGAAGAGGCTGGAGCCGAGGACACGCTACAGGCCAAACATCACCAAGTCAGCAGGTTTCACTTATCTAAATTTTCTCACACTTTCCCCTTAGAGTTGGCAGTGTTCAACCAATGTTTGACCTTGTGCATAATCGTAGACAGACCAATAACATCTGTACAACTATCAGTTCAAGGGCTAGGACTTAGATATCATTATCTGACTACTGGTTGATGCAAACATTTGATTCTCAGAGGGAGGACCTTCCACATCCACATAGACTAGAGTCAAGTGTGCGATAGAGATAGACTATGACCCCGCAGCATTCAGAAGCTGCTTTAGGGGCTACATGGAAGAATGAGACAGACTACGTCCATGATGTGTCTGTCAAGAGGTCAATTGTAAAAGCTAAAAAAAAGTATGATTACACACAAGCCTTTAGTTGCTATGGGTGTCACACACATGATGTACACCCTAGCGAAAGTGATTCATGGGTGCTTGTCAGTGTAAATGATATGTAGCCTCAGGCACCTCTTACAGTAAAAGTGTCTTCATACATTCATTTTGGTTGAATGCTTCGCTTGCTTTGAAAGCAGAGCGACTCTCACCTCTGTCAGCTCTGGATATCACGTATCACAGTGCACCTACAGGGCAGCAGGGCCAAGCTCTATAGGTCATTAGAACAAAAGGCCCTGTCTTTATCTCATATTATCCACTGGACCAAAGGAAATGACAAGAGGCGGTCAGCCTCAGAACATATGGGTGTGTCATATCAGTTCCAACCATACATTGAACCAATTTATTCAAATGAGTACAATTCCTCAGCTTGATTGATCAATTAATCAACTGATCAACTAAGAACTGCACAGAACTAATACCTGGTAGGGTTATGACTGAAGCAGACTTTTTACAACTCTGGACAAGACAAGTGTGTGTACTGTAAAATGCAGTACAGTAAAATGAGCAGGGTGATAACACCAAGGTCAGATACTGCAACATCAAGGGTTCAGTCAGTGGCTCTGATGTGACTGAAGTTATGAAATGGATGAATGTGTATGGCACTATACAACAGTAGTTGAGAAATTATATATCTGTTGAAAATAAAAATGAAGATAAAGATCAATTGACGTAAATATAGTAACACACACACACACACACACACACACACACACACACACACACACACACACACACACACACACACACACACACACACCTTGAAGTACTTCAGCAGGATGTCAGTGAAGTTGGATCCCTTGGAGAACCAGCCATCTGGCACCACCTCTGTCTGCAGCCACTCGATCACACGGCTACGGAGTTCATTACGGTCAGCCACGTAGCACACCACTGCAGCAAATCACACACACACACACACACACACACACACACAACATGAGAGACAGGGGGGTCAGGGCTAAAGGCACAATGCAGTCAAAGATAAACACAGCGCTAACAGTAAAAGCCTAGGAAACTGATACCACTTCTTATTGTAAATAACATACAGTGTATACGTTGTTAACATGTGACAGTGAATATAGTCGATATACTATAAACATATACTGGCATACTGTACAGTCGACATGAAAAAGTAAAACATTGGTGAGAAAGCAAAATACGAAAAACTGAAGTAAATATGTAAATACATCATACAAGTGTCTATAAGAAAATCAATACATGACTAATAGCAAAAGTCGCAATCATAGAATCTGGCGATGAAATGATCCCCTAAAATGATAAAATTATGCAGGATGAAGGAAATGAACTCTCCCCTAAAATTGATAAAATTATGCAGGATGAAGGAATGCAAACATGCACTGACTGACTGATGCAAAAAAAATATATATCTATACATGCTGGGAAAAATCCATGTGCTACGGAAAACTCAGCCTTCACTTTAACCCAGAAATGATTAAATGCCTGATAAAGGCAGCCAGCTCATGGATAAAAACAATATGTCTGAAGAACTGATCTTCACATTAGCCCTTTGGTCTTTCACGATATACAGAGACAGAATCGTAAAAAAGACACAAGATGGTGTCTGCTGTTCCATTGCTTGTGCTGCTCTTCTCCATGTGTGGAGTTGAGACTCATAATACCGAGACTGAGGTTCAGATAGAGAGCCAGAGCACCAATGCTGGTCTGGAAGTTACAACTAGTCTAGATGTGTTTGCTGAGCTCAAGGAACTGCGAGATGGACTGCGGGAGCTTGGAGCCACCGTGGTGGAGCTGAGAATGACTCTGAGGTCCACCCAGGACGAGCTGCAGTACTCCAAAGCCCAGCTGTTCAAGGTGGTGGGCGAAGCAGAGGTCCTCAAAAGGGAGAACTCAGTACAGGAGGCTGAATTGGCTGCACTAAAGACTGCATGGGAAGAGGTAAAAAGGCAGAGCACCCTACAAACTTCTGAGCTGAGTGTCCTTAGAGTCAGACTGGACAGCAGTGATGTTCAGGTGGAGAAGCTCCAAAACGAAACTTCAGCACAACAACAAGATCTGATAGAGCTGTCCACTGAGGTAGACAATTTAAACAACCAGAGTTCTGCACATCAGCAAGACATAGCAATAATGACGTATGACATAGAGAGTCTAAAGAGTGTGAATTCTGTACATGCCGATAACCTGACTTTGTTGACATCTGAGTTGGAAAATGTGAAAAAAGAAAATTCTGCTCAAGAAGAATCCCTGGCAAGGGTCCAGGCTGAAGTGAAGAATCTACAGAGAGAGTTTGCAGAACAACCCAAGGTAGCCTTCTCTGCTGCTCTGCCCTCTGGATACACAGATTCTGGGAGCAAAGTGTTGGACTTGGTCTTCAGTAACGTCATCACCAATGTTGGACAGGCCTACAGCAGCACTACTGGTTTCTTCACAGCACCAGTGAAAGGTGTCTACTACTTCAGATTCACAGTAATGGATCATCTTTCCTCACAGTGGATGAATGCAAAGATGTTTAAAAATGGGCAGCAAGTCTTGTTTGTGGCAGAGTATAGCAATGATGGGTATGAATCCTATCTGTCCGGTGGCATAACTCTGCAGCTCGAGATAGGAGATGTAGTCAACATGCAAATTCCTGGACATCTTAGGCTCTATTGTAACAGCAACAATCAAAGCACCTTCAGTGGATTTCTGCTTTTTCCTTTGTGAGAGGAGCAAAATAAAACAGCAATGTTGAATAAAATTGTGCAATTCCTTTGTGTCATTATTGGACAAAAAATAAACAATAGAATGTACTGTTATACAGAGTATGAATACAAATAGTGGTTCATAGAAATGTACAGAATGAGTTGTTTTTCATCTTTATAAAGACCATTGAACTGCTTTTCTGTAAACTTGCCTTGCTTTAATAAAAAATAAACAACTGGAAGAAGTGGCAAAGTGACTTACAAAATATAAATAGGCCTATTACTCTGCTACCTGATAAAAACAGTTCAGAAAAGGTCAAAGAAAAAACAGTCTGGAACAAGTTTATATTTTCCCATGCACAAACAAAACACAGTCTGGAACAAGTTTATATTTTCCCATGCACAATATCTAAGCCAACACCTATCCAAGACCATTTATTTCCATCCAAAAGATAGGCAACTTCATGCTCCACGTGATGGCCAACTCAAACCTATAAAGACTCAACTGAGCAAATGACCTCAAAAGCCATTCAGCCTCTCATGAAAGAGAGACTGATATTAAAGATGGTCTCCATCACACTGCTGGTACTGCTGTTCTCCATGCATGGAGCTCAGACCCAGACTACATTACAGCCAGAGAGCCAAATCACTGCTGCTGCTACTACTACTGCCACTACTACCACCACCATCAACACCCAACCAGATATCACCTCTGAGCTTAGGGAACTCAGAGACACTGTGTCAGAGCTGAGCGTAGCTCTGAAATTCACACAATATGACCTACAAAACACCAAAGGCCAGCTTACATGGGTTACAGACAGACTAGCTGCCAGTGAGGCGCAGGTGGACAACCTGACCAAGCTGATTGCCATGCAAGAGTCGGAGCTCAACGCTCTGAGTCAGAGACTGGCTGTGACCGAGACTGACGTGGAGCACGTGAGGAAGGACACGGTAGCGGTGGACACAGGCCTTACTCTTGTGAGGATCGACATCATGGAGCTGATCAAAGAGAATGCAGCGCAAGATGCAGAGCTGACTGTGTTCAAGGGCAGGCTGAACATCAGTGAGACTGAGGTGAAGGACCTGAGACAAGAGAATCAAGTTACTAAGGCTGACCTGAGCACATTGACTGACAACATGGAGGCCACCACAACCGATGTGGAGAATCTTAAGCAAGACTGTGAAGCTCTGGAGACACAGCTGATTGTCCTCAGCGACAAACTGGCAACCACTGACACAGAACTGGAGAACCTGAAGAGAGATGTATCAAACACACCAAAGGTGGCATTCTCTGTGGGTCTGCTCGAGTCTCATGGGTCCATCGAGGCGGGTACAAACGACTTGTACTTGGTGTACAAAAAAGTATTGACCAACATTGGGCAGGCCTACAACAAAATCTCAGGTTTCTTCACAGCTCCAGTGAAAGGAGTCTACTACTTTAGATTCACAGGGATGGACTTTGGAGATGGACGCTGGATGGGATTACTCATTTATAAGAATGAGGAGAAGGTCATGTATCTCTCAGAGTCTGATTCTGATGGCCAGCAGACCTACATCTCTGGTGGAGTGACCTTGCAACTGGAGATGGGAGACAAAGTTCACATGCGACTCCGCAAAGGCTCCAGGCTCTATGATGATGTCAATAATCACAGCACCTTCAGTGGCTTCCTGCTCTTTCCTCTGTGAGGCGAACGAGCTCAATGAATTTGAAAAATTAAAACAATGATCTAATCTGAGTAATAAACGCAATCGTGAACATTGGGGAAAAAATAAATATCATGATGAATATAATACTATAAAATGTTTCTGAAAAGATTCTGAAAAGAAAAAGATTCAATTCAATCACATTCAATGACATCAATCACATCATATGACCTCATTACTGTTCATCTAATCTTTTTGAGGGAAAAACTGTCCTGAAGTAAAATACATGAAATGTAATTCTGCCTAACTTTAAGTGAAGAGATTTAACACTCACCAGGACTGGCAGCAGCTTTGTCCATCTTCTTCTCTGTATAAAATAGAAAGAATAACAAGAGATGTTAACTTGTTATCATGTTCAATAATGTCAATCACGTCAGATATCACCAATATTTCAGCTATTATAAGGTCATTGCTGACTATTATACTGTAATCAGGGCCGGACTGGGACCCCGGCCCAAAAATGGCTGTCAGCCCACCGGGCATTGCCCTGTATGCCCTATGGCCAGTCCATGCCTGACTGTAATCAAAAACATTTAAAACAACAATAAAAGTTTTCTCAATTGTGTGTGTCGGTAGTTTATTGAGAAGGAATTCAGCCTTGCCACGTCATCTAGCCATGCGCACACCATGCGTGGAAGGCTCATTGCGTGGAAGGGTCATTGTGTGATCATAGCAAAGAATTGCACAAGTTTAGTGTCTCCAGTCTGTTGGTATACAATACAAGCAAGGGATTCCTGTGGTGTTGCAGCACACAGACTCCCTCACCTTAGCTGATGTTTATTATCATATGATGCCATGATGACCTAGCAAGGCCATGTCTTCATTGTTCTCACCTAGTTTTACTCATGAAAAAGCCATAAACCATCCTAACGAGGGCACCATAAACACGTAAAGCAAGATCATAACAGACACTAAAGGTATTGTCACGCCGCCCTGAAAGACTAAAGGTTTGTGTATTTATCTGTGTGTGTGTGTGTGTATGTGTGTGTGTGTGTGTGTGTGTGTGTGTGTGTGTGTGTGTGTGTGTGTGTGTGTGTGTGTGTGTGTGTGTGTGTGTATGTGTGTGTGTGAGTTTGTGTGTGGGTGTGCGCGTGTTGACATAAAGTGCAGTGACGGTGTCTTGGATGTGAGCGGGTTGGCATCCATGTGATGTGTTCAGAGCTGGCACTGTGCCCACTGCCCCGACAGATAGGCTAACTATATGGAGTCATCTCATAATGAGCATAGGAGAAGATAAGTGTATCTCCACAGATAGCTCTCTATCAGTACCGATAACAGATCAAGTCTGCGTAAAAAGGGGCCGTATACTACATGGAATTCGAAATTGACGGTGAAGAGTGCGCAGCTCGATTGACGGAGTAGAGTGTGCAGACTTTTTCTCATTCACATAGCCAAATACATATGCGCAGTTTACATGCACAGTTTCACACATAAACACACACATACACACACACACACACACACACGCACACACACGCACACACACGCTCACACTCTCTCTCCCTCTGTCTATCTATGCGACTCCGGCAGGCCTATAAAACTTCATCCAAAGTTCTTTCCTCTCTTTCTCTACTTCCTCATTTCCATTCTTCCCTCTCTTGGATGCTGTATCAGAGTCATGATGAAGCTTCTCCTTCTTCCTGATTCAAGGAAAACTAACCAACAGGGTTGCCCCATGGCAGTGCCAGTGGAATTAACAGGGGCACAGCTTGTGGCAGTCACAACAAACCCTGCAGGCCTCAGCTCCTTAAGAGCTTATCCTCCTGCTAAAATTCAAAGGGCCTCAGTGTCAATCTTCACTGCTAGATTGCCCTTAGCATGCTGCTAGCCATCTCTCTCTCTCTCTCTCTCTCTCCCTCTCTCTCCTTGTTACACTGACAGCTGCTTTAGCAGGCCTATCTTGTACTCTTAAAACATGTAACATCAACGACAAAAGGTCTTATTTACTGAGTCAGAACAGCGCACTAATAATACAAGGAGTAAATTGCACTTTGAGTGTACTGTACACAAAGAACAAGAGACAAAGGCTTATCCAAGAGGATAACGTGAGAATAATAAAAAAGTAAAATAAATATTTGGTGGTGGTAATTACAGATAATATTATTCCACAGCTAGTCACAATGCAGCCAAATGCTCAGGCTCTGAATGCAGTAAATTCTTGGGTTTTCAATCCGTACATAAAATGGAAGGCAAGAAGCCAAATATGGTATTCTTTGACTGTGGGCTATTGCCACCAGGTAGCAGGAACAATGGCTGCATTGAGTTTAATGTGAAGCATTAAGCTGAGCAATTGGCTTTTTTTTTGTTTTAAATCCTGTGAAGGCATACTGACACACACACACACACTCAGACACAAACGCACAAACACACACACGCACACACACACACACACACGCACACACACACACACACACACACACACACACACACACACACACACACACACACACACACACACACACACACACACACTTCTACATACACACACAGATATACACCTCCCTCTCTATCTCTGTCACACATACTCACACTCACACACACACACACACACACACACACACACACACTTCTACATTCACACACAGATATACACCTCCCTCTCTATCTCTGTCACACATACACACACTCACACTCACACACACACACACACACACACACACACACACACACACACACACACACACACACCTACACTCACAAAAGCAAAATAAAGGATAGTACTGCATATGACACCTCACCTTTGCAGTGTCCATCATGGGCCACTTGGATCTTGAGACCGGTCAGACAGGCGTCACGGTGGAGTTCACAGTGGTTACGGTACGTCTTTCCATTACTGCCACACACTGAGCGCTTGTGGGGCTTGCATTTCTACATGATCACACACACACACACACACACACACACACACACACACACACACACACACACACACACACACACACACACACACACATTCAAATGTCCACCCTTTGCAAATGTTCAACTACATGTTGTATTACAGGGTATTTTTCCTAAAGGTCAACTTGCACAAATGTAGTTTTTGTGCAGTTAATTAAGGGCCACGCAAGCATACACATCTTTCAAAAATGTCATTTAAAACATGTAAACATTTGGGTAACACTTTGCGGTAAGGGTACATGAATTATCATGAATTCATGCATGAAATCATTCATGATAAATTCATGATTCCTGCATTACTTCATCTCTGAAATTCTAATGAGTTATCAGGAATTAACATGAATTCATTGTTTGTCATTAATGACCTCCTGCTGAAATAGCACATGATCTTAAGTATTAGTTACTCTGGGTACATCATCATGAGTCATGATTAATTAGCATGAGTCATGATTAATTTACATGATCATGATGAATTCATCATATTTGTGCCCCCTCAACTAAAGTGTTGACATGGTTAAATTGGTAAAATTTAGTTGACGTATGGGATAGATATGAGGAACTAGGCCAAAGTAGGCTAAATAAGTACTTTTATTATATCAAATTATATCAAATTCTTTTGAACAAAAACATCATGATCATGTGTAATTAGTCATGGCTCATGATGATGTACCAAGAGTAATTAATGCTTAAGATCATCTGCTATTTCAGCAGGTCATTAATGATAAACAATGAATTCATGCTAATACCTGATGAGTCATTAGATATTCAGAGATGAAGTAATGCATGAATCACGGATGAATCATGAATGAAATCATGCATGAATTCATGATAATTCATGTACCCTTACCGCAAAGTGTTACCAACATTTGCTGCCACTGGTGTATTATGTGACTCACCTCAATGCAGAGACAGCTGGGCTCTCCTTTCTCATTCACAGCACATTCTCTCCCTGCGCCACAGAACACATTAGCGCACACTTTAGATTTGCTCTGCACCTCCTGCAAGGAAACACACACGCGCGCGCACACACACACACACACACACAGAGAGAGACAAAAATACCTGTTAGATGTGTCTTCAGGTCACACAGTTTCATTCTTTTTCATTAGCTGTAAAAATGTCCAATTATAAAACAGTGGTGACACCATATGGCCACTAGATGGCGATATCTGATCAGTTTCCAGCAGCACAGTGAATGGTGCCACATCAGAGGACAATACCAGCTTGTCTTGTGCACATGTGATAAAGTTTTGTGTTCTGAGAGAAATTTTAGAAAGTATTTAGATTTTTCTCCACTCATGAATTCTGATAACAACAGGACAACATAGAATCCAGCTGGTCAATACAGTTTGAGAAAAAGAAAAAGGATTTGCACACTGCCTTCAAGTGACTCAACTTTTAATAGCAACGTTTTGATCTCTTGTGATCTTTGTCAAGCAGTTCATTCATCAGTTTATTCTTTTGATTTGGCACCTGCCAAAAGATGTTGTGCACACAACTACTTACTTCAATACAGTTTGAGCAACATAGTTTTACTAGATATGACATGATATGGCCCTACTCATATATGGATGCTTTCTGCTTTGCACAATAAACACACACACACACACACACACACACACACACACACACACACACACACACACACACACACACACACACACACACACCTCAGTCAGACAACCACAGTAACCACAGCTTCATATGTGCCATCCTACACCACAATCCCACTCATCTTCCTCTATTTGTCATTGTTTCCACACACAGACACACACACACACACACACACACACACACACACACACACACACACACACACACACACACACACACACACACACACACACACACACACACACACACACACGCACACACACACACACACACACAGAGAAGAGTTATGAGAAAAGCATGCACGCACAATCTGGTAAGGTCGGACTGCCCTCATTGAAGGTCAGCGTGGACCGGATGACACTTCAGGGCAGTAAAACAGATTATTATGACAACCATTATTATGACACACACACACACACACACACACACACACAAAGTACATATAATTAGGCCATAGTTCACTCTTTGAAGGTCAGTATGTGGACTGGGTGATGCTCCAGGGTAAAAAGACAGATTACTATGACATGCACATTTACACACATGTACACACACACACATACACACATACAGAAGGAGGGAGAGCGAACGCACAGAGTGCGAGAGAAACACACACACACACACACACACACACACACACACACACACACACAATGTAGATAGATAGTCATCTCTAACCTCTCTTTCTTAGAGACAAAAAAATAATTAAAACAAAAACTCTACACCTTCTCCACTGAGACCTGGTGCAAACTGGTTTCCGTGACAACGGGCCATTCTCCTTGGGAAAAGGAGGGCAAGTACAGCTCTGGGCCCCAATAATAACCGTGTCCTCCAGGACGACGGTAGCGGAGAATTACCAGGTGTGCAAATTCACAAGCAGCAGCAGCAGGACAGAAGGGACTCAGAGGGAGTCTGACTCTGCTACCGAACCACACACAGGTAGAAAGCCAAAAGAGATGCATAGTAACCATGCCAACCGCACGCCCACTGTGGTAGGGTGTTAAGAAAATAAGAACGAAAATCACTCAATCCCTCGCGCCTGCTATGTACACAAAAATATTACATCTGTAGATGAAAAAAACTAAATAAGAAACAACCTGACCTTTGTTCATATTTTTCAATAGTTTTACTGTAGTCTATTGCTGTGAGGTTATTGCAATCCGTAGAACGACAGCAATATGTCTAATACACAATCATTATATTGATTTTGTAGGCACCGGTCTCCACTGACACTCAGGTCAAGTTGTGCTCTGTAAGATGCTTGCATTTCTAATAAGTTTCAGCAGGGGGCAGCCATACTAGAGGAAAGTTTTCCTCATCTGGTTGAATGAGAGCTCAACAAGCACCTCAAGTCTACTTTGTCTTCTCTCTGTTCCTTTATGTTCCTTTATGTTCTTTTTGTCTTTTCCTCGATCTTGTCTGATTTTCTGATTCAAAGAACATCACACAGAGACTGGGAAGTGTTCAACGAGCGCCTCAAGCATACAGGCGTACTTTCTCTCCTTCTTTTTTTCTCTTTCTGTCTGTTCTTTCCTTCTTTGCTTTTCTCATACCTTCTCTCTGCTTAACAAGGTTAGTCTCATAAACTCCCAGTGACCCCGAAGTTCTTTGTGCCTGCCATCTCTCTCTTCCCTCGTGTTCTTTTTCCCTCCATTTCTCTCTATCCTTCAATCTCTCTCTATCCCTCCATCTTCCTTTGTCTGTGTGTCTCTCCTTCTTCTCTCCTCCCTTCTGTAAACCCTGGTCTGGTCCAAATCTTTCCCGGTCACATGGTCCACACCAGCAACCAATCAGTGCTTGCCAAGTCGAGCTGACCCTGATGACTGTTTTAAAACTCTCTAAACAGCCCCTCATCATCATCACCCCCCAAACACACACACACACACACACACACACACACACACACACACACACACCACCCCACCTCCTTCAGTTCCCCGAAACTCACATGAACCTCAGCCAGCCAATGACTAATAAAGCTGTAAGATCCCAGCAGGCGAACTCATGAAAAACAACAATTTCTCTCTCTCTCTCTCTCTCTCTCTCTCTCTCTCTCTCTCTCTTTCTCTCTCTCGCTCTCATCACACACACACACACACACACACACACACACACACACACACAACAAACAGTGAGGCCCCTTCACTTCAGCAACAGCTCGGCCTGGGAAAGACAGTATTTTCAGATAACCCTCCTTTAACCCATTGAGCAGTACTGGTCACAGATATGGACAATGGAGAGAGTTCAGCTCAGGAGGAGGAAGAGGAGAGGAGGAAGAGGAGGAGGAGGAGGAGGAGGAGGAGAAGAGGGGATAATAACGTTAGAAAAAGAGCACAGAGCTTTCAGTCGATGGAGCGACTCAGCAGAAAAAACAGCTGTTCAGTCACATGCTTTCTCTGCAAAAGCAGCTGTTAAGCTAAAGGCCTTTTCACTATGGAACATTCATATTGACTAAAGAATGTAGGGGCCAGCTAAAGCCTGAAAGAAGCCTGAAAGAGAAACATCTAGATTATTAACAACAAACAAAGCAAAGATTCGTGAGCTGTGCTTTGAGGGAGATAGAGAAAAAGAAGAGGGAGATTGAAAGAAGCTCAACCACTTCACTCTGTCTGTTTCTTTGTTTGTTTTGTTTTTTCAAGCCAAGCCCTTGGCATTTAGACCGATAAGAGCTGAGATGATGGATGGGATGAGATGTTCTCATTTAGCTAGTGGTGGAATAATTTAGTAGTGGACAATGACGCTAACAAAATGGTGTGTGTGTGTGTGTGTGTGTGTGTGTGTGTGTGTGTGTGTGTGTGTGTGTG
>JAODXP020000016.1:19148191-19150691 GCA_027497455.2 Sardinella longiceps | reverse complement strand
CTCTCACTCCGCCTCTCATTGGAATTCACTTCAAAGCCCCCTTTAACACAATCAATACAGCACAAGACAGCATTAAAAAACAAACGCTATCTATCTCACCACTGAGAAGAAGAAGGGAAGAAGTGGAGGAGGTGGAAGATGAAGAAGAAGAAGAGGAGGAGGAGCAGGAGGAGAAGGAAAGAGGGAATAAAAACACAAACTCTCTCTCTCTCTCTCTCTCTCTCTCTCTCTCTCTCTCTCTCTCTCTCTCTCTCTCTCTCCCTCCCTCCCTCCCTCAAGCTCAGTAGCATACCAGCGTCTCTGACAGGCCCAATCAATACGCGCTGAACAAATTAAAACACCTCTGGATATGATCGTTTATTTCTCGCCCTGGGAGACTGATGCAGATGGGCGAACCAACGCAGGCTCCAGCTCAGTGCTTCACGGAGGAAGAGCGATAATGTCTGTGGGCATGTGTTAGAGCAGCGATAGAAGCAAATGATCTGAGAACAGTGTGTAACAGAATGTAACAGTTTGGATTGGTTTCAAAATGCTGCTGTATTTACACTGTATTAATGTACTGCACAGTATTATCTGTTTTTTTTTTCAATTGACTAGATTGCACTTGATTTAATTTTACAAAACTATAAACTTGTTATTACAGTACATGTATTGCCTGAAATTCACAATAAAAACACACATTTTAATGTTTTTAATGTTTTTTTTTTTTAAAGAACATAATGTTTTGGAGCCAAACTCTCTCATTTTGTTGTTGTGGTTGAATTGCGTAAATGGAGGGGTGTGCCATGAGTGTGTAGCTGCTTTTCTCTCTCTAGCCCTGAGTCACTTTTAAGATTCGGAAGACACACACATGCACAGAGGTATACACACAAACACACACACACACACACACACACACACACACACACACACACACACACACACACACACACACACACACACACACACACACACACACACACACACACACACACACACACACACACACACACACACACACACCTCACATACACATAAGAGACACACAAAGGCACAGTTACACACAGATTCACAAGGACACACACACACGCGCACACACACACACACACAACCTTCTCTCGCCTCCTCCTCACATGCTAATGCAAAGGGAAGGATGGCAGTGTTTTAGGGCTAAACATGTCACACAAAATCACTGGAGCTGCAGGCAAAGCCGTCAAGACGATCCACTTTATTCTCTCCCAACCTCTCACCATATCCCCCTTTTCTTTTTTTGGCCCATGCTTTAAATCTCTCCATCTGACTTACTCTCTCGTTCATCCCTGGGTAATGATTCCACCTTTTCTCTTTCTCTCTCTCTCTCTCTCTTTTTCTCTCTCTCGTTCCTTCTCTCTCTCTCCCCTCTTTCTCTGCTTCCTGGCTGTGTGAGTGTGCTCTTGTTCTGTGCTGCAGTGAATGTCTCTGTCAGACATGTCTGCACGACATGTGTGTAATTACCTGCTCCTCTTCCCTCCTCTTCTCCTCTTTTCTATCATCTCACCGCCTGTAACTATACACTGCGCTAAAGGTCAAGTTGTGTATAGTACTGAACTATATTCTCCATCTCTGTCTGAGTGTGTGTGTGTGTGTGTGTGTGTGTGTGTGTGTGTGTGTGTGTGTGTGTGTGTGTGTGTGTGTGAGTGAGATAGAGAGAGAGAGAGGAAGAAAGAAAGAGAGAGAGAGAGAGAGAGAGAGAGAGAGAGAGAGAGAGAGAGAGAGAGAGAATATGTGTGAATTAGAATTAATTAGTTTTCCACACATCATGGCAGTCTTCATGATGATATAACATGTCATAACACAAAGTAAGAAAAATAATGACATCACAAGCCTAAGACATATCCAGCATTGTGAAATTCAAAATAAACAGCCTTCTGTCCCTGAATTGGCATACTAATGTTGATGAGGTCATCTGTATGAGTGGTTTTGCCATATATGGCTCCTCTATGCTGTCTGGATGGATAGATGGAAAGTCTTAAATTAGCTCAAGGGCCCCATGCACTACTGGTCAAGAAGACCATTCAAAGGACAGGTCAGCCAGGGAGAGAATAGGGACACTGGCAAAAAGAGAATAACACACAAAGTGTGTATGACATGCACACACACACACACACACACACACACACACACACACACACACACACACACACACACACACACACACACACACACACTGTGTGTGGGTGAGAAAGAGAAGAGGGAAATAGAGAGAGACCAAGTGTGAAATACGAACTCAGGGGCCATGACAGAGACAGGTGCAGCAGAATGATGGACAGATAGGAATAAGAGAGACAGATAGAAAGATGGACAGATCTAAATAAAAGGCAATGAAGCGCTATGAACCCAATCACTTCAGTCCTGACTCAGAGACCAGGCAAGGATATGGGGGGAAAAGTATTCTCTTCGTTTAGACAAACACACACACACACACACACACACACACACACACAGAAATCCCACCCATCTCTACAGCTCTCTGCCTCTACAG
>JAODXP020000016.1:19140691-19143191 GCA_027497455.2 Sardinella longiceps | reverse complement strand
TGAATATTCATGTATTGCCTTTGTTTACAAATGTCTGCACAGCTGTACATGTGTCTCTGTGAAGATAAAAGACAGAACAAAGCGTTCATAGAAGTGTGCAATGGAGTGCGTGTGTGTGTGTGTGTGTGTGTGTGTGTGTGTGTGTGTGTGTGTGTGTGTGTGTGTGTGTGTGTGTGTGTGTGTGTGTGTGTGTGTGTGTGTGTGTGTGTGTGAGACAAACTGAAACAGAGATTAAAATTGAGACTGGCCATGGAGTAAAATGTGAAGTGAATGTACCTCTAAGCCTGCACCTCTCTCTTCATGGGTTACATAGATAGTATACTGAACAAACCATGACCATAATCATTTGCTTGATCAGTCCATGTCCCTTAAGGATACTACAGGTTTTATAATGCTATCTAATGGTATCATAATGCTATCTATCATTTTAATAATTTCTCTCTCTCTTTCTCTCTCGCTCTGTGTGTGTGTGTGTGTGTGTGTGTGTGTGTGTGTGTGTGTGTGTGTGTGTGTGTGTGTGTGCTCCGATCGATAAGCCCTGCTAAGAGCTTCCATTACAATCATTTGTCTTTTTTCCCCTCACTTGAATTATGGCGCTCTTGCATTAAATCTAGCATAGAGTGCATCGATTCAGCCTCTCACATACATCCTGCTGGGTAGCATCTCAACGCGCTGGGAGAGCTCACTCTTGGGCTAACAAGCTAGCCAATTAGCTGTAAGTTGGCCAGAAATGATAGCACCATTGCCAAGCTTTGCTAATGAGGTCTGGGCTATGAACGGGATCACAAGCTAACAACCAGCTAGCCTGAAGCTACAGGTTAATGGTGTGCTTTATGTGATGGTTATTGAAGGGAGTAATTTTTAGCGCATATGGCTAGCTGATACTGTATGTGATCACGGGTGGATGGAAGGGGAGTGTGTTGCACTTTACATTAAGCCGCCATGACAGAAAATACCTATCTATCTATGCTACATAAACACACAGACACACGAACGCACACACACACGCACACATACACATACAATATCTATTTGATATACATAAACATGTGGAAATGCCCATGGAGGCACAAACACCGGGAGGGTGTATATTGTCTCATACATATTCATTATAGCTACATCTGTGTTCGTAAACACACACACACACACACACACACACACACACACACACACACACACACACACACACACACACACACACACACAACCAGGTATATAAAACACAATCTGTTCTGCTAGCATGGTGTCTATAGCCCCCTACATGACCTGAATTTCACTGCCTGTGGGTCCACCATGGATCTAATAAAATGCAAATACATTTCTATGTCATTTCCGTAAAACAGTTCTGATGGGTGTATGTGTGTGTGTGTCTGTGTGTCTGTGTGTGTGTGTGTGAGAGAGAGAGAGAGAGAGAGAGAGAGAGGGAGAGACGAGAGAGAGAGAGAGAGAGAGAGAGAGAGAGAGAGAGAGAGAGAGAGAGAGAAAGATAGATAGACAGGGAAAGGGAATATGTGTGTAGGTGGGGGCAGGGGTCCAGTAGTCATTAAAAGCCTAATGAAAGTGAGATAGAGCTGAGAGAAGTGAGGGTGGGGAGGGGTGGGGGTGTCAGGCGGGGGATGGGGGGCGGGGTCTATTAGGGGGCAGAGGGTGGGCCAGTCTCCCCTCTGTTCTGGAATGCAGGCCAACTGAGCCTGTCTAGACAAAACCCCACAGCTTAGCACACACACTGACCAGCATGAGAGAACACATACACTCACTTTCTTTCACTCTCTCGCACACACACACACACACACACACACACACACACACACACACACACACTCAGACACATACTGTACATGAACAAAGAAACAAGGACAACATAGAAAAAAGGAGAAGTTGATGATGGTAGAAAAGAAGAAGAGGAAAAAGGGAGTGATAGAGCAGAGGAGAAAAAGATGATAGAGAAAGAGAGAGCGGGGGGGAGAAGAGATCAGGGAGAGGGTTTTTTTGGGGAGTGCTCCTTGCCTCGCTCCCTGGCCATTTGTTCTGCTCTGGGCTCTGTCAAACACAATCACCTTCCATAGGCACAGCAATGCCATGGTTGGGGAGGCCAAGCAGGCAGCAAGGGGGACTGGACTCAGTGTAATGGTCCGAGCTCAGCCCTCTAGCAGGGAGGCCAGACCAAGCAGTGGAGCACAGACAGCATAGCACACAGTGTAACATAACACAGCGAGCCTCTTCTGGCCTCAGGGGTTGATGAGGGAGATGAAGAAGGGATTGAGAGTTGCTCAAGAAAAAAGAAATGAAAAACAGAAAAATAGAAGAGGAGGATGGTGAGATGGAAAAAGATGGTGAGAAACAGTACACAGATGGAGGGGATAAAAAAATATTGAAATGAGAAAGAGGAAGATAGAGAAAGAGAGACTGAGAGAGAGGGAAGAGGAAAGGCAAGGAAGGGAGGGAGAGAGAAAGTGAGAAAGAGAGAGAGATTGGGACATTGGAAGCTTGAGGGATGATG
>JAODXP020000016.1:19130691-19133191 GCA_027497455.2 Sardinella longiceps | reverse complement strand
GTGTTTGGAGAAGGAAGCGTGCTTGTTTTCAGAGCCACATTCCTCGCAGCGGCTCTTGTTCTTCCAGGATCAGGAGCGACGAGGAGCTCCACTCGGGAAAGGCACCATCGTCAACTAACGGCTGCCGGGTGCTGTCACAGCTGCCTGACAACTGCCCGAAGGACCCCTCTACACATACATACACCCGCACCACCCTTCTGTTCTCTTCAGATAGTTTTTTCCTATTGAAAGTGCCATCTCTCTAGCTGATGCTGAAGAAATATGATAATGTAATTAATAGGACTCCTGGTATTGAAATAGCTGTGCCCCCCTGGCGCTTGTTCTGAATAAACTCAAACGAGGGAGAGCTTACACGAACAGATGGTTCCTGCGCCTAGCAACTCTGTGATAATAATTTAATTCTTATACTTATTAATTTATTTTTGCACAGGCACACACATAGGAACCCCAGAGGTCCTTACTGTACTCAGGCAGAGAGGGGACCTTGTTACCCAAAGGTGCTCCTGGGGATTTCTAGTCTCCCACATCTTCAATCACTTTAGCCCAGCAGTAGGGGACTAAGACTACAGTATGTGTCTTAGGGAAAGGGAAAGAAAGAGAAAAGGGAGGAGAGAGAGAGAGAGAGAGAGAGAGAGAGAGAGAGAGAGAGAGAGAGAGAGAGAGAGAGAGAGAGAGAGAGCAATGTAAATAGAGACATGAGTGTGTGTGTGTGCATGGGAGTCTCACTAAGGCAAAGAAAAACAAGGGATGAAGGTGAGGAAAATGGAGAGAAAGAGAGCAGGAATGATGAATTTGGAGAAAGAGAGAGGGGGGTAGCGCAGGCAGACATGAGTAATCTGGTAGATATGCATGAAAAACAGAGCATAAGGGTGCAGAGAAAACAGGAGAGCCAAGGCTACGGGGGAAATTAAGAAAGTTCCAGTTGTTCTCCCTGTAATAACCAGAACCTGAAAAACCCATTGCAATAAAACATTTTTTAAGGAAATATACAATGTGTGTGTGTGTGTGTGTGTTTGTGTGTGTGTGTGTGTGTGTGTGTGTGTGTGTGTGTGTGTGTGTGTGTGTGTGTGTGTGTGTGTCTGCTTGTCTACATCTTGTGCTGTGAGTATCACCGTGTGCATTTGAATGTGTGTGTGTGTGTGTGTGTGTAATGTGTGTGTGTGTCTACTTTTTGTACATCTCTCACTTTCTGTTGCTTCCCCTCCAACTCAGATGCCCATTAATGCTTCGCTGCAACAAAACAGAGCCGTAAAAAGCCAAGCACAAAAGAGAATGATGAAGAGAGAGAGAGAGAGAGAGAGAGAGAGAGAGAGAGAGAGAGAGAGAGAGAGAGAGATGGCTGTGACAGCACTCTTATTAACAGAGAGAAGAGATTGAGCAGAAAGCGGTAAAGAGGAAGAGAAAGAGGGTTGAGTTTGTGCCAGAGAGAGAGAGTGAGAGACAGAGAGAGAGAGAGAGAGAGAGAGAGAGAGAGAGAATAAAACGAGAGGGAAACACTTCAACTCTGTAGAACTGCATGGGGAGGTACAGTACATTAGATGACAGAGTGTGTGTGTGTGTGTGTGTGTGTGTGTGTGTGTGTGTGTGTGTGTGTGTGTGTGTGTGTGTGTGTTCATCTTTGTATGTTGGAGAGCAAGATGGAAAAATATATAGTGAAAAGAAGCATAGGAAAACATCTGCAGCCTTGAGTCCTTATAGTGTACCTGTTCAGTATACATTCTCCCCTCTCCATTTTAGTCCTCTCTCCTCTCTATCTGCTGGCAGATAGGCTTCAGCATTACAGTGTAGAATAAGGACTAAAAAGCATATTTGAAATGAATTGAACTGTGTGACACAGAGCAAACGAGAGAAAGGAAGATGACTGAGAGGAGAATAAGGGAGAAAAGAAGGTAGCAAGTGATAGAGTGAGGAGGAAGTGATAGAGTGAGGTGGATATAGAGAGCTGCAAGGGAGAGAGAGAGAGAGAGAGAGAGAGAGAGAGAGAGAGAGAGAGAGAGAGAGAGAGAGAGAGAGAGAGAGAGAGAGAGAGAGAACAGACCATAAGGTAGTCTTTCTGGGCAGATGGTCCCCAGCAACCACTAGGAGACATATTACTAACTCATTTGTAAAATAGCGGATGGTGATCATCACACAAAGCCAGATAACTGATCGCGCGCACACACACACACACACACACACACACACATACACACACACACACTCACTCTCTCTCTCTCTCTCTCTCTCTCTCTCTCTCTCTCTCTCTCTCTCTCTCTCCTGATGATGAGAGCAGATCTCTTGTCTGTGAATATAAACAGACACTTGGGTATAAACTCAGATGCAACTTGCTATCTGTCCACATTACTATTCACTCCGGCTATCCAGCAAGCAATCAAGGTGCTAATGATCCATTATGTTCCTCAGTGTCACACTGAGAGCTAGGAACACGGAGCTGCTAAACACTCTCACTGTCTCCACAGAAACAGAGCCATAGAGTTACAGAGTTAGCCCAGCGCCACAG
>JAODXP020000016.1:19115691-19125691 GCA_027497455.2 Sardinella longiceps | reverse complement strand
TTACGGTGTCTTGTAACGGTTTTGAATAATACACATAACACAATATCATGTAGTTCCAATTCCAGAGCACTTTCGTGGTCATCTGTTGTACTTTGCAACTAACTGCAATTGTTTCGAGACAAAGCTCACCATTTCATTTCGAAATTGGATGAGAAAAATTAGGTCATAAACTTACCTCAGCATGGCAGCAAACTATGGCGAGCAGAACAACCAGAGGGATACTTCGGAACATCTGCACGGAGAAACGGGGAAGGAGAGATAGGAAGGCAAAGAGAATGGGAATTGAAGGAGGAACAGAGGCATCAGTTGTTGCTTTTGTAGACGACACGCGCAATTACGCAAAAGAATAACAATCGAAGACTTACCATTCTTGATTTTGTTCCGATCGGACGGCTTCAGGAGAGTGAGGAGAGAAAATCTGTGCTTGTCGTACGTACAAAGCGGACGGGAGGAATGCGCTTGAAGGAAATTCGAGCAGCGCTCAGGAATCCGTAGGTCGGCGGTCTCTCCCCTCGCTATGACGTGGCCAATGAAAAACCCCGAAGCTCAAGGAACGTTAAAAGTATTCAAAATCGTCGACTGGAACAGACTCGACAGCGCCACGACCAGCTTCATAGAGAAGGAAAATGAAGGTATTAGGTAGGAGGTCATAGGGAAATTGCAGTGTTGCTTTCTTGTTCAAAATTATTGAGGTGATTTTGTTTAGCAGGTCGTTCTTGCTTGAATAATGTATTGAGCTCGTTAGAAAGCAATGTTCTTCACTGACTGCTATGATTAATTATAGGCAACCTTTTAGTTATCATGCAAACATCATTCATCTTAAAAGCTTATTCAATCATCCATGCAGACATGCAAATTGATCATGAACATCTGGGGAAGCTCCTTTGTAGGCCTACTGTGTTCTTGGATATTTCATTTCAAAGTGGCACACAGAATAGCAATTTGGAAACAAGTTCTAGTTTAGAAAGTCTAGAAAGTTGTAGAATATTGAAAGGCACTCTTGCGCACACAGGCATACACACACACACACACACACACACACACACACACACACACACACACACACACACATACACACACACACACACACACACACACACACACACACACACACACACACACACACACACACACACACACACACACACACACACACACACACACACACACACACACACACACACACACACACACACACACACACACACACACACACTTGCACATGCACACACAGAGATGATGCTAGAGAGGTACAGTATGGCAAGATTCTAAGGGCCTGACACTGGGACCCCAGAGAACATTTTAATGTTACAATCAATGTTTGGGGGCCCAACAGTTCTAGTGGCACCCTTGCAGAAAAAGAGAGCCCAAACATTGGCTACTGTAGTCTACACATGAAAATTGCAGCTTCACAAATTTCCCAATTTACCACCCTTCCACAGGGAAATAACAACTATAATGTTTTTTTTCAGTGGTCATAACATGGCCTAATTATAATTAAGGGGGAAAAAATGAAAGCCTGCTGCATCTCCCCTTGCTACACCATGTCCCGAAAGATTAAAGCAATTAAAAACCGATTAACAGTAATGAAAAAACGCTTATCCCTATGCGGTTATACCTAACATTCAATGCACAGTGTCCCATTATTAGATATTCAAAATTCTGGTGTGTTTAGGCCTGGTGTGTGTGCGTGCGGTAAAAAAACCCTCATAATTCATATTGAACAGAACTGATAAAAAATAAATGAACCTCAGTTCCATCAAGGTGCTGCAAACACACGGAGCAAATTAAATCGGCCACCGAGACAAGTGGGACAAACACTGCCTGTGCTCTTGAAGAAGAAAGCAAAGACTTTTGTTTGTTTTTGAGCTCTGGACAAATAAAGGGGACATTTCATCCCCACTCCATTTGTCAACACCACCGTGAGATGCATTGAGCTACTTCAATCTGCCACTCAAGAGCTGCTGAAACTGAGTTTCAGGGTTCAAGTTTAAAGCTTTATCGCAAATATATCAAAGCATCACCTGGTATCACCTATTCAAATAAAGAAGTTCTCTTTTCAGTCGAGAGAGGACTGTAGTTAATGACAGATTGACAAATAGACAGACAGATACTGAAAATAGAGTGGAGCCAATAGGCAGAGTTCACCTGGCTAATTATACCTTTCACAGCAGTGTCAGAAATTTAAAGAGCTTAACAGACTCATGATGTGAAACACAGTCATTACTGCAATATGAAAGAAGAAGAGACAGAATACACCCCTGGGTCAGTTAAAACGAGTGTTGGCTTAGACGGGTAGGTGCTAAACGTAACCACTTCTCACCTGTGAGACTAAATCAAAGATTCCTTCTCCCATATGGATGACAGCCAATGAGTTTAATAATGCAGTCAGTCTCACTGGAATAATGCTATTACAAGCAGAGTTTAAAGCCAATAAACAGGACATATGTTGCTTTGGCTTATTAATGCTTTGAAATGTTTTGAGTATGAAGGGAGAGCATATCCTCAACAGACCTTGTTTTTTTTTTCTGTGGCCAGACTGAAATGAACTGCCGACCGGGCTTAGAGTAGACAGATGGTTCCTGAAATGCTTTCATAATGACAGAAGTTAAGTTCTACTGGTCTAAAATTATGAAGACAAATGACATTTGATGTTTTTTTGTTTTGTTTTCAATACATGAATATGACGACAGATTTGAAGCATGCTGGAGTCTTACAATAATTTGAAGGGGGGGGGGGACTATTAAAAAATGTTTTTAATGATAGCAATAAGTTATCATGTAAAACTTTACAGCTTGAAGTGTCACAAAACCTTGTAAGATTTTTGCTGTTTGCTACTAGGGAAACATACTACTTATCGATTTTGAGATGAACACTTTATAACCTTATTGAGTAATGTGTTAATGTGTTCATCTCACTTTACTTAGAGTATGCACAGAGTCATTTTTTTCAAAGACAATTAACAAATCAAAGCTTTACAATGGTTTGTGGCCCTTCAAGTTGTAAAGGCATATATCAACATATGTATCAACATATATTAACACTAATGACATTAGTTATCAGACTTTATGAATGCATTATTAATGTGTTTATATTGCTTCATGATCACGGCCAGAAAGTGTTACCATATAGTTACAGTTGGAGCACACCATCTGATAGTGGATATAGTGACAAGGCCAGCACCAGATGTTTCTCCACATCTCTGTCTTTGTCTGTGTTTGTCACAGATGCCTGAGTTTGCACTCCACCGGAAACAGTCGATTCACTGGAGTTACATCATCTCAGGATAGCTCTGTATGGGCTTAGTTAGTTAGTTAAATGCTGTGAAATTGGCTAGTTTTATAATTGCCCATTTGCTGAGCCAGATGAGCAGATTGACAAACTCAGCTTATTCTCTGAGGCTGACAATGTTGCTCCTCCAGATATTAACAAACACAGCATGGCAATCACAAGTAGCTATCTCAGGCCTTGTGCACACAGAAATTATGAAATTGCTCTGGGATGGACAAGAGGACATGCACGAAAGCCACACAGCCACGTAGTAGAATATAAAACTGCAACTCTCCTTACCTGATCTGGCTATTGGCATAATTTGGCCTTGATCTTTACATTTTCATTGATTTTTAACTTTAAAGTTTTATGGCAAAGGAAATATTCATTAACAGCCCTAGCTAACAGCCATGAGCTGTCAGAAGCTTGGAGAGCTGAATTGATGTTTGGGCTATAGGTCTGTCCTCCTCATGCTGGCCCTGACCACAGCGTGCTTTGATGACTCTGGACCTGCAGGCCTGCTGCGTCAGAAATCTCTGTCTGATCTGGCCCCAGAATTGCTGTGATTGTGGCGTCAGCTCCTCTCTGTCAGCAACCTAGCTTTGATTTGGCCCCAGGATCACCGTGCTCCTGGCATGACTCAGCTCTGTGGCGGTGGACGTACTGCCTGTCAGCTTTTACCTGTGAAGAGTGTGAGGCTCGTATAGTATTGGAGCAGTGGTTTCCAAATCTATATATATATATTTGCCTTTGCACTCCCTTCTACAGTACAACTTGATCTAGTTGGTGAGGTGGACTAAGACTGATAGAAAATGAAATGCAGTCATGTTTTAAAAAAGAAAAATGCTGCAATAATACTAGATGAACTGAGGAAAGGTAAAACTCGTTTAACTCTAGAGGAGGTAGAAAATTAGTAAATTCGCTGTCAAGGTGGCATATTGCTTTAAGAGTTCTCAGTGGCATCTCATTTCCACTTGAGAGTCTTCAATGGGCTCTTTTCCTCTTGGCAAGACCTCACATAGTGAATTATGTGACAAACTGGGCAATAGTAGCTAGTAGCACTTTGAATCAGGGACACTTTTAGGGAGAGAGATAGAGAGAGAAAGAATAGGATTTTCTACAAAAAAAAAAACTTTGTGTGTGCGTATGTATGTGTGTGTGTGTGTGTGTGTGTGTGTGTGTGTGTGTGTGTGTGTGTGTGTGTGTGTGTGTGTGTGTGTGTGTGTGTGTGTGTGGAGAAAGAGGCGATTCAGACGGCCTGGAGGAGAGTGAGATTGTGTTTGTTGTGTTGTTTGCCATTCAGAGACGTTTGTATTCCACACCCGTGTGTCATCTCCCTCGGCCATACCTGAGATGTTTTTATTATGTGTGAATGAATCTGTGTTCATGTCTGCACAATGGGATTTGTTTGGGGCCTGAAAGAGTGTGTGTGTGTGTGTGTGTGTGTGTGTGTGTGTGTGTGTGTGTGTGTGTGTGTGTGTGTGTGTGTGTCTGTTTCTGTGTCTGAGTGTGTCTGGCTGTGGCGCTTATAAAGAACTCTATTCTGTACAACACAGCTATTGTTGATTTGTTCACATCTGAGAGATGTTATTCCAGATTGGTTTGCCGCTCTGACCTATTAAACAGGAGGGGTTTTGTGATATACAATAAAATCTTGGATTGCTTTTGCAGAGGACAATATGCATGCATGGATTTTCATTCACGCAAGCCCTGTATAATATTGACAGTTTCTAGTGGTATTATAAAAGCAGATACCATTTCTGAATGAGGATGTTATTATGCATTTGAGAGGTTGCTTGTCATATATAAGATATGTAAGCAAGTAAGTAAGTAAGTAAGTACATTTTATTTGTATAGCGCATTTATTGACCGAAAGGCCACTCAAAGCGCTTAAATGTAGACAAACACATAAGACAGACAAAACATAAAAGTGTCAATCAGTCCGTGGGAGGTAATGATGCTGGCTATGGTGCAATCATGGCTTCAGAGAGGGGGAGGCAGACTGCAGGATGAACCATCCGGCAGGTCAGCAGCAAACTGAAACTCAACGGCAACGTTACCAAAGACGTTTCAAGCCAAAACAGTCTGAAATGGCACTTTCTCAAAGATGCCAGGGAGACGGCACTGTCGATGTATGTATACACAGAAAATGTTTCTTCACAGTAAACCAAAGCACACACATACATACAGTAGAGGGGTTAGTCCGTACTTTTGATTTGTTTTGGGTTCATTTGGTCAAAATATTGCTGAGAAAATGAATATCCAATACAGTTACAGTATTTTGAAAGCACATTTGAAGTGGGATTTTTCCAAAGGGGATATTGGAACTGTACTGTTTATGGCTGGATTCAGCAATAGTAAACACTCATTAAACACAGCTAATGAGCCTTGGCAATGACAAAAAGCTTTTGACAACCTTCATTAATTAAGGCCTAATCACAAACATTTTTTTTTTGTATGAAACACCACTAGTTAGGAACAGGAGACTTCCATTCTCTAATATTTTAATAGCCAATCAATCAGACGGTCAGTCAGTTCTTGGCCTGTCATTTGGACACAGAGCAGAGGGACAGCGGGAACGCCCCTTAACATCTGCTTTGACTTTTGAACTGAATATCAGTCAATATAATAATAGTTTAATATAATACATCTCCCAAGAGGGACTGACTGATTTAGTCTTCAGCTCTTCAGCAGTAATACCATTAATTTTTTTATAAGTTAAGACTGGTGTCCAAAGTATTGGGAATATGATACAGAATTCTTTAACAGTAAAGCTGTATTTGGTAACTTTCGTTGAATTGTCGTCAAATTACGTAGAATTGTCACGTTATTCTGGAAGTAGTACATGAAAAAGGCGATTCAGGAAAAAACCCAAATTCTTTAGCTCCATCTAAACCCTTAATCGTGGTTGCAAAATTCCAGCGCTCTCTGTATGCCTTCCACCAATCAGGTTCAGAGGGAGGGATAGCTGCCTGTCGATCACAGCTGTGAGCAGGCCGCTAACAATGTGCTACAGCGAGGGAGGGGTTTGAGAGGCCATTGAGGAGCGAAGTAGAGACTGGGGGAGGGACCAGAGAGTTGTATGATTTTGATTTTTTTTTCTCAGAATTACTTAGACTTGCTGAATAGAGCTTTAAGTCATTTTATGGTCAGGAACCCCTAGGAGAAGATGCACTTACTGCACAAGTCAGTAAGAGTATGAATGTGCTACTCTTGGTGTGCTGATACTAAGTACATTTGGTGGGCTGAGAGTGCAACTAATGTCTCAGTGGAATTGAAATGCTCTGGGTTAGCTTAACTACTTGAGGTATTTTCTGCTAGTCAAAGATAGTGCTACTGACAGAGGAATCTATCCTACTGTGTCTGCGTCTGAGTCTGAGCGGCGTTAAATGAAAATGCTCTCGATTTGCTTAAATCAGGAGTATTCGTTTAGCAGAGAGTGCTACTAGCGAGGGCAGTCCAGTCAGACATGAAGAGCTGAGTGCAGAGAAGACTCAGAACTGTGAACACCAGGGGGCCTTAGGGGCCACAGAAGGGTGGAGAAGCTACACTTTTTTAAACACCAGTCACACCGTATCAAAGAGAGAGGGAGTGGGGAAAGATAGATAGTGAGAGAAAGGGATATACTGTATAAAGAGAGAGAGAGAAAGAGAGAAAAGTGACTGGGTGGAAGACAGAGGGAGGTGGAGTGCAGAGACAGAGATGGAGAGAGAGGGTGATAGAGAGGAGCTGCAGAGAAACAGAATGAGAGGAAGATAGACAGAGAGAAACTTCGAGACAGAGAGAGAGAGAGAGAAAGAAGAGTGATCTCATTAGTCAGAGAGAGGCAATGCCCAACAGAGCAGCAGCAGCACCCGCCGCTGCCTCCTCACCTCATCTCCCACCCCCAAGTTCAGCGCACCAGAGGGTCTTTATAATGAACTGATAAACAGTGGCTGCCTAACCCCTCCACCCTCCACAGTCTTCAGGGGAGATTTAGCTCCTAAGCCAGATGGCGAGAGACTGGCTGCCGCTAATCATTCTCATGCCTTTTCTATTCCTCTCTTCTTCTTCTTCTTCTTCTTCTTCTTCTTCTTCTTCTTGTCTCTGAAGGCATTCTCTCACAAGTGACGGGATGGTGCTCACTTTGAGACAGAAGACAGAGAGAGATCAGATGTTAACGGTGAAGAGTTAAGAAACAGTTCGATCAGGAGTTGTGATGTAAGTCGGGGAAAACCTTGCAGCAGAGTCAAAGTCTGGTCTATAGCGAGTTTTAGTATAGCAGTGATATCATCAAGCTGATGCAATGTTAATGCTGATGTTTTATGTATACCCAGTAATATGTAGCCTGGCAGGCGTCATCCAGCTCTACACCAGCTTATTTTCTTTTCACTGTGAGACAGAGTTTGAAAACTCTCTATCCCCCAGTGTTGAACTGCCCCACCCCACACACACGCACAATGTTAATTGAAATGAAAAAAACAAAACAAACAACAAAAATATATATGATAAATAATCGCCGTTGACGGAATGTGTATTTAAACAGTTGTTCATTACCTCCACCAAGGAGGTTATGTTTTCGCCAGCGTGTGTCTGTGCATCTGTCTGTCTGTGTATGACATAACTCGAAAAGTACTGCACAGATTTGGATGAAATTTTCGAACCACGTTTGTATTAGGAGGGACAAGTAAGAACTGATTCGATTTTGGTGACGATCTGTGATCCAGAACACCATCTGGAATTCATTTTGTGTCTGTGACCATATTGCCTTGGCGGAGGTCTGTGCTCTCTGAGTACTTTTCTAGTTTTACTGTTGATGCTGCAGTAGACTACTGGAAAAGTTTAGGGGTGAAGTAAAGGAACATTAGAAATTCCTGATCAGTGTGAGAGTTTAGGTCCAGGACCAGGCAGTGCACCTATTCATGAAGCCACTGAGTCTTATCCCCAGGCCTAGTCATATTAGCCTGGCATGGCCCACTTATTTAACAGAGCTACTTGTGTGGCACTGATTTAGTAAGGGATAACGCCACCGAGGTGTCCCGATATAAGGTAGTATAGAGGTAGAGGTAGAGGTTGAGGTGAAGAACGACCCGACTAGCCAATCATTTAGAATAGGGATAATGTTTGCAAAATGCAACAGCTAAAGAACAGAAATGCCCGCAAACATCAGTTATCTGTGGCGTGTGAACAACATGATCCCTGATGAACGTGATTGGTTAGGCTAAAACAGTGATTTTACATGTAAACTAAATGCAAACTCTACGCCTATTACAGCTAGGGAAATTTGAGATGTTTCTCTGTGGATTATTGCCAGACTCACTTCAAAGAGTGAGTGAGTGACGCCGGTAAAAACCAGGGGAAAGTAATATGCGCCTTTGAAAAATTTATTTCAGCAAAGGCATTTCCTACTCATATTCAGGCTTAACTTGATTAAAGTTAGGTTAAATATTGATGGAAATTTGATGTGAACTGTCAGATCCTGAAGTCTTTTGAGAGATAAAATATCAATAAAGTTTCAAGAGAGAATGTCAGGATGGTACAGTTAGTATGTCATCTGGTTAAATGTCTTTGACAGTGTTCTCCATTAATTTTTATATATACTATCACTTTTTCAAATATAATACCTCAACAATGATTTGCAGACTTACTAAGTAGCCTAGTTCATAGCCCCTGCTTGACTCTAATATACTTTGCCAGATGGTCTCAAAAATTCAATAAGTGTGAATAAAAAGTTTCCCGCATATCACAGGTCACTTATATAACATTCATGAAATGTTTCAGAAAGCGCCCACTTAAGTCTGTAAAAATCCTCCTGCACATAAACTGTTATCAGATCAGTCCCTGCATGAGATGCTGACTAATCCCATCCTTCTACTGTATGTTGCCTCCTGCATTTATTCTCTTACCGAGGGACTGAGAGACGCTCCATTTAATGAGTTACTAAGAAGGTGAAGGCAGAGAGAACGTGGGCAGTTAAGGAGAGAGAGAGAGAGAGAGAGAGAGAGAGAGAGAGAGAGAGAGAGAGGGAGGGAGAGAGAATGAGGTAGGGGAGGGAGAAAAGGAGAGAATGAATGAATGAGAGAAAATTAGGAAATGGAAAATACAGAGAGGGATGAAGAAAACAGGTGTGAGAAAAAAAGAGATTAAACAGAAGAAAAAGAGCAACAGAGGGAAGGATTGAAAGGGAGAGAGAGAGAGAGAGAGAGCAAGTCAGCGAGGGGCATGGGCAATGCAGGCAGCAGCCAGAGCTGTGATTGAAATCTCACCGTGCGCCCGGCGCACAGCAAGTCTGTGTTTTACAGGAGATCAGTGTCAGTGTGAGGCGGCGATAAAAGCCAGCGCCTCGTTTCCCTCCGCTTTTGTTTTAATCCCGCTATCTCACCCCCACACACCTCCAGCAGACCTGCAGCCCAGCAGGTACACAGCACAGCAGAGGAAAGCTAAAAAGAAGAAAGGAGCCTGAAAAGGGGGTGAAGGGAGGAAGAGAAACATGAGGAAGTACACAGGAAAACAACATGGCTCTTAAAATTCAGCAAACCAACGTACAGCATACTAGTGGAACAGCATGCCACCTGTTAGAACGCAGTAATTAACGACACCTTAATTATCTTTTGGCAATCTTTTGGCAATTGTTGTTAGGGACCTTGTAAGATGCCATGACCTTGCAAAAGATTACATCATACAATACTGACAAAAGTGCAATTGATATGTGCTAAAAGTGTCCTAATTCATCATTGTAGAGGTCAAAGGT
>JAODXP020000016.1:19108191-19110691 GCA_027497455.2 Sardinella longiceps | reverse complement strand
TGAGTTCAGGGGCTGAATCCACTAACACAGACACGAGACAATAATAGGAGCAAAGAGCTACTTTCAATGATAATGAAACAGATAATGAAACTTTGCTGAAGCTCATCAGCTTGATGTGGTCCTTCTAGTGCTGTACCTTTTTATGTCCCCTGTCAGTCATTCATTGATATTTTATCCATTTATTCATTTATTACACAAGAGAGTTCTCTCTAGACGCGGTATAAAATTGAACTTGCTCAGCGAGTTGTTCTATAGATTGTACTCAGACCTTGATGGTGTCTGAGCTGTTTATCTCCTATTGGGGCGATGGTGGCACAGTTGGTAGAGGTGCCGTTCGACAACTGGAGGGTTGGAGGTTCGAGCCCAACTCCGCCTGACCCCATCGAGGTGTCCTTGAGCAAAATGCCTAATCCCAGATTGTTCTTGGTGAGCTCCCAGGCGCCTTGCATGGTTGCCTCTGCCAACGGTGTGTGAATGTGTAGGAGTGGGAAAGCGCTATATAAATACAGTCCATTTGCCATTCCATTTATTGTGGTGTTTAGCCAATCACAACTTTCTATCTGAACAAGGAGTCATTGGGCGGGCTTGGCGTTGTTTGAATTGCTTGTTAGTTGCACTGATTAGTTTTACCCATTTTACCCGAGGGTCTATCACTCGTGGCCAGACTATGTAATAGCTACAAGAGAGTACTGATGGCAACACTATAGTTACAGTTGAGACAGGCCTGACTCAATTTAGCAAACTGGACAGAACCCTACCCTATTGTCTAGAACCACACTGAAGAGATTCCTAGAGACAAGAACCCGACACTGTACAGTGGCATTCTTAGAAGGACCCAGTGGTCCAACCAGGGGTTTTGCCGTCTATTAGGGCGGAATGTTGAAACGTGCCTCTTATGCCACTGTGACCTTGAACAAGGTTAACTCTGGACAAACGGCAAAGAGCAGCTGCGTTCGAGTCTCGCAATTACCCATGAATACAAAGCACGGCCTCGGCGGCATTGACATGCGAGCCTTCGGCGCACGCCGCTTCATGAATCATGTAGAGGCGAAATGGTGCTGGGAAAAAAAAATGAGTTCTGTAGCACTGTTTCAGCCCGACTACCAGTCCGGATGTTTTATTCAGAGTTTCTGTGACACGGAAGGGAAAAATAAGGGGGAGGTAAAAGATAGGGGAGGGGAGAAAGAGAAGAGAAGAGGGAATCTGCAGATGGAAGAAAGAAAAAAGAAAAAGAACAAGAAAAGGAAGGAGGGAAAATAAGACAAGAAGAGAAACGATCTTCTAACTCTCTGTTTCTCCCTGTGTGTCCTTTGGCCACTAAACTCTCTGTTTTTGAAACTCTACTTTGAATCTTTGTCCTTTAAGTTCTCTGTTCTCTGTTCTCTCTCTCTCTCTCTCTCTCTCTCTCTCTCTCTCTCTCTCTCTCTCTCTCTCTCTCTCTCTCCTCATCTCTCATTCTGGGTCTCCTATGGGACAGACAGGCAGAAATTAATCACAGATGCATCAGCCTTTCTTCTCACACCAGGGCTGCATGGCTCCAATGGGCATAGCACAATTTTTCTCCTTCTTGAGTTTATTTATTTATTTTTATTTTATTTTATTTTTTTTTCCAAAAAAGGGAAATATAACAAGTGTTTGTCCTTCCACAGTGGTTCACCTTCGGAGTAGCCTTGTAGAATAAGAGCTGAGCTGAATCAAGCCAGGCAGGTCCAGTCTCAACACCAGATGGAGTTTATCAGGAATATAAATGGACCACCTGAGGAAAGAACAGGCGGGAGGGCAGCACTAAACTCAACTGTACTCTGTGTGTGTGTGTGTGTGTGTGTGTGTGTGTGTGTGTGTGTGTGTGTGTGTGTGTGTGTGTGTGTGTGTGTGTGTGTGTGTGTGTGTGTTTCTAACTTTCTCTCTTGCTCTGTCTGCCTGTGTGTGTGAGAGAGATTGTGTGTGTTTGTGTGCTTGTGGTTGTATATCTATGAGAGTAAGTTTGAAAGATTTCAAAATCATAAGTGACTGCTTGTAAGGAATGGAAGTCTATTCTTTTATGAGATCCTGTTGTTGCCTGAAGTCTTCTGTTGAGACAGTCAGATAGTCAATACTAAAAAACGCTTCTAGTGCTAACAAATGGACATATAACTACAGTAGCTCTAAACAAGGTGTGAGCTGTGCATATCATGCATGCTGTGTACAAGCTCTTTAACATTTTAACATGCGTCCTAAAATGAGAGCAGTACAAAACCGCAACTATGCTATCACCATATGCAGTGTGAACAGGGAAATCATTTGAATAAAATAATTTACTGATGATGGCTTTTCTCTGATGACTGGCCTTCCTTTGATTGATGTACAGAGCTTTCTCGTCTGAGCGAAGCCAGGGGGTTCTATCCGGAGGGAGGCCATCTCACGCAGATCAGGAGAGGCAGATTAACCCATCTATGCAAATGCCATGTAGCTATCGGCACTTGAGGGGCAGCAGGCTTGTCACTCATGATAATTCAGCTCC
>JAODXP020000016.1:18972998-19105591 GCA_027497455.2 Sardinella longiceps | reverse complement strand
CCCTACAAAGCAAAAAGGCAGTAACTGCACAGAGCACCAAACTGAGAAAAATGACCTTAAAGTTATCTTGTTGTCCAGCCCAAGTAGTTGTAGGTAGATTATTGGACATGAGGCAGTATTGTTACTCCTTATAACCTTATTCTTTGCAGATATCAGTAATTTTAATATTTTTTTTATTTTACCCCCTTTTTACAGTTACTGTATTTTTGCTTTGTATTACTCCTACTTTCGAAAGTTCCATACCAAGTAAGAAGGCAGTAACTTAATATTCTTCAAAAACCTTTTTTGTCATAGCTATGGTTTTGTTGTATTTGAGTTGTACTGATTGCAACCACTTGCTTCCTGCAAGACAGGGATGTCACAGCTAATGTAATTAAACCCTTTAAGGTGTTTACAGTTCACTCAGAAATGTTTCTGGTGTTCATCACATCTCAAAAGTATATCATATTTCCAAGCTGCATCAAGGGCCAAATGAGCAGTGTTCATATTTTTACATGACCCAATTATGGGAGTGTATTTAGTGTGTATTCTTAGTAAATTAGTGTTCATTAATCTTAAATCTGCATTATCTGCAATACATAATATACACTAGTATTAACCTGGATGCACTGAAATATAAGTTAATCGTCAAAGTAGTTGTTCAAGTTGATTTACCATGTTAATGATTATATCTGTTTCAGTGATCTAATACAGAGATTCACAAACTATTTGGGCAGGGGCCCAAATGGACATTGTTAAAATGTCATAGCCTACACAAAATACTTTTTCACGGACCCCCTGTCAATGCACCACAGACTCCAAGGGTTTCCCGGACCTTGAGAACCTAATACACAAAAGTGATTAATGAAGTGAATACTCAGGATACATAAAAAAAAATGACAATCATTTAATAATAATTGAAGTCATAGATGGTGAAAACAACTCTCAAGAATCATACTGATTTCATATGGTATACACGCTATTTTTTTCCATGTTTATAATTACATTAAACTATAACAATATTTTTGATAACTTTGAGAAAGTTCATTTTATATGGTGTGGAAGTTTAAAACATTGCTGAATGAAGCATGAATGATGCATGAATACATAGAAATTAGTAAATCACTCAATACTAACAATACACAAAACATTAATCTCATTACTCCTCATCCTCCAGAACATCCTCCATTATAGGCAAGGAATTCCAGAACCCCCTTCTGTTTGGGGGCATGAGTGGACAAAGTTTGTCAACAATGTCCCTCTTTTTGACGGCATCAACTCCCCTGTCCTGTGGTCGCAAGAGAGTGGGCATGGTTGGGATGAATTTTTTCAATAGGAAGTCCATTTCCGTGAACTCTGTCTCAACATGACACAGCTTGTAAAAAAGACTATGGGAGCCACGGCGCACTTGAATTTCAGCCATCTCCGCAAGCTTTGGTGCTTTTGCCTTCTTCACCTTGGAAGTGGAATGGCCATCCTTCCAATCCAGCACATTGGCATTCTGCATCAGGACAACATCTACTTTTCTTGAATTGGAGCTCGCCACAACATTCACGAAGTCATCAAAGTCGTAGACAACACCCCCTGGACACTTCCTTATTTGCTGCTCGACACCATGGTGGAAACTGTCGGCACTCATGAAAGTGTGGCCCGGCTCAAAATATTTTAGGGTGATGTCTTCCAGTGATGTCGTGTCACTGTTGACGAGGGTGACAAGTGAGGAGAGCAGGCACCAATTCTTATTCTGCGCACTACAGTTGTCCACCCAAAGTATTAGATGGCGTACATCCCTCTCTTTCTCCAATGCAGCATGGTATGCAGAGGTGATTTCTGCAGCGCTTCGCCCCGCTATTCCCTCATGCCACAAGACAGAGATGGTGTTCTTCTTCCCCTTCCCCTTCCCCACAGAGGCAAATGTCTCGTGGAATGCCACAACACGTCGCGTAAAAACACACGACTTGACTCCAGGCATACGTGGTAGCATGATGACTTTTTGGAGGTCTGCACTCCGGACTGAGGTGCCGTTGGGCCAGCTGGTCTCTGCATCCTCCTTGTAGCTCAAACGACTCTGCAGGGCAGACTGCTTGTGTTTTTGCCAACTTTGACATTCTGGGCAATCCACCATCTCCTCCGTGTGGGCTTTTTCATGTTCGCCATGTTTTAAGCAAGTCTCACACTCCTCCTCTCCGAGTTTTGCAAAACTGATTTTTTTCTCCCTGACAGCCTTCCTGTACACCTCATACGAACAGGCGTTCCCTTTCTCCACATAATCAGCATGCATCATTTTCATAGTGATGTCACTAGGGAGGTACCGTCGATGTGGGGCATGTTCACGTCTATAGTGGCTTACTGTAGGGTGGAAAGACTCTATATGGTCCAGTAATTTCTTTGCATCGATCTTATTTGCAGCGGCCTGCCTTCCTCTCTGGTCCTGAGGTGGAGCGAGTGGCTTGCTGCTTGTTTTGCCCATCATGGTCATAACAAGACTGTCATTTTTGGGTGGTAGCCCAGCGTTGACAGGAAGAACATCTTGCAGACCCGTCTTGGCTCTCCTCTCTGGTCTTGTAGCCTGTAGCTGAACGTCCGGCCACGTCGACTCCCTGCAGTACAAACTCTCTTCGTCTCCAGTGAGGTGACTGAGTGGAACATCCAGGTTCGCCGCTCTGTATATGTCATGTCCCAATACTGCCTCCATATCTCCTTCCGCCTGTCATCTGAGATGTGGTCAGTGCACTTCTTACGACACTGGGCACCACATGGGCCCCTCATTGGTGGACGTGGCTGCGGCCTTTCCTCCTTAGTTGGTTCCACTTCAGTCTGTGTCAGTTCCACTTCAGTTGGGGAATGGCTTGGGTTTGGTTCCAGTTCAGTCGGGGAATGGCTTGGGGTTGGTTCCAGTTCAGTCGGGGAATGGCTTGAAGTTGGTTCCAGTTCAGTCTGTATGGGTTCCACTTCAGTTTGTGTCGGGGAAGAGGATGGGGTTGGGACGTAGTAAGAGTCAATGTCATCATCAAACAGGTCGAAGCTTTCCAAGCTGGTGTCCAACAAAGTGTCTGGGATCACCCATGTTTCTTCCATGCAGTCTCGCCTCCTCTTTGGTGGAATACCCTGTGCAGCTGGAATGACAAAAACTTAAAGTTATTGGTATGCATGCAAAGCAAGACTTGCCAAGATAATAAACGTAACTGTAGTTACTAGTCCATTTTTGAGGAGTTAATAAAAAAACACTATTTCTATAAATGAAGAAAAAACAATAATCATTCATATGATTTACAGTTTTTCTCGATAGGTTTTGTACATTTCTCACAACAGAATCGAAATTCTCAAAAGTGTTTGTTCAATTCTCACTTCCTGGTGTTACCCGTGCACATCATAAAATCAGTTTCTCAGTGTTTTCAGCAAATAGCAAATGCTTTCGTCCACCATGCAAATGGTTGTGTACAATTCTCAGTTTTTTTCATACATTATCAGTTGTTTTTGTCATGTTACTCAAAAAGCTTTGTCACCGAATACATGAAACTGTCTCACTCCCCCCCAAAAATGTAGGCCCTAGGTCCTTAAGGCCCAACATGACAAATCAATTTGACTATCTTGTCCATACACTATGACACAATGACTAACCATTCTGATGGCACTGTCACGTTCATTGACACATAAACTTGCTTTTGAGAGACTAACTAAGGATTTTGAGCAAGAGACTTGGTTTTGCAGGTCATCCACGGTGTTCTGCCATTTGTTCAACCTGTTTTGAGAATGTACTTGATGTTTTGCAAATTGCGAGTAAGATTCGAGAAATGTACAAAACCTATCAAGAAAAACTGTAATACAACATGGACCTATATGAAAGCGGATGTGCATATAGGGTCTACTTATGTATGAAGTTATTTTATTAAAAAGAACCTTCCGTACATTAATTAGGCCTTTGACTAAAATAGGCTACTGCTTTCATTAGGCCAACACAATAAGAAAAATAAATAAATACCTGTATTAAATAATAAATACATTTGCATCCTTTAAACATGCGTTTTCAATTAGATGAAACCAAAGACACTATAAGTGGGCCTACAGTACAAGCCATTGTGAGTAGACTGAACAAATATCTTTTGATGTCACAAGAGGGCGTAAGAGCACACTAAATGGCAAATGATGAAAATACAGTAAGCATTTTGATTTGGTCTATTCGAACTTAAGGTAAGAGGCTATTTTTTTCTTTTTGCATGTCTGAAATGGGATGGAAAAAAATGCGCACGACTTGGAGTTGCAGAAGTTTGATTGGGGTTACATTTGTTGTGTTGAAGGAGTTGAAAAAGTGATGAGGTTACGTTTTGTGTGGCTAATTCATATCATTCTACTTGGCTGCTTGGCTAACCACAGGCTAAACTGATCCGTGAACTTGTTCCTAGAGTGAATTTGCTTGTATTGTAAAGTAATACGTTTTCTTAGATACTGGGTTTGTTTCAAACAGCCTGGTTTTCTATGGCAAGGTGACGCCATATTCTTGTGAACGCATACGGAAAGGCAATATCTACCATTTCGTCACTGTTAGCATTAGTCCTCCCTTTTCAATGATTGTTTATTTAATGTGGAATACAAATTGTGTTCCGGCATATTTCCGTGTTAAATGGTGTAACCGAGGTGCGCCAATGTGTGTATTATTGTATTCCTGACGGACGACAATTACGTAATTAATCTTAATCTATTGACAATATGCTGCCATTCATTTAACTCAGCGAGGAGTTGTTGATGTGGTGGATAGCCTGACAGACCTTCATGGAAGTAGCATTAGAGAAAGTCTGGCGTGTCAGGCTATGTCATGAATGCCTAAACTGAACCTTTTGCCACTGTTTATCTGCCGATCATAGCACAGAACATTGGACTATGAGGATTGTAGGAAATAAAAGAAACAGATCATTTAAATGTTGGCGATGTCCCAATATAGCATAGGCCAGAGCCGAGGGCTCTGGTATAGGCTATCTTAATATTAGCTTGCTAGCATAATGACCGCAGTGTATTCTGAAGTTTGGACTCTCGTGACAGCACTTGTTTGTTATAGTTTTACACCATTTGGTTAGATTATAAATAGTGATGGTCTATTCACGAACATTACACCGATCAAACAGATAATATAAAGTTAGAGGATAAACTAGTTTGGAGGGGGCGGGGTGGAGAGTGGAAGGGGGCAAGGAACATCGCCTGACAGAAAACAGCTGATAGTGCTGACAGGAATTTTTGTGATACGTATCTATTCAGTCATCATAAATCATTCGTTGTTGTTACTTACCATATTCCGGATATTTCCTTTTTAATGCCAGTTCCACCATCTTTTTCCCTCTGGTTTGGGCCATCGTAATACAAGTGCAGTTTCCACAGAGTAAAATCAGAGATTCTAGGAGTATTACTGCAGTCTCTCTGGTAAAATTGCAGCGTCAAAAGAGTCCCGCGAGCGTCCGAAATCTGGACACTTCTGTGTTCTCTATGGCAACAGTAACTTCGCTGTGGCAACAGTGTTATTATTACGTGAAGTGATACAACACAGAATGACAGTAACTGACACGCTACAAGGCAAGAATACAGTAATGGCGTTTACTGCCTTTTTGGTTTGCTTTACTAGTAGTTTTTGTAGTTACTGTACAAACACCCACCAATTTTCTCCAAAACGACATACATTTGAGATGAGATGTTTTGTTACATGACAAAGAATGCTTTGAATGTTACAAAAAACACAATAACTCATTTTCGCCAAAAAATGCAGTTACTGCCTTTTTGCTTTGTAGGGAGCTGTTGTAGGGCAACGCCCATTCTGCCCATGTTGGACAGGTTTTCACCCAAATTGTACCACGTGTAGCGCAGCGCTGCGGAGCAGGCTGCACAGCAGAAGGCTCCGCCCACATCTCGAACACGCTCAATATCATAATCTGAAGACCACTGAGGGGCGGGTGATTGTGTTGTCTTTCAAACTGCCTCTCCACGTAATAGGCTAGCGTTCCGGCCAGTGGTACCAGCTGGTATATCAAACTTTTCCCGTAGCTCGTCGGTAACACGGCAAAGACATCTTTTTCAGAACGAAAAACTTCAATGCACTTTCTTGTTTCACTTTCAAAGAAAATGACAAGTGCAATTCGTCCAAAACTAAAGCCAAAGACGATGGTTTGAGCAGGGCTGTCGTCATCGCACAAAGCCCGCCTTACGATTTCCTGTACACATACCGCGCTGTGATTGGTTATCCGCCGCCAGAGGAAGGATACAACGGGTTTCTATCAGTGGCCTCTAGACCAGTGGTTCTCAAAGTGTGGTCCGGGGACCACTGGTGGTCCGCGAGCAAGCTCAAGTGGTCCGCGAGTTGATTACCATGTAAATATATGTGAATTTAGTATGTGTCATTATTTGAAGGCTAAAGATTAGTTGTTCACTGAATATAAGAGGCAGTAATTTACTGTTTATCAAAGCATTTGAAGTGCCTACTCTATAAATTACTTGGTTAAAGGGCAGCAGCATGTGACTTGGCGAGGGGGCGCGATGGCAGGTGGTCCCTGAAAGAAATGTTTTTGGGCAATGTGGTTCTCGGTCTGAAAAAGTTTGAGAAACACTGCTCTAGACGTATCTGCTGTGCAAATTCAAATTTGCTACCGCTAGGGGTACGTCTAGAGTTCTAGGCTACTGGTGGCCTGCAAAGTCCCACACTCCTGTGCAGTAGGTGGCGGTATGCACCAATGAGCCGTCAATAAATCAAAGAAGAAGAATCCCATGGTTTTTTTTTTCCAGTTTTGCTGCGACAACTAAAGCCCGTTTCTTTGCCACAACTGTAGTGTCATTATTAGTTAGTGGCATTAGCATTCGGTGTTTCAGGTCAACATGGAATATGGATCACCTGCAGACATGCTACGCAGACGTTATGATAAACTATGTTCACTGACGCCGTCGGACTCCACAAGCTTTAAAACAGAGCTCAACCTTTTACTGGACGAACTTATTTCCGAAAACTACAGCGGTGTCACAAAAGACGACATACGTTCAGAGGTAATAACGTAACAATTGTACGAGTAAGGAAAGTGTTCGATAGATTATCCGATTATTATCCGTCATTGTTGTCCCAATTCGGGCTCCCCAGCCCAGAGTCAGATAGAGCTCTGCCCCATCCCAGATTGGCCCAGAAGTGTACACCCGCGTAGGCTACTGTGAAATCACTCGAAATGTTTACTGGCCCGTCAAGTCCACTATAAAAATCAGTGCCACTGGCCCATATGCTCCTATGTGACACTCATGTTGGCTGATCGCGGGTTGGGTCCCCGAGCGCATTATGTAGTTCCACAAAACTTGATCATCTTGAGGTTGCCTTGTGACAGAAACCAATGATCAAAGGATGCTGTGATCAAGCCTTCAGCGTCTGATTAGTTTACAGTGAATGGGCCTTAGGCAGGGCCGGACTGGGACCAAAAAATGGCCAGGGCATTTTATTCAATGGTAATGTTGTGTCGATAGCTAAAATAACACTGTAAGTTGGACATATTGCATGAATATGACAGATTTCATTAAAGTATGAAATTATGAGTAAATGACAGCCCCGGCCCAAAATTGACCATCGGCTCACCGGGCATTGCCCTGTATGCCCTATGGCCAGTCCATGCCTGTCCTTAGGAAGGAGGTTGAGGTTGGTCACTGGAGTGAATAATGCTACTTTGCACTTGAATGTCACAAACCTAGGTTGAACAAAGATGATTCTCAGAGTGGATCACCCTAACAGCTTGGCACTGTTGACAAATGGATTGAGGCAATAGAAGTCCATGAAGTCAATCTTCTTACACTCTCAGCATTACTCCAGACATCTTTCCATGGTAGTTTCCTGACTTTCTCCATGGGTTCTTCTGGAATCTGCATGATTGCCTGGTTATCATGTCAGTGGCCAGCATCTTAATGGAACTGTTGATGGCCCTGTTGACTAGTGGGGTGAAAGATATTAAAGTCCATGAAGTCATTTTCTCATCCTGTCAATGGAGCTGTCCAGGAAGTGTGAAGCACATGGCCCTGTTGTTGGGGAGAAGTCTTTTGATGTCCTGGAGCTTACTAGCTCCGAGTAAGTTTAAGCATAGCCCTGTTGCACTAGTCTTTTAACAGCTACACATGGAATGAAAGAATTTCGATCAGCATAGACTTAATGCGAATGCGAAACATTGAGTGAACAGCACCTCAGATCTTACTTTCGGTTTCAAATAATCATTTTACATTGATTCAGTATAAAGTGCTTGTTCGCTTCTGCGTTCACGTTCGGTCTATGCTGTTCCAAATTATTTATTTTTTTCCACTCGCTAACTGGTGCATTTAGTGTGCTCCTTCTACAGGGCTATGCTTGAATTCACAATGGAGCTACACTTTAAAGACATTCTTTCTGATTTGTATACATGTTAAAGCAATAGCACATTATGAGTAGATAAGAGTAGATGCCCATCCCTAGTAAACCGATATAAAGATCTAAATTCTGCTAGTCTCTGAAGGCCAACGCACAGAGATGCACAGATACACACACCAAATTTGAATTGTGGCCTAAGGAATTTAATCAAAATTGGTTTCCTTTTAAGGTGTAGGTCTGTTTGTGAAATTAGGAAATGCTTGTAATTACTTTTGTTTCTTTTTTATTTGTAGGATGTTTGCAGGCTGTTGCTGAAAACATGTCAATTGGTCCCCTTCAGCCAAGAGCACCTTGTTCTTAAACTTTGCCAACTAGTCAGTCAACTGTTTAACCAATTGCAGGTACTGCGGATTTTCAGTACTAAAATTATTTTGATTTTTTTTTTTTGTATTACCAAGGCCAAGTCTGTTGATGGGGAATGATTGTTTTACTTTTCTTTTAGATTGTTGTGGATAAGCAGTCCCTCCACTGCGTGGTGTCTTACTACATCCAAGCTCTCCAAACATGCAGTTCTTGGACTCATGCAGACATCCTGTTAGCCCTTTCATCTCTTGTGTGTGGTAATGGATCCAGTTGCCAGCAGGTATGTTTTTCGGTGTGTGTGTGTGTGTGTGTGTGCGTGCGCGCGCATGTGTGCGTGCGTGTGTTACGACACATCGAATCATTGCCAAGATATAGTGTGTGTATATCTTAGGGATAATCAGGGTACACACGGTGTCTTAAAAAGTCTTATCACCCAGTGGAATGGAATACTGTTTTTTGATTGGCTGTCAGGGTGTCCGTTAATTCTTGGTAATTAGTCAGGTGCATTTATGAAAAAAAACACCAAATCCAAAAAAAATTCTAACAAAAGGTTTCTCAGTTGTTTTTTATAGTATTAGATGTCCTTAATAACATACTAAAAGTTTACCAAAGTTTGACCACTAGAAAGGTGTCATTTTCAAGATGGCGTCCATGATGTATAGGAAGCAATGGGAGACACCCCAGGTGAATAGGGTAAAAATTTTAACTAACAGATATCACCATGAAACTTCACAAGTTTATAACTTACATTAAGACAAATATTTTTTGTATTACAAGTTTTGTCAAATGTTATGTTTGAATATGTAAATGAGGCAATATGTAATTAAATATGTACTAATTTGCATACATTACCAGAACGAAAAATAAAGCCCCTAACCCTAAAAAATCCTATTATAGTATTAGGTGTCCTTAATAACATACTAAAAATGTACATATGTTTGACCACTAGAAAGGTGTCATTTTCCATGATGGGCAGGAATCCCTTAAAATATCCCAACTCTTTCTTTATTTGACCTAGCCAAGTATAGCCCGGTTCGGATATTCAATATTCAATAACCCTAGGCATTTTTGAGGAAAAGTTGTTATATGGCATTTTTGGAAAGTTCAAAGTCCCCTAAATACAGATCCATTGTATAACATTTAAACCAAGGCCTTTTTGGTGAAATATGGATGCATTTTACGTAGGCGAAACAATACAGGCAGATAGGGTAAAATTTTGAACTTTTATATATCACCTTAAAGCTTGCACACTTTCTAACATTAAGAGAAGATTTTTTTATATTACAAGTTTTGTGAAATGTAATGCTTTCATATGCAAAATGAGTCCAATGTACAGATATTATGCGTTAGGCTATGTGTTGTCCAGACAAAGTAGCTTTTCATAACAGACTAATTGTAAAAGTTTTTTTCAGCTTGGATCATTTGTATGAGATGTTCAGAACAACATGCAAAAAGTCCTGAGAAATCCTAGTTGAGGAAATATATGGGAAGTAAATTTCCCATTGAAATGAATGGGATTCGGGTGTATTTTGGAGGAAAATGTACACAACTAGTACATTTTGGCCTGAAGCATGAACAGGAAACTAATTTCACCATCTATCCCATATATTTTCTAAAAGCACACACCCTCAGGATGTGATATACCATGGCATGGTGTGACAGTGAGGTAGGGCCCACCCTCCACATTACAATAAAGCCCATAATCAAGAAATTGGTGTTGGCACATTGTCTGTTTTGGACTCACATTTAGGCCAGTGACATTTAAGGGAAACATTTTACACCCCATAAAGCATATATTTTCTGAGCGCTTATACCCTCAGGATTTCACCAACAATGTTTTTTTCAACATCCCATCCCTACTTATTTCAAAGCCTTTGCTTATTTTTAGAAGAAAGGAGAAATTGGGTGTATTTCTCATACAAAAGTATGTAGGAACAAGTAATTAACACTCATATGTTATACCTTTTTTGAAAGCAGGGAACCTCAGAATCTCAGTAAACATATGTTGAGACAGATTAGACCCCCCTCCTCGTTTTAATACACATTTAAAGATCATTTGGTATTGGTGATATAGGCATATAGCCAATGCATTTGGACCTGAGGAATGAAGAAGAAACTAATCTACCTCCTTAAGCTATACCTTTTCTCAAAGCATACACCAACAGGGTGTCATACTATAAGAAGAAAAAATATTCTGTAACAATTGTGTCTACTATTGGCTCAAAATTGGGCCTGGACTAGTTCATATCCACATACTCATAAACACTACACTATAACAACTGAAATAGTGACTGACTTATTAATATGTGTTTAATGTTGCTTTGTTTTTACTCTGACATCACACATACACGGCCATTGTGAGCTTTACAACATTTTACTGACTGTTAGTGACAATGTTTGAAATTATATTTTGTTGATAAATTGTGATTTCCTTCTAATTTTGCTTTAGCGACTTTCAGGGAGTGTCATGGGTTAATCAGGGGCGTCTAACCCCAGGTGTCTGGTCTTAACATACAGTATGGTAAATCAGCTTCTCCTTACTGTTAGATGCCAAAAATGTATCAATGTAGGCCTACTGTTACTTCACAAATCTGCACTAAGCCTACTGTATAGGCAGTATAGTATTCTAGTTTATGCAATTATTTAAGGGAAACTGTACTTATTCTTTTTTTTTTTAAAATAAATGTGCTAGTAACCAGTTGCTTTAATATATAATTGTTCTCACTTATCTATCATTCAGATGTGCTAATTAGAATATTACAAGGTCAAAACATCAATCAGGCACCAGTATTCCTGGTCTAGAAGGAATACAAAGGAGTAATGGGCATTTTAGGACCTGAAAAAACCTACATGGCGATATTTGAATTTCTAGAGGTGGTGACTGTATTTTTTCATTTGCAGTCCCCCCAGCCCATTCTGACTCTAGTATGTCATCAAAATAAAACAAGAATTTTGAAAGGGGCTTTATTCATTGTTCAGTTTTCCGTTTTGGTAATGTATGCAAATTGCTGCACATTTAATTAGATATTGCCTTATTTACATATTCAAACATAACATTTGACAAAACTTGTAATACAAAAAATATTTATCTTAATGTAAGTGATAAACTTGGGAAGTTTCATGGTGATAACTGTTAGTTAAAAAATTTACCCTATTCACCTGGTGTGTCTACTCAGGCTTCCTATACATCATGGACGCCATCTTGAAAATGACACCTTTCTAGTGGTCAAACTTTGGTAAACTTTTAGTATGTTATTAAGGACATCTTATACTATGACAAACAGCTGAGAAACCTTTTGTTAGAATTTTTTTTGGGTAAAGTCATATTTGCACCTGACTAAATAGGACACCTGAGGCATTGTTGGGTTAAAAAGTTTCACCAGCGTTCTATACCAATGCTCTTTAGAATGCAGCCTTGCGGATCTTCTTTCATATGAAAATAGTACCCCAACTGAACAGGATAACTTCTTTCTAAACGGAGCCACATGTTTCTTTTATGTTTTAAACACTTGCTGACCATGTATACGTTTTAGTTGCAACCGGATGATAAGCAGGATAACAGCCTTCAAGGTGTCCCGATATAAGAAAAATAATGGACTTCGCGTAGGTCCAGCGGCTGCGCCGTCGGGCTGTTCTTCGCGTCGTCCATTATTTTTCTTATATCGGGACACCTCGGCGGCCGTTATCCCTAACTTAAATTTCGGTGAAAAGGTCTTAAATTTCATGTTCAGAAATGAAGGCCTTGAAAATATCAAGTCTTAACCCTCTCATCGCCAAAGTCAAAAAATCGTGACAAGCATGTTGCAGGTCTCATAACTCCTTATTTGTATGTTGTGTACATGTTTGTTCATAATGTTTAAACCACATTAAGGGACACAAAATGGTAGAATGATAATAATAAGAAGACCTCGAAGAACAGAAGAGTGCATTTTCAGGTCAATTAAAATTCTTTCCTCCTCATAGGCTAACAGTGTTGGGAGTAACAAGTTACAAAAGTAACTAATTACTGTAATGCATTGCATTTTGTAGTAACTTGGTAATGTAAGGTATTACAGAAACAAAATTGGTAATATTTTACTCGGTACAATTGTGAGTAACTCAAGTTGCAATGCATTTTTAACTTGCCGGAATTAATGTAGAAGTTTACAGTCTCCGCTTGTCATTCTCAACATTCATAATGAATTAGTGAAGGTCATAGTTTAACGTGGGGCCCGAAGAGTAACTTAAATGTAATGCAACAGTAATGTAACGCCTTACATTTTCAAAACACTAAAATTGTAATGTATGGGATTACTTTAAAATGAGAGTAACAAGTAATAAATAACGCATTACAGTTTTGCAGTAACTTGCCCAACACTGTAGGCTAAAGCTTGGAAAGAACATGTTGCTGCGTCCCTGGAAGTTTTTTAGTCACCTTCACTCGTGGCTTCGACTCTCAATAGATGTATAGATCAATAGATTTATAAGTTTGCTGTGAAATGGCACAATTAGGTTTAACAACATTGGGTTAATTGACCTAATCCATAACCAGGATTTTGGAACCGACAGGTCGGGTTTAGTAACCAGTTCAGTTCAACTCAAATTGATGTCAAAGGTAATGCTCAGTTCACTTCAAGTTAATGTTTGTTAACCCTCATTTTTGGAATGACCCTGTAGTTTCTTTGAAGAGCCATTTCTCAGAGACCAAACAAGATATCAAACTTGAATTTCATTAGAATTAATATAATAAGAATGCATGAAAATTAGTGCTGTCAGTTTAACGCGTTAATAACGGCGTTAACGCAAACCCATTTTAACGCCGTCAATTTTTAACACGTGATTAACGCATTTGACCCGCCATTATCTAGATATGGAATGTGAAAAAAAAATCTCTGCCATTCCCAACACCTCCCGACGTTATGTCCTTATAAACTCTGTTTTACTGTTATGTTTTTTCCAAGACACTAGAGGGTGCTATGAGTGTAGCTATGAGAGTGCTTTTCGTGAACACTCACTCAGTTCAGAGGCTGTTAGCCTGTGTACAACAATGTGTGAACCTCGGGAACACTCGTTTAGCTGGTGGGGGGAAGAAGGAAAAAGGAAGGGGAAGAAGGGAAAAGAGGGGGAAAGAAGGGAAAAGAAGAAGAAAAGGAAAGGAAATGGAATGGAATGGGTGGTAGTGAAGCAGGTGCATTTTTCTGGGTACATTTATCATAAAAAAATGTTGCTAAATAATTTATTTTGTTAGTTTTCAGAAATAACGAGGTTGTTGGATTGAATCCCATGCAGCAGTATCTATTTTGCCTCCAAACCACCAGGGCGGCGCACTTTTTTTATTGTACAATCCAATGTACAGATTCACAGAGAAAACAAATAACATGTCTTTGAATGAGATTTGCAGTGTATGTACAGTAGGGCTACTATCTAGAGAATATCTATCCAAAGGGCAAAAGGGCCTGTTGCTCCTTTTAACCTCGTAAATAGACAATATTTCTCATATTACACAATATTACCTAAAATTATCATTCCCTTCGACATTCCATGGATCTGTAGTTGATACATCTTTACTCTAATAGGCCTACATATTTTTTCAAAAAATAGATTGTGGGAGGTTTATTGAATGTTTCTCTAAAATTACAAGATTATGGGACAGTTGTGCTATGTTTCATCATAGTACAAAATATAAAGGACACATGATGATAAAACAATTCATATTTTATTGCTCTGAATGCATTTCCACACAGAGATACGGTAGTACACACACACACACACACACACACACACACACACACACAATACTTACAAAATATACAACACCCAATTACAATTTTCTTTTTTTCATTTCCTTTATCCACAGATGAATGGACAGGTTTATTTACATAGAATCTAGACACACACACACAGAATAGAAATACAATAGTCAGACCCTCCAGGATTTCGCGATGTTGCGATTTGCAACTTCAATGCAACTTCAACCAATCCCCGCCACTTCATCGCGGCCATGCAATTTTGAGGAATCACCGCACCTTTCCCGCAACCTCCTGGAAGGTTGCTCGAAATATCACCGATCACTCGCGAATGGAAGATCAACGGGTGCACCTTTTCCTGCTCCTTGTTTTGCAGTGCAAATATTACTGTTCAAAACAGCTGCTAATCACAATATTCTTGATCATTTAGGCTATTGCCATTTACGTTACGTTTATGTTATGAGGCAAGTTACCTTAAATTACGCAATTGGACTTAATGAGCTCTCTTCCCTTGCGCGTCTCTCTCTCTCTCCCTCTCCCTCCATGTGTGCGCGCGCGCGTGTGGATTCCAAAATCACAAGTTATCTAAATGACGAATTCAAGCGGAGTTGAAAGTTATTGCTAATGTGAGCTACTGTAGAACTATCTCCACGAAGAATTCATCAAAATTGATTTTCACCGAGCCCCCTTTGTCATAGCACACTAAACGCACATTACGTTTGTTCCCATTCTTAGGTCTTATCAGAATACAGAACAGTCAATTTTTTTCGGTTTGTAGCCTGCATCTTTTCCATGTTTTAAGATATCAAATCCTGTTTTGGCTTGTATGAAGTACAAAGCTTATTAGATGGCTTTTATATTTTTGCATTAAAATTAAGCAGATTTTTTTCAGCCAAGTAATTGCCACACAGTTATTTATTGTATGACAAACAGTACAGCTCATGCCTTGCTGCATGCTGTGGAACTACTTCACTTGTAGCTTCTAAAATAAAGAGTGCTAGCTCCTTGGCAATGGCTTCACATTAGGTATACCACAGTTTTACTAATGCTTAATCACAGTCTACTTGTGCAATCAATCAAGGCCAATATGATTAAGGTTATGGTGATCAATATGATGAAGCGGAAGATGATGACATGCAACAACCACTCCGTCATTCTTTGCTTTACAGCAGCACTTTCATCACTATTTCAGATATATTTTTAATATAATATTTTGTTCTGGTTTACAAATGAACTTGGATGGCATGTAGTCATATAAAGGGTTGATAACTAAAACCATAATTGCCATCAGCCATCCATGATGTGCATTCTGCAGTTCTAGATGGTAAACAACCTCAAGATAAAAGAAAATCTATAGTTGCAATATGGCATTGTTCACTGCATAGCTATAACCACCTACCATCATCAAACACATCAAAATGTGCTGCTTAAAAAAAAAAAAAAAAAAAAAAACACGCAACTTTCCGCAACTTTTCCTGGCCCCCGCAATTTTCTCGCAATAAAATGCCTAAAATCAGCGCAACTTCTGCCGCAACTTTTCAGAAAACCTGCCGCGAAATCAAGCATTTTTGATCGCAACAATCACAAAAAAGGCCTGCAAAATCCTGGGGGGACTGAATAGTGTGTGCACCGCGCGCACACACACATATACACAATAGCAGTGACTTTAAAAGTATAAAGCACCCGATTACAATGTACAGTCTTTGAGGGGTGCTTCTGTGGGTCAGGAGAGGCAGGTCTATAGTGCACTAATGGGGCAGGAGAATAGTGGACGGCAAACAGTGGCTTGGCTCTGAGGGAGGGTGAAGACGACAGGAGCAGGGAAGGACATGCGGGGGTAAATGGGGATGGCAATAGAAGACGATGTGGCTGAGACAGCTGCTGGCTTTGGAAACAGCTGTGTTGGTGTAGGTGGTAGTTAAGTGGTAACTAGTCAATAGGCTTGCCTCGCCAGACTTGTCCTACTATGCTCTGGGACAGGTGATAACTGAGCTGGACCTGGGGTTGGAGATAGGATAACAGGGCGAAGGCTGGCTGAGGGAAGTGGCTCTGATGGGCTGTCCACTCTCTCCATTCCTGGAATGTTGTGTTCCTCTACAGCCTGAAATAATAATATATGGAAAGACAGAGAGTCAAACATCTCCATTTACTAATAAAATATTACTTAAATACATTTTCTCTGACAACACACAAGTGGTGTAGGATAATCAATATTGAGGTCATTTGCTTACCAGCTGTGATGGCTGAAGCCCTGGCAGATAAGGGGATTTAGAGAGGAGTGGTGAAGGTGAGTGGATCAGAGGAGCAAGTGGCTGGACTATAGGTGCAGGCAAAGCAAGCAGTTGGTCCGGAGCAGTTGAACCATGGAAACAGGTCATGGAGGAAACGACTTGAAGACCATGGGAGAAGGAGATGGAGGCAGCTGGACCACAGCAGCAGGCGATGAAGATAGCGCCTGGAAGGCCATGGAAGGCCACGGAAGCAGACAATAGAGCTGGACCACGGGAGCAGTCAATAGATGCAGCTGGACCACAGGAGCAGACGATGGAGGTGGCTGGACAACAGGAGTACACAATGGAGGCAGGGGCTGGACCACAGCAGACGATGGAGGCGGCATCCAGGACAATGGAGGAAATGACAGAGAGTTGACGGCTGGAGATGGCAGGGAGACAACAAATCAGGGAGGGTCAGGTTACAAATAATCAATGCCTGGACTTTTTATAGTTCAATAAAAAGATAGCAAGACTCTTGACCTGTTGCTCTTGATTTCAATATAATTAGCCATTTCTGTACACTGTTCTGTGTGTATGTAAGCCCATTACTGTAGGTCTAACCTTTCTATAGAGTTTGTGTCATTTTGTATGCCTATGGGCAGGCCTGTTCCCTAATTCTAATCATCCATTGCCTAGACCTGCAATAGGCTAGTTATCCACCGGCTCTTAAGCTATTATTATGCTGACTATTGTTTTTCTTATTCACCCCAACCACATAAATATTAGTAAACATCAATTATCCACTAGGTAAAATTAACCACAAATAGTATTATGCCAAGTTAAACAAGAAAACAGGGGTGGGTGCCTGCCAGGAGTAGGCTGCATCATGCATTAACGTTAGCTTGCATCATGCTAAAGTACCATGGAGGTAAAAAATAATATAAACAAACGAAGGCAACCAGAGAAAGTTGTAACTGCTTGATGCATCATTCCAACATAAGCCGTGATCAGCGTACTGTACCACATAGAACTGTACCGGATCAACCTTACTATAACAAAATACCCAATGTCAACAAAGGATAACCTGACATTAGATTAGGCATTAGGCTACAGCTAACGTAGCTTTAACGTCAACATTCTCATTTAGGAATACCAAGCATGAAGTCAATGCACCGTAAACAGCTTAGTGATAACTTACGATGACTTATAAAGTCTTGGCACTCGTGTCAATAAATGTATCCGCAATAATTTTAATAAAAAGGGCAGTAAAAATGAACATACCTTGAAGCTTTCCTTGCTTTCTGCTGACCTGGGAAGACGTAGTAGCCGCCGCTGAATTTCGATTGGCAAAACGTCAGGCAGGGACATTCCGATTGGGTAGAAATGGGCGGGTGCCGCGCAGCGATTGGTAGGAAAAGGAAAATGGAAAAATGGAGAGAGGTTCCTCCATTGGCCCGCCGAAGACGAACGCGTGTGCATCAGGTAGCGCCAACCATCACCCCTAGGACCTATACTCATGCCTACAGTAGGCTAATTGATTACATTGCCTACATTGATAATTCCAATGTCAGTGAAAACAAATATTTTACCGACGCAATTGTTGACATTCACTCGCATGTTCGCATATTTAGGTTGTTAGGTTTTCTCCCGTCATCTACTTCCTGAATTTTTGGTCAACGATTCCCGGGACACCGTAACACCGGGGCACATGAAACTTGGTGGGCATGTAGCCCCAGTAGACTTTTACGGAAAAATTTAGTTTGGTCCCCGGGGGCCACTCCATCTTTGCGCTGCCCCCCTCGAACCCCAAAAAATGCATTTTTTTCCTAAAGAACTACCTGACCTTGAGGATGATGAAATGTTTATGGAATGTTGGTCTCAAGAGCCCACATCAACTTAGCTTATGACCAGTCATTTGTGATTTGCACCCCCATGGTAAAAAATAAAAATGCAATATTAACTGCTTTAATTGCCCCTATCTTTAGATCATGTTATGAACTGCACCAAATTTAATGTGTATGATGAACCTGACATCTTGTGGGAATATGTCAAGTTTTGTGGAATTTCATCCATGGGGGGCTATAAAATAAATTAATTTATATGTACATTTAATGACTGTACAACCATTGACCTGTAGATGGTGCTATTAAGTGAATGGTTACTGGGTTACAAAATTCAAATGATCATTTACATCATATGTGCTCATATATAACTACATACACACAAGCACACATGCACACGGGTACACACACACACACACACACTAGATACACACAAGCACACATGCGCACGGGTGCACACACACACACACACACACACTCTTATACTTGTACACAAAAGCAAACTCACTCATGCAGACACACATTTATAACATGAGAGTTACAAACAAGTTGACAAGCATCATATATATGCAGAAAATGTGCAGAACTGAGCGGCGGTCATATTTTGTACCGCCATGCGGTACATCTAGTTAGCTAGAGGATTAATGTTGTCACTTAGAAATCCCTTCTCTTGAATTGAATACCCCGCGAATAGGCTAATATCAATTTAAAAATTGCAGCGCGAGTGAGAGAGGTGAAACAGGTCGGAGCGCAACTGAGGGAGAGAATGTTTGTGAGCGTCATAGCAATAGCATTGTGCAGACGAGACGCATATAATAGCCTACCTGATTCTGAATGTATGACCTCGTCACTAAAATGAGAGCTTCTTGCAGGGCAATTGCCAATATGGCAAAATGCATTTTAAAGGTATGCTCACTCAATGTAGGTTTACTCATGTAGACCATAATGCCATATTTTCATTGAGCCTCTTTATAGGTTAGTATAATTTAAAGGGCCACCATCCAGGTTTTTTTTTTTTTGTAAACTTGTGAACTAGCAACATAGAAGACATACAAACATTTCTCTGGCAGTACTTGAACATGTTAATAATTTCTGATGCTGTAACTGGGTTTTCTTTTATTTTAAATTGGTATTCACCCTCACCAATCCATGTTGATAACAGCATTAAAATGAAAATAAATAAATAAAAATGGGACAAAAAGAAATCAATGGACATTTAGAATAGACAAAAAAATTGCGATTGATTGTGATTAATTATGAGTTAACTACAGCATTAATGCGATTAATCGCGATTAAATATTTTATTTGCTTGACAGCACTAGACAAAAACATATTTTTGCTAATTATGACACCCCCTTGTGGCCAAATGACACCAAATTTGAGGAGGGTACATTGGATGGCACCCAAATGCATCCCCTGGCGTCCAAGGTCATCCTACCAAATATTGGCCTGATACATCAAAGCATTCATGAGACACATATTTTAATACTTTGAGCAGTCCCAGAGGTCATGCACCAAATATGGTCTTGATACGTCATAGGGTTTCATGTGTGTCAAGTTTCGTGATGATTGGACCAACTATGCTGTTACCTGTTACCTGGACCAACTATGCAGCCATGGTCAATTTACTTTCACTTTAGACAAAATTCAAAATGGCGGAAAATCCAATTAGGCAGAAAATTACATCATAGGGTGCATTGAATTCCAATGGTACCAGACTTCTGAAAATCGGACATACGGACCAAAAGTTATTTGCATGAACGCAAATGGTGGCGCTAGAACGTGAGAGGTACCAGCATGAGAGGTGAAACGGTGAGAGGTACCAACATGAAACGGTGAGAGGTACTGTACCAACATGAGAGGTGAAACGGTGTGCCTAGCTCAAATGCCCTGGGAGGAGTCAGGGTCCACAAAAATGGGTGAGGAACAATAATAAGTTAAAACGCAGGAAAAACAATAACTGTGCTTGCTTGTAAAGCAACCACACTTAATAATTCAACCTCATAGAGAAATACATGACAGTAATTTGAAGAAAACATGACACATCAAAGATAGAGATTTGAAAACACAATTATTGGCAACCCTAGATTTATCTAATGTCTATCCATATAGTGAACATCACTGAATAAGCAGGTGTTTGTTCATGCTCGTAGGCCTACAGTATGTGCACCTGCTCACTGCAATTCATTTTTACATCCAGGAATGGGTTATCTGATAGGCAGTGCAGGCCTCCTTGCTACTGCAGCTTAGATCGCTGTTGAGCAATGAGGAGTTAAGACGCACGTGGTTGTAGCTCCTGCAGAGTTCAACTTAAAATTCCATTTTAAACTAAATCTAAGCATCTTTGACTTATTTGTCTGAAGGCTTGTCTATCCCCTGTCGTGTAAGTGCCCGCAAAACATTACAAATGCCGAGACCACCAAAGACAAGTGCCAAGACCGATCAAAGTGAGGAAGGCCTAACTGAAGCACCGGGCCAGATTGGGACGGTGACAGCGGAGCCGAGTGCACAGAACGCGGATCATCAAGCTGTGCTAGCCGCTATATCAGCCCTTCAAACGGACCTGTCTAAAGCTAAATCGGACATTTGTGATAAAATTGACGAAAAGATTGCAGACGTTGAGTACAATATTGAGAGGGGAGATAGCCGCTTTGAAAGCAGATAATGACAGTGCATTTATTACTGTACATGCTCGCATAGACAGCCAAAATGACGCGTTGAAAAGTTTGGGGGAATCGGCTAATGCTACATCAGACATTGTGGTGGAGATGGAAGCTAAACTCAAGAAACTGCACAGCCAAGTTGACCAACTCGCTGAAAAGTGTCTAGACCTAGAGGGACGGTCCAAGCGGCAGAATTTGAGGATTGCTGGAGTTAAAGAAGGGACGGAAAGTGGTCAGAAACCGAGGGAATTCGCAGCCCAACTGTTAGCAGACGTGTTACAACTGGAGGAGAAACCAGTGATTGACCGTGCTCATCGGGCCCTACGGGTGCGCCCTGGAGACAACGAACCTCCAAGACATTTGATCCTACGGATTCATTACTGTCACGTTTTCGATGATATCCTACAAAGGATTATGAAGTCCAGAACCCTAATGTATCAAGGCCAGCGGATTCAGATTTTCAGAGACTTTCCACCCGCCGTTGTTAAACGCCGTGCTGCTTTCACTCCGGCCAGGAACTTGTTGCGTGACAAACCCGGTGTCAAATTTGGCCTGCTTTACCCGGCTAAACTGAGGGTGACGCACAACGGGACTGAGTCGATGTTCACAGACGCAGAAGAGGCCCGTCGGTTTGCAGAACAGCTTCCCAGCCAAGGAGGCGACTGAGATGCCTAAAGATACTTGAGTGGCACGAACACTGAATGCACATTCCCTTTTAGACACTTTTCCCCTGTGTTTGGCCTCCCCCCTGACTGCGGCTCCTGTTTGGTAAAATTATTTCTGTTTTCATTTTTGGCTTTAGGCGCCTCTGTGACTGCAATGCAGGCCTACATGTATGCTTAGAGAAAGTTCCTAACTATTGAGTTTAGACACTTTGAGGGGGTCTTTTGTCTTAACAAACAGTTTCATTAATAAGAGTTGGCCTATTCATTTTTTGATTTTTTTTTTTTTTTGCTTTTTCAATTCAGTAGGCCTAAGGACATAATTTCAAATATTTCATTTATTCATCTACTATAATTCCAAAGTCTGAGATTGCGTTAGATTTGGTTATGAATCCTATAACTGCAGAGCTACTAGGATTAAGAGTTTGACTGTTAGTTGTCAGAGTTAGTTAATTTCTTGGTGGGAGAGTTGCGCTGCACTTTAGTGCTTGACTGACAATGTTCTGTACCTTTATGTGTATTATGTTATGGGAAGGGTGGGATGTAGGGGGGTGGGAGGTGATGTGGGAGGGGGTTGGGAGGAGTGTCATTCAGCTTATGTCTACATATGCCATACACCGAACAAAGAGGTGGCAGAGACTAATGTATGCTGTTAGCTTACCCACGTAATGCATACTGCAACACAGAATGCACATAAGGGGAGCAATGTAACTTTCTGTTCCTGGAATGTGAATGGTATTAATGAGCCAGTTAAAAGAGGTAAGGTGCTTGCACACCTTAAATCACTGCAGGCTGACATTATTTTTTTGCAAGAAACTCACCTGAAAAATGACTCACATGCAAGACTTAGATGTAGGTGGATACAACAGATATACCACTCTAATTTTTCCATAAAAGCTAGAGGCACGGCTATTCTGATCCGCAGGGGGTTCCCTTTAAGCAGCTGTCTACAATAGTTGACAGGGATGGGAGATATGTCATCCTTGTAGGAGAAATTCATTCTATGCCAGTAACCCTTCTGAATATATATGGTCCTAACATAGATGACCCGGAATTTTTTAGAAAGGTTCTAAACCTGATCCCAGACATTTCTAGTACTAATCTAGTCATTGGTGGCGACTTTAACTTTGTTTTGGATACCTATTTGGACAGATCATCTGCTTTGAGGGTGGAGCCATCCAAGGCATGCAATGTTATAAAATCATATATTGAAAACATGAACCTGTTTGATGTATGGCGGGCTTCTAATCCTGTTGGTAGGGACTATTCATTCCACTCCAGAGTACACAATGTCTACACTAGGATAGATTTTTTTTAGTTGATGGCAAATTGTTACCCCTCTCATATAATGCCAAGTATCACAATATTATTATTTCTGACCACAGTCCAGTGTCTTTTATGCTAAAGCTCTCTGGAAATATGTCTAACCATAGCAGCTGGAGATTTAACCCCCAACTTATTTATGATGTTAAGTTTTGTGAATACTTAGAAACACACATAAAACTTTTCTTTGAAACCAATGATAAAGACGACATTTCTCCCACATTATTATGGGAAACTTTTAAGGCTTACTTGAGGAGTTGCATTATTTCTTTCCAGTCATCCCTCAGAAAGCGTAATAAGAAGACACAATTAGAACTAGAAGAGCGTATTCGTTATTTAGATATGGATAATGCCCAACAACCCTCTCTGGAAAAACATAAAGAAATCTCAGCACTCAAATACAAATTGAATAAGATACTGTCTGATAGAATTTGCAGAGCTTTTACCTTTACTAAGCAAAAATATTTTGAGTTTGGCGATAAACCACATAAATTACTAGCAAGGCAATTACGGAAGATTGAAAATGATAGGGCTATTCATAAAGTTAAGTCAGCTGAGGGTACAGTCATCACCTCTCATGAAAATATAAATAAGCGTTTCAAGGAATTCTATGAAACCTTATACTCATCTGAGCATAGTGTACAGCCCGATGCAATGCAGTCATTTCTAGATGGTTGCAATCTCCCTTCATTAAGTGAAGTGGAGCGTGAGGCTCTGAACGCTGACATTTCATGTGAGGAAATTTTAGCAACTATTGGGTCATTGCCCAATGGTAAAAGCCCAGGTCCTGACGGGATTAGTAATGAAATATACAAAAAGTTTGGTGGTGTGCTGGTCCCCTATCTATGTAAATTGTACTCCCGGTCATATGATGATGGCATATTGCCACAAACTTTGACTGAGGCCACCATCACCTTACTCCCTAAAAAGGTAAGGACCCAGAAGAGGTGGGCTCGTTCAGGCCTATCTCCTTGTTAAACTCGGACCAAAAGATTCTTGCCAAAACATTGGCCGGGAGACTTAATCCCTTTATGAGGAAACTTATACACCCGGACCAAACTGGGTTCATCCCCAATAGGAACTCTTACCACAACCTCAGACGCCTTCTTAATATTATGCATTGCCCTAGACTTCCAGCACAAGACCTTATTATTCTTAGTTTGGATGCTGAAAAAGCATTCGATAGGGTGGAATGGCCCTATCTTTTTGCGGTTTTGAGGAAGTTTGGATGTGGCCATAGGTATATTTCCTGGGTTAGACTGCTATATAGCAACCCCTGTGCTAGGATACTAACAAATCGAACTCTTTCCACTCCATTTCAACTTGGCAGAGGCACAAGGCAGGGATGCCCACTCAGTCCTCTGCTGTTTGCCCTAGCTATAGAACCGCTTGCAGAAATTATTAGATCCCATCCCAAAATTCATGGTTTTAACACAAATTGCACAAAAAACAAGATCTCTTTGTATGCTGACGACATTTTACTTTATGTTACTCAACCTCAGATAACTGTCCCTTCAGTCCTGGAAGTGTTTCATTCTTTTGGCACTTACTCTGGATACAAGATAAATTGGAGTAAAAGTGAGCTGCTACCAATCCGAGTTAAAGATCAGGATTGGCTTAATCAGCTTCCTTTTCATATATCTCAGGACAATTTCACTTATTTAGGAGTAGTTATTACAAAGAAGTACAGTGACCTTTATAGGGCCAACTTTCCCCCTTATTAAATAAACTTGAACGCAATATCTTGTTTTGGAGGACACTCCCAATTTCACTGTTGGGAAGGGTTAATGCTATTAAAATGGTTTTTCTCCCCCAGATACTTTATCTTTTTCAAAATCTGCCCATATTCCTCACTAAGTCCTTCTTTAAGAAATTAGACTCTATCATTCTTTCTTTCGTGTGGAACTACAAGGCTCACAGAATAAAAAAAGACCATCTTTGCAAGCATAAAGTCAATGGCGGGCTGGCTCTGCCTGACTTCAAGCTATATTATTGGGCCACTGGTTTACGATCGATTGCACACTGGGTAGATGACACCCCATCACCATATGACGGGCTTGAGATGGAACGGGAGGACTGTCTTCCATATTCTATAAGAGCAGTTGTACTATCTCCTGTGCCTGTCAACAAAGCGCTCTATAATAAAAATCCTATAATTTATGATTTAATAAGGCTTTGGAAACAATTGAAAAAACATTTAAACCTCAACACACTGTCCTTTTTAATGCCAATAGCAACAAATCCCTCTTTCACCCCTTCCACTCTGGATGGGTCTTTTAACATTTGGAGGGAATTGGGATTGGGTAGCATAGGCAACTTGTACATTGAGGGAGTGTTTGCCTCTTTCCAACAACTCCAACAGAAATACAATTTACCTAAGAGTCACTTTTTTCGATATCTTCAGGTCAGAAATTATGTTAAAACACACCTTCCTAATTTTGAGAGAGCAAAACCAGACAAACTGGAGAGCTTTATTAAGATGTTTGCCAATTCACGCCTTATAATTTCCCAATTATATGAAACACTGCAAAGCATGTGCCTTCCCAAGGTGGTCAGTATAAAAGAAGCATGGGAAAAAGAACTTGGAACTTTGATACCACAGAATGTATGGGAAGAGAGCCTAGAATACATCCATGACTGCTCCATCAATGCCCGGCACTGTTTAATTCAATTTAAAATTCTGCATAGATTACATTACTCCAAAGTTAAACTGCATAAAATATTTCCTGATGTATCACCCTTATGCGAGAAATGTGACTCCATGGAGGCTACCCTTTTACACAGCTATGCCTTATGTCCTAAACTTCAACAATACTGGTGTGACATCTTTAATTTCCTTTCCTTGGTGTTAGAGGTTCAGATAGAACCTGATCCAATTTTTATTATTCTGGGAATTTCTGAGGAGCTTCGGAAGCTTACAGTAGCACAACAGCGTCTTCTGGCTTATGGCTCTGTAATTGCAAAAAAACTGATCCTTCTTTACTGGAAGAAGAAAGAGGTGCCCACCTTCAAACACTGGCTAACAGACATGACAGACACTCTCCACTTGGAAAGAATCAGATTCATCCTGAAAGATAAACTAGGGGCATTTGAAAAAATCTGGCAACCCTTGATCTACCACCTTGATCGATAAGATGATCCTTTAGGCAGTAGCAATGCACTCCTGGGGAGGGTGGGGCAAGGAACTGGGCTTGTGGATTTGATGGGTCAGGGGGAGGGTGGGTTGAATTACGTATTGTGTCTGTTATGCTTTATATTTTATTTTATTTTTATTTATTTTTTGTCGGTGTGTCTTATTGGTTTTGTTTTTCTAAAAGAAACATTTTATGTCTATCCATATTACTTTTGTAAGGAAATGTTTCTCAATAAACATATTTGAAAACGAAATTGTAATCCTGAATATTTCTTGAAGTAAATGTAATTCAATTACATATCTTTTTCAGAGTAATGTAACTAATTACTTTTTAAATGTTACTTTTATTTCGTAATTAAATTACATGAATTTGTTACATGTAACTAAACTATGGTGAGCCGCTATAGTCTCGTCAATGTGTGGGAAACACTGTACATGAAATGAATTAAATTAGAATGACCACTAATGTCCTACCTGTTCCAAATGTAATCAGCCTTTGGGTTGGCAAGTACATCACACAGAAACACAGGAGAATCTGTAGGACTCTCCATTGGCCTCACTATAACTGTCTGTGGAGCATCTGAAAGAAAAACATAGTATAGAAATACATATTATTAAAATCTGAATACAGAACCAACTTAGTCTTAACGGTCCGTGTATATTTTGGTAATTGGATTTTCCCTTTTTGAATGGGAATTAAAAAACAAAAAACGACTGGTTTATTTGACTTTCGTCCAAAAAGTCCAAAACCAACAATTGAATTACGCAGCATTTTTCTTTCATTTTCATTTTTTAATTACACTTTACAAAATGAAATTCAAAGTCAACAGGAACGGAAAAACGGACCAAAAACAAACATTATTCATATTCTCACACCAGAAGCCACGTGCTATATGTCGATTTAATTTCTGAATCGTCCCTGAGCCAATACAATATTTATGGATAAACATAGTCCAGGGGTCGGCAACCTTTTTGCCATGCTGTGCCATTTCGAAATTTTCATGTGAGTTAGTGTGCCAGTAGGTGTCTTTAACAATGTGAAATTAAATACTGGCTACATATTTAGATGGATATGGACATTGAGCAAATGTAAAACACCATTGCACTGTTTTATCCTCACAGACTTCAAGGTTTTAGAACACCCATATTTCCCTCTCCCTCTCTTTCCATTAGATAACAACCATATAGGCAACAAATTCACAAAGCAGGCCTAACATCCAAAATCTGACAGTAGGCATGTTATTCACAGAGCCAATTGAAGATGGAACTGATAGGCCTAATAATAGCGCAGATTGAAAAAAAAAAAAAAACATAATAGGCTAAGTAACTTAATTAACAATAACTTGCCAATTTGAAATAGGCCTTGCCTTGTTAGAAAAAAAATGTTTTGCCTAATAGTCAACGTGATCCCTGGCCCTGCTTCCCATTACTTTGCTCTGAAATGTGCGGTTGATAATTGGTCACTTTGGACGCATGTTTTAGAATGCACCGCTGTCAGACGACTTCAGGAGGGGCAAAGGACATAAAGTTACTTCATGTGCGAAAATTTCTGTTCACGCAGATAGATTGATCCAAACACTGACATTAAAGCCAGTGCGATATAGCCTGACATAGCCCCACCATAATACTGCTGTTCATCCGATGAACATTCGTATTATGGGCGGGCTATGTCAGGGTAAGTGCGATATTGCGCAGACAGCTGAACTTTTCGGTAAAGATGCTCAGCAGGCGTAAATGATGTTGGCCCTGCGATGTGTTTTGTAAGTTAATTGAACTTGCTCACCCACAATGTTGAGCTCTTCAACTCAGTCAGCTGCATTTCCATATGTGCCCAACCACTCTATCAGAGCCAAATAAATGTTGTGTCCGTCAAAGCTGGTTTGATCAAGGAAGAGTACACTGCGCTATAGCCTACTTCTGAAAGTCCCCAAAGTGCTCTGCGAACTCTGACTGAAGCTGGCGCGTGTTCGCAGATATGTGTCAATGTGGTTGGAAGTAGCCTAAACTCCCTTGTGTGTCTGAAATAACTTATCGTTCCTATCTGCCTGATCTTTGAAAGTCTTTTCGCGCTTTGTCTCGTAATGACGTCTAACATTGTATGTTCGACACGCAACACTTTCAAAACGTAAGTGCACACAGCACAAATATTCTGCGGTCCAGGAAGAGTGGAAGGCCCGACCTGTCGGCTTCTTTGCCATCTAAGCAATGCATCAATGGGGCACACCTAGTGGGGAAAATAATTATGGGGAGGGGGGCGCTATTGCTGCATAGTGATTTTTTAAGGTCAATGACATTTCATCATATGTCTGAACATTTTTAATGCATTAAATTATTAGGGTAGTGCAATGTCCGCGTGCCACTTGAAATTCCTTGGCATGCCACTTGTGGCACGCGTGCCTAGGGTTGCCGACCCCTGACATAGCCTATCAATTTGCAATCAGCAACTCAAAGCTCATTACCATGTGATTACGAAAAAAAAGGAGTCACAGGCAATAGGAAAACTTTAATGCAAACATCCCTTTCATCCTTTTCAAGTGCCACGGGAGCACGTCCCAAAAAACTGAGGAGGTTTGCCACCATCCTCTTGATTGATCGCGGAACCCTGGATGATGGACACATCAAATAGGCTAGCCTACTGTATCTAATTAAGACAAAAGACATTTTTTTTATTGAATGAGCTGAGCACAAGTAGAACCTAACTCTGAAGTGTCGGCATAGCCCATAAAATAACAATCGTCAAACAACTTATTCCAGATCCCCACACATCTCTAGTAGGGCCTAAGTCTCACGGACAGTCCTCACTCGTCACCACATATATGTTACCCATTAGTACAGTTAGGCTAGGCTATATTATGTGTCCCTGATTAAAACTGTCTTGGTCAGTTTAATTCATTTATTCAGTCCCATTTTCCTACGATGGGGATAGCCAAGGAGGTGCGTCGACCCGCATTCGATGATAGCCTATAGTAGGCCTAGATATCCGTGCCGTCAGATAAAAATATGACAGGTTAATGATGAGAGGAGGTTTTTGTATAATTGCATTCTTGCATTAGGCTACAGTGTCCACACATGCAACAGGGTAGCCAGTGAAAACTGCTACAAGATCAGATCTAATGTGCATATCTGTTGCGTAGGTCTATAGGCCAATAGCGCATCACGGTAATGTAGCCTATATGCAGCCCTTATTTTTATCCATAAGAATAAGTTTGGTTGTCTAATGTGTTGTTAAACAGTGCCCAGTAGACTACAAATTGCCTAACTCTACTGGTTTTAAACATTTTCATATAGGAGCTCAGTTTGATTTATCTGCTAAACATTGTTCATCTCTGCATCAGCTGGTTGCTGGTTTTACAGCGACGCCACTGCCAGGCTCCTCAACAAACTATGTGCTCTGTTATAAGGCTTTAGGACTATCTGCTGTAGGCATATTGGATCACCTTTCTAGCCTCACAAGCGCCTTGAATCTAGCCTGCCCGGCCATAATAGCCTACCCTGAATCGCAAATAGACCAGACGGGCGGATGCGAATTTGAGCCTATATGGTAAAAAAAAATAAAAAATACGTTGGCACAAACGGCTGTGGGACAGATGATAAGTTTTGCGATATGGTTGCGAATGAAATAATAGCCTATCCGCGCATAGGCCTATCTATAGCCTGCCTCCTGGAACCCGTGCCCCTCCTTTGCCACCCTGAGGAAAAAATCTGGAGCAGCCACTGAGGACACCTCTGTGCTGGCCTCCTGGTGGAGCCTCTCTCCAAGCCTGGACCCTGGCTCTCTCCCCTTGGACTTAGAAAGCCTGGGCATGGCCATCAGCTCTCTCCCCTCTCACACTCCTCCACACCTCCACCGACTCCTCACACATCACTACCCGCATACCAAGCACTCTCCTCCGGGGAGAACACCTCCACCAGCTCCGTTACAGTCACCATTCCACTGAAATGCGCGCATTTATCTGAATGGCGGCTTCCGGTGCGAGAATATGAATAAAGCTTGTTTTTGGTCCGTTTTTCCGTTCATATTGACTTTGAATTTCATTGTATATAGTGTAATTAAAACATGGGAATTAAACAAAAATGCTGCGTAATTCAATTGTTGGGTTTGAGCTTCAAAACGAAAGTCAAATAAACCAGTCATTTTTTGTTTTTTAATTCCCATTCAAAAAGGTAAAATCCAATTACCAAAATATACATGGACCCTTAACCAATCAATATAGGTGAGTGGAGTAACAAAGTGGATGGATAGATTGAGGGAGGAGAAAGAAAAGATATCAGAGCAACATAGGAGCAAAATTTAAGGAATTGGAATGGTAATAGATTAAGCTATAGAGAAAAAGTACCAGAGGAAGAAAAGATAGCAAAGCAACATAGGAGAAAAACGGAAGTAACTTTAAATCTGTGAGAGAAGCCAAGCTAGTCCAGGCCCTTTGACAATTTTTATCTGGGATGAAAGTAAGATGGTATGGTCTTGTACTATGTACGGATGAAATATTCAATATACTCTACTCAATTATATTCTATTCTATTATAGCATAACCAGCCTGTGCTTCTGTTGGCTTCATCATTACATTGGTGCATATTCAAAATGTATTGCAATTCAGATGCAACTTTATAATATACTCAACTGTTAAAACTCTCATGTCTTTTTTTAAAAAAAAAAAAAAGCAAGGAAGGAAAATATTTTGTACATATTTCTACTGGTATGCTACATAGCCTTTCCTCCAATGAATGAGCAAAGGCCTTTAGGGTGAAATGCTTCATTTATTTCCAATTGCCCTGCAAGAACCTATAACGTTTTACTGACAAAGTGATTTCATGATGAGACAGACAGAAGCAGTCTGTTCAAGTATGTATTTTCATACACAGCCTACTATTCTGGAATTCTCTCTCCATTTCGCCCCAGTCTCCTAGCCTCTCACTTGTGGTGCTAAATGAATTTAGTCCAACAACTCAAGCCTTTATTTCTCCCAACTTGGCCCGTAATTCTGCTATGTACGTAGCACCATTATGACGGTACGTAGTACTGCTAAGAAAAATCAGATTGTACGCAAAAAATTTTGTGGGTGACGTGGTTTTGCTTCATTGTATTTTGGAAGCTTTGATATGGGTATATCTGCTCTTACAATGGAGGTATTTGATATTAAATTAAACCGTCCATTGGTACCACTTGATCGAGAACAAGGGCTAAAATAGTTTGCAGTAAATCTTGCCGCCAAACATCGCCCTATCAGAATTTACCAAAATGAACCATCAATAGGCCCTGATGCACATCCTGAAAAGCAAGGGCTGTTTCACCAGGCCAAACCGGTGCTTGAATGTAAACCCTAACCTCATTCACATTAGATTCTGCATTGAATGCAAGCATCTGATAGCCTGGGAGTTCCTATGCTCCTTTGCGCGCTTATTTCATTTCACTCTGCAAAGCAACATGGTACCATGGCCGATTTTCTCGCCTGCTTTCGGTATCCAATCGCAGAACAAAAAGGGATTTGTAGGGCCCTCGATTGCATTTTATGTCACGTGGTGGCTCTGGAATTGGCTCCGAGGTATGTACAGACGCTATGATAGACAGTCGTAGCGCCCCAATAAACGGCTCTGGACAATCGTAAACGATGCTTCCGCTACTAATAATGCAATAGGTAGGTCTCCAGACTAAATATCACTTGTGATTTAGTTTGGAATTCGCCAGGCTAAGCATCTGAGGTCACGTCCATTGAAAGGGATTTCAAGACTGAGATGGACTGGACGATTCAATCTGGAGAACCGTCGGGTGGGATTTTTGATGTAACTCATCTGTTACAAACTTTCATAACACAACTAACAGTTATAATATAAAAGAGACATCTATATTCTGTGTTAAATCGATTAACATGCAATTTGAAACAAATACTAAACAGTTTCATGAGTTTTTGGACACAGGATGATTTGATGAAAAATCAGAACTGTTACTTACAGTGGATGCTCAGTGAATAGTTAGAGGACTGCACTGAACTGAAAGTGGAATGATTGACCAAGCATTGTACGATCCTCCGGTTAATGTCTATAGAAGGCACACCCATCAGGTAACTAGTGACAGTCGTAGTTCCATTTGAGTTCCCTGTGGTATTGTTTATGGTGCTGATGTTATGAAGAGCGCCCACATTCCATGTAATCTCAGCAGAGGGACGAGCAGAGGCAGCATTGCACACTGCAAGGACTTCCACAGCACAACCAGCCAGAGGGGCAATTTTGGGCATAATTATGCTGGGCTCAGCTAGAATGGAAATGAAGTTAAAATGATTTACCACAGTGACCATGTCATGTATAATCAAATGCGCCAAAGCATCAAACATCAAAAGATGATTTCACCATTGTACCCTACATTAACTAACATTCCTCTTTTTATGAATGAATACTTCGTTCCAGACTCATGGATCCATAAAAAAAACATAGAGGGATACACACAATTACAACAATACATATACAACATCAACACACATCAACCTACATACAGTGGTGGTTAGACCAAATTTACAAGGGGGCCAAGGTGGGGCCAGAGTTTTTTTCAAGGGGAAACGTATAGGTTACAAAATGTAGGCTACCACTGAAATAAACTTCAGCATCAAATGATGACCTTCAAAATACTGTCAATCATATCAATCAAGCATATGGAATAATTGAATACACATATTTAATGTGTAGCTTATAAATAAGTAGTAGGAGGGTTTGGGGGTCCTCCCCCAAGAAATTTTTGAAAAAATAAGTTGCCATTTCCTGCAATCTGGTGCATTTTAACAAGTTGTTAGATAACTTCCCATAGCAATTAATTCTTGCTGAGTGTTGTATTTGTAGCCAGTCAGACTTTGCAATCTTTCTTACAGCGCTTATTATCTAGGGATGTCCCGATCCAGCTTTTTGCACTTCCGATCCGATACCAATATTGTAGCTTTTAGTATCGGCCGTTACCGTTACCGGCCAATCCAAGCATGTACTAAAGGCTTAGGGTAGGCCTACTTATTTAGTTGTCAGTCAGACTCATATTGAAAAGGGTTTTACTCTTAAAGGTGCCCCGCCACACAAAACCGTTTTTACCTGTTGCTTTTGGTATAGAATAGGTCTATATGACCTCGAGTTACACCGTGCATGTGAAAATGTAATACTGTCTTCGCTATCGGCAATAGCCCATTAAAAGAAATAGCGGAGAAATTAGGTCAATTTGAATCCATGGTCTGTGCTACGTAGTATAGACAACGTTACAGCCATTGGCTGACTGAGGAGAATTATCGCCCAATCCATGCTCTCCTGTATTTGACTAAAGCCCGCCCCTTGAAATACTCGCGAAAAAGAAGGAATATCCATGAAATGGTAACAGGCAACTATTTTTAGTTTTAACTGAATATCAAGACGTTAGTGAGTTTAGCTTTGGCTATGAGTTTAGCAAACTGTTAACTCATCTACCTGCTAGTCCATCATTTATTCAGTGTCCTGTATATTTTGAGAAGAACTTGTCAACTTGGCGAATTCAACAGTCTTGGTAAGTGTAACGTTAATCTGACTGGATAGGCAAACAGTCGGCTACTCTTGCAATAAGTATCTGATTATGTTGGCTACTGTGACATCCTGACTATGTAGTAAGCTTACCTTTGCAAAGTGGCCGTTTACAATCTGCAAGCTAGGTTGGTGCAGATATCCTCTTTCTCGGTTTCATGATAATATTCCAAGGTTTTTTTTTTCATACCTCGCAATTCGCAATTAAAACTAATGTAAATATTCAGCCCATGTGCTTTACAACGTCGAGCTTCAGCAGCGAATCAGAGCGCAGCCCATTATCACAGTGGAAAAAAACCGGAAGAACCGCATGAAATTTTCGAAGGCTATTCCTACACTCTGCAAACGATCTAATTACGGTCTCCTTGGGCCGTTCTCAGTCCAAGTGAAGTCGCATACCCTATTTGTAGACCTCAAAGAACAATTTAAATACCCTGTAGTGGTGTGGCATGGCACCTTTAAAGTAGACCTTTTTTCCCTCCAGTCATCTACTTCTTGAATTTTTGGTCAACTATTCCCGGGACACCGTAACACCGGGGCACATGAAACTTGGTGGGCATGTAGCCCCAGTAGACTTTTACGGACAAATTGTGTTTGGTCCCCGGGGCCCCTCAATCTTTGAGCTGCCCCCCGCGAAACCCCAAAAATTCAGTTTTTCCTAAAAAACTACCTGACCCGTGACACTGAAGATCATGACATTTTTATGGAATGTTGGTCTCAAGAGCCCACATCAACTTAGCTTATAACCAGTCATTTGTGATTTGCACCCCCATGGTAAAATATGAAAATGCAATATTATACTGCTTTAATTAGATGTTATGAAATGCACCAAATTTAATGTGTATGATGAACCTGACATCTTGTATTGTGGGAATATGTCAAGTTTTGTGGAATTTCATCCATGGGGGGCTATAAAATAAATGAATTTATGTCTACATTTAATGACTTAATGAATTTATGTCTACATTTAATGACATCGACTTTTAGGTGGTGCTATTAAGCGCAAGGTTATGGGTTTGGGATGATAGGTCTACTGTCTCACACACACACAGGGCAGAGAATGTGCATAACTGAGCGGCGGTCATATTTTGTACCGCCATGCGGTACGTCTAGTTTTTTATAAAAGTGTAAAGAGATGCACAATGATCTGAATTTCAATAAAATGAATATTTGAAGTAAAATATTTTACCATTAAGTAACTGACTATGAACATTTGTTGGAAAGAGACAGTGAAAATTCTTATTAATAGGCTAATTAAGCAATTTTTTTTTGCCACTGGCATAAAAAACTTGCCAATATGCATTCCTTATTATAGCCCCATTATTAACTTTTTTGCCATCTGACAGACAAGGATAAATAACTCAATCAAATAACTCCATTCATTCACAATTTGGATAAATAACTCCAGCAGCTATTAATTAATTTATTGTTCAAGCATGAAGAAGTGGGCAGTATGGATGTTGGCTATTCTTGGTGAGTAGGCTAAGCTTACACATCCAACAGGCTGATATTAGCTTGTCATCACATCAGAGTATAATAATTTCACAACTGAAATAAGTCTAGTAGAAGACACAATCTTCCCAAAACAGACAACTCTAGCCTACCATTTGGGATGACTGAGCTGTCCTGGCGAACTAGTCTCTCTCTCATAAGGCGTGCTGAGAAACGGACCGCAATTTCCAGCGAAGCGGATCAGGAGTCTGGATTGGATATTCTGTGCATGCCGATCAGCACAGGGGCCAGGGTGCAGGGGCCAGGGTCACTTCTCCAGGGGCATGGCCCCCCGTTGGCCCCTGTCTAGAACCGCCTATGGCGCTGAAGCAGAGAGGGTTGATCAACGCAACTGTGTTGATGGCGGGACAATCAGACATTCGGAAAAAGACGTTGCCAAATGCAAACATGCATGCGTACTATCTAAAAACAGTAGGCTATTCGAAGTACATTGAGTTTGCATGCTTTTTTTTTTTTTTTTCTCGTCACGTCCCGGTTTGGAAATTCTTTTTTTTTTCTCTCTCTCTCTCGTCACGGCCTGGTTAGGAAATTCCTGAGGCCCGGGACTGGGCTGCGGCCTGGGGGTTGGGGACCACTGCAGTACCACACACAGTGATGACATTGTGCTAACAACATCAGGACCACGAGTGTGATATTGCTTTTATACAACAATTGTATTATCAACTTACTATGTTTCAAGACTCCAAATTGTATTTTCTATTGTTTAGTTTCAAATTTTAGTTCGTTCATCTTCCTCCCCCAAAATACAGTACAGACCAAAGGCTTGGACACACCCCCTCATTCAATGCGATTCATTTATTTCCAGAACAATTTATATTGTAGATTCTCACTAAAGGCATCACAATTATGAATGAACACATATGAAATGATGTGCTTAACAAAAAAAGTGTGAGATTATGACAAACTTTTGTACCTGAACCCGATCAAGGAGGTTTGGGGTGAGCTGGACCGCAGAGTGAAGGCAAAAGAGCCGACAAGTTCTCAGCATCTCTGAGAATGAATAACTCTTCAAGACAGTTGGAAAAACATTTCAGGTGACTACCTCTTGAAGCTCATCCAAAAAATAAAAAGGGGACAAAGCAGTCATCAAAACAAAAAAAGAATACTTCGATGAAACAAGAATATAAAACATGTTTTCAGTTCTCACACTTTTCTTTATTAAGTACATAATGCCACGTGTTCATTCATAAGTTTGTTTATTTTGTAGATTGTCACTGAAAGCAACAGTCATGAAAATAAAGTAAATAATTTAATGGGAAAGTGTGTCCAAACTTTTGGTCTGTACTGTAGTTCTAGCTGGCTAATGTGTCAAAAACAGACTAATTGCAAACGGTTCAGATCTTTACTGAAAACTTCAAACTTGTACAGAAGGTTAATCCTCTATAATAACTCCAACCAATGACTGTAAATTTTGCATCTGAATAAAGTCTGTCTCAAATTGCCTGCAATATCAATATTGACCTGTAGATGTCAGCCAAGTACCACGAATGTCAGAGCCTTTTCTACTTCATATAGGATAACAAGAAACTCAATGGAGGATGAGAGCTCGTCGACTCGGTTGAAAATGCGCACTGATTAACAAATGTAAAGAGTCTCCAGGGTGCTTGTTAATCAGTGCGCATTTTCAACCGAGTCGACGAGTTCCATCGGACCTAATTGTTGTATAAAAATATAGTGCATGAGTCCATCAATATGATGTGTATCTAGGTTTATTTATTTATTTAGCTGATGCTAAAGAAATGACGCAACTTACAGATCTCAATTATTTCAGGGCCAATCTCCACTAGAGCAGCTAGGGCTAAGTGCCTTGCTGAAGGGCACAACAGTGGTGACCGGGATTTGAACCCATGTCTTCCAAACTACTTTGCTTGCGAGTCAGGCTCTTTAACCACAGCCCTACCACTGGAAGGGATTGAAAAACAAAGCAATTTATATTAAAAAAAACGTGTAATGGATGCCAACTAGCTCTGCTAGCTACTGGCAGTATGTAGTAAATCCTCACATCCCTAGCCTCAAGAACACTTTTAACCTCTCAGCCAGAGGCCAGGCTTTTCAGGTCAGTGGTTAGAACATTTCACTCCCCATGCCATGGGTCTCTTGTAGTTGAAGAGATTGTAGGTTCGAGACCCATGTGTGGTGCTTATAGACTGCTGCTAAGAGTGCACAAGTTCACCACTGCATTTCATATTTTAAGCGGTAAAACATGTTTGTGTTACAGTAAGGTAAAAAAAAAAAAAGTATGATATATTACTAGCCAACATGTCGGGCATACGGAAGGCTATAATTTAAGAACAACTTTGAATTAAGATGGCTTTGGAAACTTGGCCCTTGTCGATTATTGCTTTTAATGTTAATTTGTGGTAATAAATATTTACCATTAAAAAGTATTTTGTACGTACAATAATATCTGTATGATATTCATGCTGTTTTAAAAGTCATGCTGTTAAGTTCCAGTGTTATATACACCTAATCTAAATCTATCATGAATTGTTTTGAATTTAAAGGAATTACAATTCTACTTCCTGCAATTCAAATTTGAATTGTAATTCCACTTCCTGTTTGCAACCTCAATTCAAATTCAAACTAAAGAATTGAATTGGAATTTAGGGGTCATTCTCAATTCAATTCAGAATTTTGTACAAGCCTGCTGCAAACTATGAATAAAAAAACACCACATCTGGTGGAAACAGCCAGGGCCTTACTACACATCAGCATAACAGCAAATGCATCGTAACAATCTAGCAGGATTTTGTTAAATGCAATAAAAAAATAGAAGATTCACATTACCTTGGACCAAAAGCTGGATTTCTTTGACAATGGGTTTATGTTGAAACAAAATGAACTTGCATATGTAAATACCCTCATCTACAACTTTTGCCATCTGCAACTGAATCGTTGCGTTACCTTTTGCTGGATTACCAACAAATTTTAAACGTTCTTTGAGTCCATTGATATGTTCATGCTGAGTGGTCCCATCCAGTAGTATGGTGTAAATTTTTATGTCCGTTTCCTTTCTTTTCATCCATTCAATCTGAACGATTTCTTCATGAAATTGTTTTGTTATGCAGGGTAAATTAACATCTCTTCCAAAGTCGGCTGTAATGGTATCGATCTGTACAGTTTCTACAATAAAACAGAATAAAACATATGTTATAACAGGATCAATTTGACCCAAACCCAAAATGAATAATATATTCAACAAATATAAACAAATAGTTGAAATTATTATTTGTCTTTTTACCACTGAAAGTGAGCAATTCCCTTATGAAAACTATTGAATTGGACTACACATTTTAGATCAACTATAACTTTAAAAGGGCATTTAATTCATTTTCTGCAATTGAGTCCCACTAGCCTGGGAGTTCCCATGCTCCTTTGCGCGCTTATTTCATTCCACTCTGCAAAGCAGCATGGTGACCATGGCCATTTTTCTCGCTTACTTTCGGTATCCAATCGCAGAACAAAAAGGGATTTGTACGGCCCTCGATTGCATTTTACGTCACGTGGTGGCTCTGGTATTGGCTCCGAGGTATGTACAGACGCTCTGATAGACATTAGTAGCGCCCAATAAACGGCTCTGGACAATCGTAAACGATGCTTCTGCTACGAGAAATGCAATAGGTAGGTCCCCAGACTAAATATCACTTGTGATTTTAGTTTGGCATTCGCCAGGCTAGAGTCCCACAGTTCTAAGAATCAAAACAAGGTTGTTTACTATCCTCCATGTGGAATTGTAGAGTTGGAGTCAATTTCGAACAGCAAAGTCCTAACGCGAACGCGAAACACTTTACATTGAGCCAATGTAACCTCAGATCTTACTTTCGGTTTCCAACCGTCATTGATTCAGTGTAAAGTGCCTGCTTTCTTCTGCGTTCACGTTCGGTCTGTGCTGTACCAAATTATTTTGTTCCACTCACTAACTAGCGCATTTACCCAGCTCTTTAAACAGGGCTATGCTTGAATTCACTCCAGTATTTTCCTTTAAGTTGTAAAAATAATGTAATCATTTAACATCAATATTATAGTGAGGACATTTATTTTAAAACATTTGCAGACAGATAACAGTTGGAGGGACTCATATTTGATGACATGTGGAAGTTGAACAGGATCTGTAGTCTTGAGACCTGATTGTACTGTAGTCTAAACGCCTCAGAAACTGACAATTGGTGCAGCTGATCAGACCATCTGGCACAACATCCTATTTGCTTAATGGCCTTTTTGTGATGTCATTCAGTCTAGCTCAGCTCTAATGTTAAGCCTATGGGGAAAAGTTGTAAAAGAAACGGGACTTCAGAAACGGGAAGTCCTGCCTCGCAGTGAGAAGAGCCAATCGTGTCGAAGCAGCATGATGGACGCTTACCTTTTGTTTATTTCCTCTGTCATAGCCATGTGGCGGACGTCTGCACAGACGCAGTGAGCAATTGGTGTTTAGAATAAGTCTTTTAAAGTGCTATTTGGGCAACGTCCGTGACGATATTGACACCATTCAATTACGATTTCTCCCCATTCATTTACATAGGGCTTTGCACTTACTAAGTCAAAATAACTCCCCGAAGGTGTATCCAAGATCGCTGCCGAGTGAACAGACTTGCCTTAGAAGGACTTTGTGTTAGCTCAATAGCTCTCCTTACTACTCCTGCTAGTCTGCCTAGTGAGTTCTCCTACTACTATAAGCCACCTGTAGGTCCATCTTTGATACCACCAGTGAATCTTCCAATGTTATCCACTTCATTGAGCAATGTGAAACTTTCCTAGATCAGATACCACTCTCCAACCATGACCGACTAGGAGAACTGTCTTAAAAGGTTACAGCAAATAGTTGGTGGAGTCAGGGGCGCCTGCAGGATTGAACTGTAAGATAGCCTACACACAAATACTGAGGCGTTCTTCTGTAAAGATCAACTTATACATGAACATGAACTACTTGTACGTATGAACGATAATCTCTGCAGGGTTTTTGGTTTTATGCATATTTACACGCTCAACTAACGCCAGTTGAGAATTGCAATTATGCACTGCAAGATTGACCTTACTTGAGCTGTTTGTCATATGCAATTCAAGTTCCATGGTGATGATTAACCATTATTCATAAAGAATAGTGGCTGCATTATGTTTGTAAGGACTCATCACATGTCAATATTTGTTGCGCACAAGAACCATTTGATGCTATAACCGAGGGTTTCTCCCTGGTGATATTTAGGAAATACTCGCAATACAGACGAGAGAACCCCAAACTTGGATCAATTTTCCATGTCTGATCCACTGTTGGATACAAAGCTTAGGCCCTACCTCTCTGTTGGATATAAAACAATGTAGCCTACTCTAGCTCATCCGTGAAATCTACTTGCACTTTATCCAGCCTATATGAGATTTTGTGCTAAATGTGTTGTGGTATAATATGTCTTTAATTAGGCATTCTGTCTTTGGGTCTGTTTGGTTCAAATGCTGACATTACACGCAGTTCCTATTGAAAAGGAGGCAATGAGTAGCAATCAATGGTGTTTTTTGCCCCCAACAGCACCTTCAAGGCAGCACAGCCTAAAAGGCACTGCCCTTGCCCCATTCCTAACCCCAACTCCCTCAACCCTGGTTAAACCATAGGCTACACCAAAACACATAATAAAAAGACAAAACAAAATTAGCAACTAATGAATGATGCATGAGCAACACAGACAAGACTGTGTTGAGTTTAAACAGGAGCACTGCTGAGAATGACTGTATTTTCCAGGGGAGAACGCAAAAATTACAAAACAAAATGAACTCTGTGCAAGTAGCCAAATGAAAGGAATTAATGAGGAGTAAAATATCAAAAGTACATGCCTCTTGAAATATGTATTCCATAACACTTGTTACAGAAAGCAAGATAAATTTAGTTATACATGAACATGAACATGAACTACTGGGAACTAAAGGTGCAGGGAAGCCTTTTGGATACATGCACATGGCACTTTAGAATCTCAGGGTTTAGATGAGGAACTAAATTTATCTTGCTTTCTGTATAAACTGTTGTGGAATACATACTTAAAGATGCATGTACTTTTATAACCAATGTATGTAAATATTGTATGTTATTTATTCACAAAGAATTGCTAGTGGGCGTTGCCTTCTATTTGACTGATGCATTATTATGTGGCAACACCTTGGCTAGGATGGGTCTAGGTACCTTACGCCCCTTTTTACACACACCTGTCTACATTCCATTATCTAAAGCTTTACCGCCCTGTCTCTCCAAGGACTCTGAGGAAGATGTAGCACACATCGAAACGTTAGTCATTATGCTTTGCACCATTTAATAAAAGTTAAAAGCTAAAAGTCATCTGTGTTGCACCGACGTTCTCTCTTTCACATTGACTCTGTCCTGCTCTGGTTGCACCAGAGCTTTTCTTTGTTTCTGGATTAAGCTTTTATGTCTGCCTTTTTTCTCACTAACTACATGAGTAAAGTTGAAGAGAAACCAAGTGATATGGTTCTGTCATGAGCGTAGGCAATAACGTGACAACCATGTAGATTGTACTGAATAGAACTGCCGGTTTATTTTTGACGTGACCCTGTCACCATACGTAAGCAACTACGGTGTACCGTACATACACGTATCATCACAGGTTCCAAAGCCAGACCAGTATCTCAAGTACTTTGCTTAAGACTATCAGGCTCTCTGTCTGAAGTGGAAATGGGACAAAAACATACCTGTCTGGAGCCGCAAAAATCTAAAAGCCTTATATAAGGCAACATAGCCTGTCAATACATAAGCTCTATGTCTACTATTAAAATGACTGAGTAGGCTACAAATACAAAATGAACATTTATGATTAAATGTTTATTTTCCCTGCAGCGCGTCCTGGAGAGAATTACGCACCACGTGACTACTGATGTACGATAGGCCTATTGCTGCTTCAAGTTTAGCCTAACTTCCATTACAATATTACGGTGTTAGGTTTTGTTGGTCTGATTTGTAGGTCTCCATAGCAAAAAAGTGTTAAACAATTAAATGTTCTCTTCAAATGTCAATAACAATAGAATTCACTGTTCAATAACAATAAACTGAACGCAAAAAACAGCAGCCTGTCGTTGAAACGCAGCTTTGAAAATACAACGGCAGCCTTTTGAAAAGGTAACTCAGATGCCAAGTTAAGTAGCCTAAGTCAGTGCAAATGAGAAAAATAAATAAAACAATCTTTTAATTCTCCCCCTTACTCAGCGTCAGACATTAAATAAATTGGTTACAATCACGAAGGAGTAATGCAGCCTGCAATTAAAAGGCACCTTGCCTTCAACAGTCAGTAGTTAGTAGAAATTAACAAAATTAAAATAAGACAGATAAATTTCTGTGCATTCTCTTCTCTTAGGTTGGCAAATGCCACGAAGTCCGTCTAACTGTCAAATGCAGCTGCATCCTTCTCTTCCCCCCTCAGCTACAGACACCTAGGCTACATCATCGGACCTGACCTTGCACTTTGTAAATCATCACTGTTGAGTGTGTGATCGTGATGGGCGTCTTTGAAGTCTCTCAGGGATGAGAAGTGGGAGAGCGTGCCTCGTTCTATCCCTGACTGTCAGCTTGTGTTCCAATGACAAAACGGCTTCCAGCATTTGAAGTGCAAATTTCTCATATCAAATAAAATTAAATATATACAACTACATACATTTTTACAGCATAAGAATGTTTGTGTCATGTTTAGCCCCTAAGAAACCATATAAAATATATATATATATATATCTTTTTCCATTTTCACACATTTTTGCAAAACCTCCAATGAGCCACTAGGGGGTGCTAAAGAGCTGCATTCGGCTCAAGAGCTGCGGGTCATCGACCCCTGTTCCAGTCCAACATCAAGCCAGTAAAAGGAAAGCAGCTGTGGGTTAGCAGTGGGAGCAGCTAGGTCAACCAGAGGAAATCCTCTTTCAAGCCACTAAGAGCCAGAGATGTATGATGAAAGGTAGCAGTCAGGCGCGGAGCCAGAGGGGTGGCAGGGGTAGCACTAGCCTCCCCTGGAACGTGATTGGCCACCCCGGGTGCGCCCCCACCCTACCCCACCCGCTCCCCGAATTTCATTCGCTACTGATGATTGACAGTTCAGTTAAGCGCACGTCTGTAAGAAGTGCCTTTTTTGAGCCAGAGAGCAATAGTCAGAGCTCATGCAGCACTTGAGTCAGCCTGAGAAAATATCACTGTGATGTAGGCCTAATTTTTAAAGAATATATGTGACCATCAACATTTACATGGATAGGCTACATTGTGCCTTTGCAAGATACAGCGTACTGTAATATAAGGTACAGTATATAAGGTGCAAGCTATCAGTGACATTAAATAGCTATTTGAAATCAATCAAGGCATCAATGTTGTCTCAAACTAGCGTGCTAAAATGGCGTGCTTCTTACATCCAAAACCGAAATTTCTGATCGATGAATTGCTTTGCACTATAGTCTATAGAGACTATTCATTACATATCTAGGCAACATCTACATCTATATCTTTTGTAGAGGCTATCAAATAAAAGTAGCCTATATAATCTGATTTTCACATGGGGTGGTTTGCCAGTGGCTTGACAGCAGCACGCAAGTAAATTAATGCTTAATGCAAGTTAATTCCCGTGTGCTATTCTGCATCTAAAACATCAACTTTTTCTCCATTACACTGCTCTCACAGCATTTGTCAAACATGCACAATATGCACATCAAAATAAAGTGTATTTCAAGTGGTTTCAAATGATACTACTAACTAATTGCTGTGGTAAATAGTTCGTTAGAAAATCAACTTTTAAATTAGTTACATTTAACTATTGCGCATATTGCATTACTTCCGTAAAAACCCTTTTCTCTGATCAACTGCACAGCATTTGTATAATTCTAGGCTGTAGAATATGTGAAGGCACACGATCTGAACTTGTAGAACCTGCAATGTTACTGGTTGCTAGCCAAATGCTTCACCAGACAATTAAAGAAATGAATGGTTAACCTTGATCATAGCCTGCATTACAACATTCATCAGATCAATAGCTTGACATGCTCCTGTAGCTCAAGCTATTCACTTCAGGGATATGATCTATATGGTTGCATGAGTAAAGACCTATTTTTAAGGTTGTCTACAGAAAGAGAATCTGAAAAATATAAATTAACTGTTAGTTTTAATGTTTTTCTTCAGGCTGTGAAAATAGGGGAAATATTTCACTAATTCTTTTAAAATTAAAATTGAAATAAATCTTAGTTCTTCTACTACTAGAGGAATAATGGTTGATAAGAGCAGAATTCTGAGTAATACTGTCAATGGTGAAAATGAGAGGGGTGTTGAGCAAGTGTGTGTGTGTGTGTGTGTGTGTGTGTGTGTGTGTGTGTGCGTGTGTGTGCGCGCGTACCATATGCTGTCATGTGCACAAAGATGGGAAGACTACTTTTTTTGTCATATTCATTGGGCCCCCTGAAATATCCTTGGCCACCCCCTGGCCACCCCAAGTACAAAAGTCTAGCTCCGCCACTGGTAGCAGTCTCCTTTACGCTCACCTGAACCATCTAAAGAGGAAGGGAGTGGAGTGAAATTGGACCAGCAAGTGCCAGGTCTGCATAGACACACTGAAGAGCCTACCAGTCCTAATCCACCCTTGCACTTCCAGGTACAAAAAACGCTATCCTATGGGAACCTCCCAAAATACCCCCCCCCCCAAAAAAAAAAGTCTGGGTTTGTTTCAATAAGACATCAGTGGTGGGAAATCTTGTAATTCCAAATAATTACTACTACTACTACTACTACCACTACTACTTCTACTACTACTACTACTATTACTACTACTACTACTACTACTACTACTACTAATAATAATAATAATAATAATAATAATAATAAACAAAAACAACAAGAAGAAGAAATGGTGTTGCACCAACCTTCAAAGGCTCTGCAGATGCAGAGTAACATAATAAGGATCATCCTTTTTTATCATCTCCGTTTCCTGGAAGAGATGGTCACTGCCCAGTCAATTCCTGCATATCAAAATAAAAATAAGGGTTCTTTTAAAATGATTCATCAACTTAAATCTTTTTTAGTTAAATTAGATATTCAAGGGAAATGCTAGCCTAGTAAACCAGTGCCACCCGCTGGGCAGCAAAATGTTTTGTCTGCGAGTGGGTCTAGCCTCGCATCATTCTCCAATTCTGCCAGAATGCCAGGAATCTGGCAAAACCAATCATGACGCAGAGATGTGCTTTGAATCAAAGCGGGCGGGGTTTAAAACCAATCATAACGCAGAGATGTGTTTCGACTCAAAGCGGACAGGGTTTTGAGGGAGTGACGACAGAGCATTGACCTAATAGGCACAGACATGGTTTGAAAGACAACGGGTTGTGCTCATCAACAATCTCAGACATCTGAAGAGAAGAATGCTTGCAGCTCAGAAGTAAGCTACGTAGTTGAAACATGCAGAAAAAGTGTGTAGTTGAATAAGGCAGAATAGGCCCCTAAATTAATTATCTGGAGTTCATCATAAACTTTAGCACCGGTTCATTTGTTGTAGGCTACATAGCCTATCCTCAGGGTGCCTATACCTTCAGAAAATATAGGCCTATATGATATATGGGAAAGTTACTTTTCACTGGGAATTAGGCTACTTTCTTGAACTTTTATATTTCCTCAATGTAAAAGATTTCTTATGAATTGTAGGCTTACTGTAGCCTAGAAATCTAGACGTACCCTAGCGGCAGCAAATTAATTTGCTTAGCCTGTACGTCTAGTAGCAAGCCATAAGGAATTTGATTGGATGACGCCGTTGGTAAAGGCTAGCCTGGCAAATGCCAAACTAAAATTCACGAGTGATATTTAGTCTGGAGACCTACCTATTGCATCTCTCGTAGCGGAAGTATCGTTTACAATTTTCCAGAGCCGTTTATTGGGCGCTACAAATGTCTATCATAGCGTCTGTACATAGCTCAGAGCCAATTCTAGAGCCACCACGTGACAAAATGCAATCGAGGGCCGTACTAGTCCCTTTTTGTTCTGTGATTGGATACTGAAAGCAAGCAAGAAAATCGGCCATGGTCACCATGCTGCTTTGCAGGGTGAAATTAAATAAGCGTGCAAAGGAGCATGGGAACTCCCAGGCTAGGTGAGGCGAATTTCGCATCGCAGTACCCCTATTCATTTCAATGGGACACGTCCGCAAAGCATTCTAGTTAAGTGGTGGTAGGTGGTAGCGACAAAAGTTCAGCAATGCCCAACTTTATGCAAATGAAAGCGTCCGTCACATCCAGTGAGGGCTATAGTCATTCAACCACTCAACAGTAACTGTCTCCCTAGGAAAATAGTCATTCTCAGTAGTGGCCATGAAAAAACACGACTTTAAAATAAAGAAACAAGGGATTTCCTACCAAGCATTGCGCTCGGCTGTAGTTTAGCTATGGGGGTTATGCTCATTTGTACCAGCCCACATTGAGGCTGCAAGTCCTCAAAAGGGGGGTAGACTACTTGGAACAGCGCACAAATTTCAGTGTAAGCAACTCCCGAAGTAGTCATATGAACATTTAACGTTAAATCAATATCGGGGAAGACAACATTTTCCTTTTTGATTTTTTTTTCCAAATCTTTCTGGTTTAGGCTACCCTGGGTTAGATTTGGGTTAAGCGACCGTCCCGAGACGATTAGTAATGAAGATAATTTAGCCTACTTTAGGCCTACTTTTGAAATGTAGCTTATTGATGGCGTGGTGATGCATCCCATTTGACCATCCATTGTTTACAATCGTGTAAAATGCATGCTGTTCGGTTAACATGAGAGTAGTGGCAGCTGTAGGCTCCCCATTGGTTTCATTTTCACAGCGGAAACAACAGAAAAGACAACGGAGACACACAAAGTATTTCGGGGCCACGCCAAGTAAACGGCTGTGAACGAAATGTAAACAATAAACGTAGCCTACCAGAAAATATTCGCGAACGACCTTTTCCCGTATGGATGCCGAGCAAGAATCCGAAACGTGTGCCCCGGAAATCATCCGAGGCTCCACCTCAGCCTCTACAACAAAGCATTAAAGACTAGCCTATGAAACTGTTCTCCAAATGCAAAATGTTTTCGTAAATTATTATGTAGGCTGCTGTTTGTGTTATAGACTATATAATAATAATAATAATAATAATAATTGATAACATAGAGAACAAGTGTAGACGATCCTTAAATTAGGCCTATATGCATAGAGCAACAAAACCATATCTGCAGTTTATTGTAAGTTGTTAAGTAGGGTAGCCTAGGCTTGCCATGTTTCAAACTTAAAGTAGGCTGAAGCTACTGTATCTATATTTGGATGGTGCATTGTGTATTCAAACCTGTTCTCATTTTGGACACACAAAAAGTAGAACGATGTGTTAATTTCACTTTTATCATCATCACTAATTCCATTTCTCAACCTCTCTCAACATAAACGTATAAATTACAAGCATATTACTAGATATATGGGTTCATGTGACATATCTGTGTTACACTTTTGCCTTTGTATTTCGAGGTCTCTGGCAAAATGAAATATATGCAGAAATGTGTTGAAACGGTCTATCCGTGTATTTCTTTCAGTAGGGTATGCCAAAAATGTGTTGCAACTGTCCCCACTCTCTGTATCTCCCTCTCATAGGGTATGATAGGTTAAGATTCTTGCAAACAGTCTTTAAAAAGCTTATTATTGTATTTCAACTTACTGTACATGCTGCACAATTGTGTGGAGCCTAGGTTGGATATCAAGTAAGAACTGTAAGTACTGTAAGGAACTGGCTGGATACTCGCGTTAATCCAGAAGATTTGACAAACACAAAGTAAACGAAAAATACTGTCCGTAGGTTATTACCAGGATGGACACCATACACAAAACAAAAAGGCATCCACGCCTGTCATGTCAAAAAGGGACAACAGAAGAAGCGTGTGGGGGCAACAACAATACACGTCATCAATAGGCGATCGTTACACTAGGCTATAAAGATTAGTTAACGTCTTGGACAAACGATAGCATAAACCAAATGACAAAACAGTTAAAAAAAATGGTTGAGAATAGAAAGGAAAAGAGAAGGATAGCAGGGATAAGTCTAGATGTAGACTCAATACCATGATCTACAATATTATGAAGAAATTAACACTTTTATCACACACACACATAGCCTACAGAGAGAGAGAGAGAGTACACATTAAGTGTATTAATGTGTACTGTTTATATGCCAGCCATTGTAATAGATGTTCTTTTTTTTACATAAAAGACAAATATCAAATATAAATATATAGTACAGTATCTATTTGTAATTTGTTAGGCCTACTTACTTCCCAGGCTGAAAAAATGTGCTTTCTTTGTCTTGACATGTGATATGTGTTAAATATCTAGTTCAGAGACAGACAAAGAGAAAGAGAGAGACTACAGACAGACCACTGATAAGCAACCATAAACATGTTTTATCACCTGCCTAGCAGCTGTTCGAATCCGTTTACTGTAAATCTATTGAAGGAGGGAGTTGTTTTTTTCTAGAGGTAGGTCTAATCTTAATAATGTGATGCCAGTATGGCAAGCCGAATGAGCATTTATTCAGATAGCTTGATATCAGGCATAATTTTCATGTACATGCAAACCATTTCTGTCCACTAGTTAACTATAGTGAACCCTTTTTGTGCAAACTAGTTTACTAGTGAGGGCCAAAATGTCCACTAGTTAACTTGTGGGCATGGTTGACATCTACTAGTTAAAGGATAGCTCCGGAGTAAGTTTAAGCATAGCCCTGTTGCACAAGCCATCTAACAGCAATATATTTCGCATGGAATGAAAGAATTTTGAACAGCATAGACCCAACGCGAACACGAAACACGTTACATTGAGTCAACGGCACCTCAGATCTTACTTTTGGTTTTGAATAATCAGTTTCCATTGATTCAGTGTAAAGTGCTTATTCACTTCAGCATTTGCATTCGTTCTATGCTGCTCCAAATGATTAATTTTTCCACTCGCTAACAGGTGCACTTACCATACTCCTTCAACAGAGCGATACTTGAATTCACTCCGGAGCTATCCTTTCACTAGTGATGCACAGCATGTTCACTTAACTAGTGAACATTGAAATACACACTTGTTAACTAGTTAACCACTTTAATATTTTACTTGTCAACTTGTAGGGTACAATTTTTTTTACTAGCTGATTACTGGATGTCAAGTTCCCACTTGTCAACTGGTATGTAATTTAGCCAACGCCAACTGCTTGAACATTTATTCTGATATCAAGCCAACATTTTTGTCAACTAGTTGTAACAGGTGGCTGTTACTGTGTTTTAAATTTGTCAGCTACAAGCCACCATAACCGTATTCATCTCTGACACGCCCTAATGACAGCAAAAATGCCTACTAGTTAACTAGTGAACACATTAGCTTCACTTGTGGGAGATACCTGAAATGCCCACTTAACTATTAAAGGTCAAAATGCATACTCCTCAGCATGGACGTCGTTAGGTCCATTTTTTCCATAAATTTCCCCCAAGCCCCCCTAACGCTGGGCAGATGATTTTCATTGTATGTAAATTACATCAATTCTTAGCGGTTATATTACTCGCGGAGTTAACGTCAGATACGCGATCTCCGGACACCATCGGATTCAGTAAGCTCCAAGCTTTCCAATGGTACCAGTCTCACTACCAGTCACTAATTGCTTTGATAAACGGTCCACGAGAAAGTCCACTTTAAGTACATGTGAAATTTCTTGAACTCTCCAGCTCTGCCTGCATCCACTGAGAGCATTTTTTTCTTGTTGCAACTGATGACGAACTATGCTTCAAATTGAGCAGGAAAAAATAGTCTAATCTGAAGTTTGGTAGGCTATAGTCTGATCCAGAAAATTTCTAGGCAACATATTCTCCAAAAATTGAAGTATGAAATATAATTTAGCCTGTAGTCTATGCCAGATTAGTTTGTCCTACATGCATTGATGGACATATTTCTTTGCTATAGATAGCATATATTTTAGTAGCTATTGTATGTTGATTTTGCAGAATAAATGTTTGAGAAACTTTCACATTTGACTGTATCGTTAGATTTCCCTAGGATTTGAACTAAGCTAGTTGTTACAGTGCATTAGACTGAAATAAATATGCAGCCATATTTAGAAAAGAACAGCCTAGTTCATTTACACCAGTCATTGATGGAGATATTTGCAAACATCTCTCTTCACAAACCAGTCTGATGAATTGATTTAGACTCATTTTGTTAATAAAAATAGCCTAAGATATGAGATATTCTGATAAATGTCATTCAAGTAATAAATAGTTGGCAAAAATTTTCGGCTATACCCCTCTGGGGCTAAGCCCCCCTTGACTCTTGATCCTAGTGACGTCCATGCTCCTCAGCTAGGTGAAAGCTTGTGCGGTTTGACTAGTTAACTAGTGACTTTGAAAAATATGCACAAGTTTACAAGTGAAGGCAAAAGCCCCCACTTGTTAACTCGTTGGAGTAAATCAATGTCCCTAGTTAACTATCATAAATGGCTTGCTAGCAAGCTAGGTGATGACAGTGTGGTCAAAATTCTGAAATACAGGTATTCAGGCAACATAGGTGTTGAAGTCCAAAAAGATCTTTATTAACGATATTCATAATTTTCCAGACAACAGCGTGCCCACTAGTTAACTAACCTACTTGATGTGTCCTATGTCCAAACTAGTGAACTAGTGGAGTTGTAAAATGTATACTAGCAAACTAGTTAAAGACTAGTTAAAGACAAACTAGTCAGCTAGTTGTGCAAAATTGTAATTAAGAGGCGGAGAAATCTGGAAATTGAGGCTTTCCATTGGCTACCCAAGTCCAAATTGGACACATCAACTAATCACAGCACAAAATTCCTCCCACCACATTTACATGTGGCACACATGTTGGCATGCTGACACCAACAGGGAACTGTAGCTAGTAAACTAGTGGCTTCACTGTGTCACTGCATGTAAACTACTAGAGGCAAATTTGCTCACTAGTTAACTAGTGGAGACACAAATGAGGTACAAAAATGTCCACTAGTTTACCATTGTGCACATAAACATCAACTAGTGAACTAGTGGTGACAATTTCCATCCGACTAGTTAACTAGTGTGGTGCAAAAAGTGTCACTAGTAACCCTAATCCCAACCCTAGTTAACTAGTGGTGCAAAAAGTGCCACTAGTTAACTAGTATGCCCAAAACGCCGACTAGTCAACTAGTGAAGGCCATTTCAGCCCCACTAGTTAACTAATGAGATGCCAAAACAGTTACTTGTTAACATGTGGCCAAAATCCCCACTAGTTTACTAGTGAGGGTGTTGTGGGCCTAACTAGCTATAGTCTTATGCATATTCCGTTCACTAGTTCACTAGTTCACTAGTTATACCTAAAAACAAATGTTTAAATGTCCATACACCGAGGCCAAGTGTTGACATACACATAGTTGTCCAAATAATGATAATGGCTACAAATGTCAAATAGTGTAACTGGTTACCCCCGATGACCCATTTGACATTGTACTGTTTCAGTAGCCTAGAACTCGACACACTGTAGCAGTAGCAAATTGAATTTGCTCAGCGAGTACTGTATGTCTAGGCACCAGCCATAGCTCAGACCTCGATTGCGTCTGAGCTGTTTCTGAGCTGTTTACGCTCTTGGTTGTATTCAGACATCGTGGTGTTTAGCTAATCACAACGTTATATCTGGACAGGGAGTTTTGGGGTGGGTTTAGCGTTGTTTAGTGCTTGTTAGTTGCTAGTCGTGCTGTTGAGTTTTAGCAGTTTTACCGAGGGGGTCTATCACTTGTCTCCAGACCTTACATTCATGTGTGACATGTCAGGCTACTGTTTCATGCCAATTTGATCAAATGTAGGATGAAAAATTAATAATTTCTGATGGAAATGACATTACTTTATGTAATTTAAATACAGTAGATTCATTGTCATTTATTGTCCTTTCTGCCATTGAAGTAATAAGGGCAGTTTGTGTAACCAATCTAACACAAATTGTATATCCAGTATTTCTCAGTAAAAATTATGGGCAATTCCAGTGTTATGGACGTGACATTTTCATGCATTATTGATGAACAAAATGCCACATAAACTCACAAACACAAACACAAAAAATGAATATAATAATTTACATCATAAAAATATGAGCCTTTCAATTTGCGTTATGGACGTGACGAAAAATGTTTTTTTATGGGAGAGTAGTTTTTGCTGTGAAGTCTGTGAAATTTCTAGAAAAAAACGTAAATATTAATACATTTATACCAAACAGGACACTTCAGTAAATACAGAGAAAGACTTAGAGGGTAAGCGTACCCATTAAGCCCACCAAAATCTACTTTTAGCTGTTTTTCACTGATATCGACATGTTTTGCAGGGGAAATAACTTGTCAAGCTGCAACATTAATCTCTTATCTAAAAATATATGTATTTATTTGTATAGGTTTTTAAATAAATAATAAATACATTTTACATAATAAGTCAAAAGTCTGGCATGGGCTTAATAGGTACCGTGGCACCATTTAAGCCCACTGGTGTTCTCAATAAGCCCATGCCATATTATTTTAATACATTTTAATAAATTATTGTTTTTCAAGAATATAAAACGGCAAATTATCAATTCAGTAACATGTTATATAGACAGAAAAAAGAAAATAACTTCTCAACTAGATCAAGGTCTCCTCAGGTGAAGACCTAAATCTCCTTTATACCTAGCCTACTTTAGAGACTGTGAAATGAGTGATTATTTGATTAGAAAGTGCCAACAGTGTACCCCTACCAATGTTAAAACCAGATATTGATTATTTTTTTCTCATTATCTACCAGAAAACAAGTGATTTTATATCTGTAAATAAGTTTAAAGGGCGAAAGAACTAAAATAAGGATTACTATCAACATTTCCAGACAAGAATTTAGAAAAACTGGTTACAGGGAGGAAATCCCCATTGAAATACATTGATGTGGGCTTAAATGGTGCATAGTGGGCTTAATAGGCGTCCTACTGATGAGTGGTCAAAATTGACAATATATTCCTTTCAAAAATTACAGCTATGTTAACAACATCTTGCAAGAAACTAAAATATAGTCTAAACTAAATATGAAAGCTAATATTACTTTGAATACATTTATGAAAATTAAATTATTGTTAGTCAAAGGTGGTATACGCTAGCTGCAATTTGTGACACTTAACTTAACTTGTACCATTTAAGCCCACCTTTAAAAACAGCGAAAATTTGAAAATACTGAATTCTCCAAAGGGATAAAAAATGTGTTGATGTGTAGATTAATGTCATTTCAATTGCAAAACATTGATTATACATACCTGCCATGTTTATTTCTTTGCCAATGTACGACTCAACATGGCGTGCGGATTGTCTGATAGGTTAGCTTTGTGCACTAGCGCTAAAAAGTCATCTTTTCAAATGGACAATAATAGCTTAGAGTGACATCATATTAAGTCTTTATATACAAATATCTAATCATTTACCTCTAATTTTTCATAAAATAAATGATATTGTAGCAGATGTGCTAAAAACAGTAAAATACTTATGCAAGTTTGAGGGGTCCCAAAACGCCAAAGTTTTGGGATGCCTTTCTGTGAGTTACCTTGGCACTCTGCAAAGACATGCAAGCTTAACTTCAAATTGGCTGAAGTGATTGATTTGAAATTAAAAACACATGGAGTTAACAAACAGGTGGATATATTAAAATGATGAGAGGAAGAAAATATGTTTTTCTTTTTGTAAAACTTGACTTCAAAGTTGAAAGTGGGCTTAAATGGTACGTGGGCTTAATGGGTACGTTTACCCTAATTTAAATATTAAATGTAAAAAAGTTGGTTTTCATTGGGGAAAAATGGCATTATGGACGTGACATCTGGAAAAACCTTCCAGAACTATAAAAAACAATCATGAATGGTGGATTTTAACCTGTAACGACAGAAATAGTAATATAACAATAAAAAATAACTGATAGCATTGCAGTTTTGTGTGTGTTATCACCCACTTATGCCCATTATAAGCCCCTCCATAGACTTATACTAGACATTTTTTGTATAAAGTTTTCTGAAAGAATTTGTATGTCCATGTAGATGAGACTTGCAGTTTTAAGGTGAGGTTGACTTTTTCGTGGAATTGCCCATTTTTTTTTTTTTTTTTTTTTTTTTTTACAAAAAGTACCCTATTAAATACATGAAAAGTCCATATTATTTAGATTTAGAAATATATACTACAAAATCTATCTTAATGGGATATTAATGGGATATAATATGAAACCAACAAATACAAAATAATTTCTTTTAAGGTTGAATCATATTCTTGAAATGATCCTTATTTGACCCTGATTTGTCATTTATCAATTTATTACCTACATGTATTTATTAAGAAGGTTCTTTCGTTAGCGTTTGTAGGGTGGAAGTAACAAAAATTAAATAAAAAGAAACAAACTTTGACATGTCATATCCCTATATATTAAATATAAATGTATTAATGGTTATTAAATGAAATCTAATTTGAAGTGTGATACAATTGCATTTGAAGTTAAAGGGCCCTATCTTGCAGGCGGCGCACCATGCCTTCGCGGCTCACGCAAGCTGTCATTGCTATTTTGTGCGAGCGCATGGTTCGTTTTTCTGTCAAGTAATTCACGTTGTCTAACTAGCAAGTGACTTTGCGTCCTCGGAGGTGTGTCGAAGGTGTGGCTAGGCGCAAAGCGCAAAAGATGCTATTATACAGACGCAGAAAGGGATCCGCCAGTGACTGGAAAAAACCTGGTCATTCGTCAGTCACGCATTCCTGAAATGCTATTTTATGGACGCACAACGCAATAGGTAATGCAGTCCTTGTTCCAGCATAACAATGACGGCCACAACAATAATTATTACAATCGGAAAATCATTATGATGCTCAGGAAGATGTGGTTAACCACAATTTATTAGCCTGTAACAGAAAACGAGTGAGGATATAAGAAGGCGAACGTTTACATGCAGAATCAAGTTTACTTTCGCTTTCGAATGAATATTCCGAGATATCTATCAGGACTAAATCAGCTTCCCTCGTGTCTTGTGCAGCCTGTAGACATCAATTTAATATTACCATACCCATTACGGCTCTAACTATGACGAGACCCGACGTGTGAGCTTGCTCGGTAATCAATATTTTCATTTCTTTAAATGCACAAGGAGGAGATCAGCTGGTGTGATAGCAATTCACCAGGCGCTTTGTGCTGTTCGTTCTTAAAGGCAATGAGAGATTGATCTGTCATTGGTTATGCCTGTGTTACACCCATGACACACCCATGATTAATTAGGCATCCTAAGTCCAACCTTTTTGGACTTTGCGCCGGCGCGAAGTTCATTTTCTGCACTGTGAAAATAGCAAAAAGCCGCCAACACGCCCCCAAAACCATATGCGCCATCCGCCAAACAACAGCTGACTTTGCGTCGTCAAAATAGGGCCCAAAATGCTTTAAACTTAAAATTAAATCAAAATAAATTGAATTCACTTTGAGTTCAGACATTACATTTACTCTTCCCAGTTATTTTCATTTTGAATGAGACATTATATTTCAGCCTCGTGCAGATCAACCTAAAACTAAAGTCTTTCTAAAAGTAAATGAAATGCTCTTGAAATAAATGGTGGCGAATGGAACTGCACGAGGCTGAAATATAATGTCTCATTCAAAATGAAAATAACAGGGAAATGTAAATGTAATGTCTGATCTCAAAGTGAATTAAATTTCTTATTCAATTCATTTTAAGTTTAAAGCATTTTAACTTCAAATGCAATTGTATCAAACTTCAAATTAGATTACATTTAATAACAATTGATAGATTTAAATTTGGCACTTGGTGATATGACATGTTTAATTTTATTTCTTAATTTTCTTTTTATTTAATTTTTGTTACTTCCACCCTTCATAGCCTACAAGGTAACTCACAGAATACTGCACATGGATTCAGATTCAGATTTATGTGAATACACTTATTGGCTTCCTCCCTAAATGTAATTCTATGTTATATTTTTTAAATCACCATTTTCACCCAAATAGTCTATAGGCTATTTATGAATACAAGGTAACATTACTGCAATTATTGTTACATGCAAGGCTTTGAATAAAAAAAATTGCCAGTATTTTAATGTTTGTTTTGGGCCCCACCCTAAAATTGATGTTCCCGAACTGGTTAGAACAAAAAAAAAATATATAGTTCCTGAACCGGTTAATATTGTTCCATGTCATGATGCCTAAATATGAACGGAATAATTTTCGGCGAAAAATGCTGTGAAATTAAATATAATGAAATATATGGGGGGTGAAATATATAGGGTGAAATATGAAATATACAGGGTGGTGTTACAGTGGATTCTAGGATGCTTTTCTGATTACAGAAATTAATGCCAAAGACAAATATTTTTATTATCATTGATATCGCACAATATTTCCCTTTAATGAAATAATTGAGACTTGGAGATTTCAGTGGCCTTTTGATTGCCAACTGGTGAAATTGGCAACCTCAGTTTGTCTGTTCTCTTCATGTTTACATCGAATGATAGGAGGTGACCCTCACCATTTCATTGCAGACAAACCTTCTCAGGAACAAAAGAATAACCGGTTTAACTAGTTAGCACTATTTTAAAAAAAATAGTTTCTGTTCCTGAACATTAAAAATTATAAAGTTTCTGGTTTCATTTCTGTTACTACCAAAATGGCAAAAGTTTCTGGTTTTCGTTTTCGTTCCATGAACCTGTTCAAAGCCTTGGTTGAATGTGCCAAACACCAGAGAATTCAGTATTTTTTATGATAGGCTATTTTTCCATGTCCCTTATTCACCAATGCACACATGACACACACTGAACTGATGCATGTGATATTGACAATGTAATGTCTGTCTGGTCTTGTGATCACATGGAAAATTGGTGAAACGTCATTCAGCCTTCGAAAAAGCTGTATTGCCAAGACAATTAACAGTTTTGTGTGTGTGTGTGTGTCTGTGTGTGCGTGCGTGCGCACATGTGCATCCTTTTTTTTCGTTTAGGCGGTCTAACTGAATTTACAACCACAGACTGAATAAAAACATGGCTTTCCTCACCAGCCAGTCACCTCCCATTCTTACTTTTTTTTCCATTGGTTTGGCTCATTTCTTGAAAATGAAATGGCATTCTCAACTCTAAGGTGATTTGGCATAACACTCTTACAATTCTGCACAACGACATACTCGTGAAAGCGCATACTGTATCTCTCCCGAAAGAGTTAACCCATATGAAAATTAAGTTTCTTTCCCATTCAAATAATCAGTGCCCCCCAAATGCGTAATCCCTTTGGCATTGTGTGAGCATTACAAGTCAAATGTTTAGGGCCCTATTTTGACGACGCAAAGTCAACTGTTGTTTGACGGACGGCTCATATGGTTTTGGGGGCGTGTCGGCGGCTTTTTGCTACTTTCACAGCGCAGAAAATGAACTTCGCGCCGGCGCAAAGTCCAAAAAGGTTGGACTTAGCATGCCTAATTAATCATGGGTGTGTTATGGGTGTAACACAGACATAACCAATGACAGATAAATCTCTCATTCCCTTTAAAAATGAACAGCGCAAAGCGCCTGGTGAATTGCTATCACACCAGCTGATCTCCTCCTTGTGCATTTAAAGAAATTAAAATATTGAATAGCGAGCAAGCTCACACGTCGGGTCTAGTCATAGTCAGAGCCGTAATGGGTATGGTAATATTAAATTGATGTCTACAGGCTGCACAAGACACGAAGGAAGCTGATTTAGTCCTGATAGATATCTCGCAATATTCATTCGAAAGCGAAAGTAAACTTGATTCTCCATTTAACGTCCCCCCTTCTTATATCCTCACGCGTTTTCTGTTGCAGGCTAATAAATTGTGGTTAACCACATCTTCCTGAGCATCATAATGATTTTCCGATTGTAATAATTATTGTTGTGGCCGTCATTGTTATGCTGGAACAAGGACTGCATTACCAATTGCATTGTGCGTACATAAAATAGCATTTCAGGAATGCGTGACTGACGAATGACCAGGTTTTTTCCAGTCACTGGCGGACCCCTTTCTCCGTCTGTATAATAGCATCTTTTGCGCTTTGCGCCTAGCCACACCTTTGACACACCTCCGAGGACGCAAAGTCACTTGCTAGTTAGACAACGTGAATTACTTGACAGAAAAACGAACCATGCGCTCGCACAAAATAGCAATGACAGCTTGCGCGAGTCGCGAAGGCATGGTGCGCCGCCTGCAAGATAGGGCCCTTAGATGTTTTGTTATATTATGGACCAAATATCCCTCATGTCCAAAAAGTTCTCAGCCTGGTCTTCATTGACACTGTTTTGTGTTTTAACAATTGTCCAGGGCCATCACAACTAGGCAGGCCAGGCAATTGCCTGGGGCTCCCGCTCAAGAGGGGCCCAAAGAACGACTGATATTAAGTATCAATTCATAGCAGTGACAACTGTGTGAGCACACCTTTAAAATCTATGAAAAATCCTTTGTGTAAAACCCTATCCTTATGTCCCACCCACTGGCTTACAAGTTGAAGGGAATATAATGTCAAGTGGAGAAAGGAAATGAATAAAAAGGTAAAGGAGATCTGTTAGTGTAATAAAAATTGGTCTACTTTTTTAGCAGGCTAGCAAATATAAATTGTCATTCAGTGCTAACAAACCAGTTGGCTACTTGACAGTATATCATGCATGAACTGCAAGCTCCCCATATATGTCTAAATCTGCTCCCTCTTTATTCTTTCATGAGAAAAATAATATATAGGGTTTCCAACTGTAGCATATTTGGATAGACATCCCGTTTTCTGGTCATTTTAATTTGTCAGAAACAGATCCTGACCCACATTCTATGCCTTTCCTGTGTTACTGTGAGAAGCGATATACCGCAAGCGGTGAAATGTAATAGAAACTGATTCATTGTTAAAGGCTGCCTTAGGGCCCCTTGCCTCTCTCTCTGTTTGCCTGGGGCCTCCAAACACCTTGAAATGGCCCTGAAAACTTCACACACATATGCAACTTTGATTCACCAAAACAAAAAGAAAGTTTATATTTTGAATGCACAATATTGTAAAATAAAACATGAGCAAAATAAACAGGGAAAGTTATAGGATACAGTGCAGAACTCTTTGGTTGTCATCTGAGATGAGTGAAATACATGCATTGTTAGTGAAGTTCTAGTTTCAAAACTTTCGAAATTTCCAAAAAGATTTGTATGGTATTCATATTATTATTAATCTTGGCAATTGAACAGACCATTATGCATATAATGACTTCATACAATGAAATCATGCTGACACATTTTTTATATAACTGCCATTAAGAAAATTTATAAATCAGTTGATATATGACATATGAACAAGATCTATTCAATTTGAAGATGTGGTACATGTAGGCAAACTCTGCAAACGGTAGGCTACACTTAATCATTTGCTAAGATAATAAGATTGAGACATGTACTATATAAAAGCAATGAGAATTACAACTCCGTTTTGAACAGTGAGGTATAGTTTGGAGATTTTACCTTGTTATTTTGAGAGTGTAATTTCAGTTTCAAGACATGAGCCAACCCAATAGAGAAACTGTACCATTAGCTGTCCATATTCATGTTGTTGTACCAAATTTTATAGTATTCTTCCAACTAAGCGGAATCTGTGAATTTGAACAATATTTGAAATAGTCTCAAAATATCAATGTAATGCTGCCTCTACAGCACATTATAGCCTAGAAAAGAAGTGTTGGGATTTTAAGTCTCACAGATGTCTTGCATTTTTCATTTGGGAATGACACTGCCACACCCACCCTTCCCAAACCTTGCTTTCTCAGCTCCCACATGAAGCAGTCTGCCTAGTATGCCTATGTGTGTCTGGGGACTAAAATCAGTTTAAACACAAGCTTGTGTGCACACACACACACACACACACACACACAGAGCATTCCAAATTGACCACTCTTGACGGATGGGCGGCATGAAAAACATGATGGGGAAGTGAGAGACTGGGACAAATATTTGTAGCTTTCAAGGTTTTTTTTTTTAAAAGAATTATTTTTGAAAATTTAAAGGAGCTGTGTGCAAGAAATGTACTCCAAATAATCATTAAAGGGCCCTGTTGAGGGTAGATGTGGGAGTGCGATCTTGAGCAAGGTAGAACACTCAGAAGACTCAGGAGTTGCAAGATGGGATTTTTATTCTTCCCAATTAAGGCCAAAATTATGGCAAAATATAGAGATAATAATTAAATAAAATTAAAAAAAAAGGAAAAAAAATACTTTCAATAAACAAAATCAAAATGACATGAGAGTCAAAACATTAACAAATACAACATAATAAAATCTGGCCTTACACAAATCAGGCCTGTTGAGAGCCTAAGGACTTACGTCCCATCTCAACACTGCTCTCCCGAAGACTGAAACACAGAGTATAAATAGACCCGGAAATTACCCTTCCAATTGGCGCATACCAATCAACAAGAAACAGGGGTGTTCCAAGGAACAATACTTCAAAAGCTTTAAACAGCCACATTTCAGTTCTATTAAACTAGAAAATATTACTTAACAGTATTTACGAAAGTTGCTAAACATTTGACATAGCCAAAATGTATAATAACAGCAAAAATATTATTTAAAGAAACTTCGGGTCACTTCCTGTTGACCTGGAAGTTGCTAGATGTTTTAAACTCAGCAGTTGCGGCAAACATTCCCTTATAACAATCAAGACGAGACGCTGGTAAGATGGACTTGATGCATGATACTTTGTTTTTAACTATTTATATATTTACGCATTTTAAACTCAATAAACAGAAGTGATGGTAAACGTCTGGTGTTGTTATTTTAACCAAACATGATATTCCAAGGTAAATGATTAACAGCTTGAGGTGAAATGTTTGTATTGCTAGCTAGCTTAACAAAATCACTGTAGTGTTTGATGTTACTCGTTGCATGCATATGAAACAGCTACAGGTTTAGCAAAAGATTGATAAATGACAAGGTTAACAGGCATTTCTAAATCCATATCGCGAATATCAGAAAATAAAGATGACGAACAAACATACACAGGCATCAACTGCATTCAGTATCTGATTGATATATTTGGTAGCGCACGCTACCGTGACGGTAGCTATGCGCCCCGTCACAGGCCCTCTAAATGTCACCAGACATGAAGGAATCATGTTAATTTTAAACACTGATATCACTGACAGTTATTGTCCATTCAGAATATTTGCATTTGAAAAGCTAAGTTGCCCACAAGCAGTGTTGGGTGTAACGCCTTACAGTAACGGAAGTTACAGTAACGTAACTACTTTTTTCGCAAAAAAGTAGTGTAACGCATTACCACTGAAAATTTGGTAACGAAACGAAGTTACTTTTCCAATACGGCCCAAAGTTACTTTCCCTACGGACATATTTGAGAGCGGCACCGATTCTCTGTTCCATGTTGCGCAATAGCGCCATCATTTAATAGAGACCCTTCAGTGACTGATTGCATGAAGGGAGCAAGCAGCAGCGAGAAGCAGCCAACAATAACTTTTGAGGGACTATGCTCATTACTTCGAACTCAATGAAACTAAGGGTAGGAATGTAAGTGTAAGGAAACTGTGCCCTGGTGAGAAAGTTCTGTCCACTGCCGTTAATTCAACTGCTAACCTTTCCAAGCATTTGAAAGTAGCCTAATGCATGCTAACGTGGAGCATATAGCTCGATCCCCGGGAACTGATGATTCAAGCTAGTTTTGTGCTGAGTTGTTTTTGTTGCCTCACAGCTGTAGGACTTTTCTGTTGGAATGAGATTAGGCATGTTTGATTTTGAGACACATGCCATTTTGAGGTTGTCATCACGTTCATAAGCAGCCTGTATTGAGGCTGTTATTTACTACTTTTTTTTTTTTTTTTTTTTTACAAAAGTAACGTAAAAGTAACGAATAACGTAAAAAAGTTACTTTGCATAGAAGGGAACTAAGTAAAGTAACTGACTACTTTTCCAAGAAGTAACGAGTAACGAGCTAACACTACTTTTTAATAGTAACTTCCCCAACACTGCCCACAAGTAGTGTTTATGTTGTCATTTCAAGTGGTATTTGTGTTGTTGTCATTGTCAAGGCCTCATTATGCTTCCAAAAAATATCATGGCAAGGTCAGAAATAAAACAAGGATATGCATAGAAGAAGATGTTTTTGAAAGATGGAGACAGCTGAAAGCAACTAAATATTTTGAACATGATTGTAGTACCAATTTTGGCCACAATCTTACACACAGCTCCTTTATAATACAGAAAAGACAAACTTACAGCTGTCCCACCCAGTCAGTTGACTCACACTTCACTTGGAGGCTTTCCTGCAAGCTTCATGAACAGTATTTATGGTGCAACACAGGTTGCCAGATGTTTGTACTCAGGCTTCATTGTGTAGATGTGGACTGGAAAATAGCATAGGGCGAAACATTGGAGGCTCACCGGTGTAAGCAGTGGCATAGTTGTCATATTCTTCCACGCCCCTCAAGCAGCGCCATTCATTACCCACACATTCATTAGCCCTAGTGTTGTAAACTGTAATCCCAAGTAGTGTATATAGGTTTCACTTTATATTTAATTACTGAAATTAATGTACTTTTTAACAGCACATTTGTTGGTCTTACCAGTATAGGAACCTCACTTTAATGGCAATTGATTGGTTATTGGTATATAACATGATATTTGGAACATTATTGTTAAAAAAAAAAGCAGACTGTTGTTGATCATGAGATTTATTGGCCAAAGGAGACTTGTCTTTCAGCTTCTGTATAACTGTGTGTGTGTGTGTGTGTGTGTGTGTGTGTGTGTGTGTGTGTGTGTGTGTGTGTGTGTGTGTTACAGAAGTCTCCCCTCTGCCACAGTCCTGTTTTGTCTTTGCTTCAACTCCTCTGTTGCTTGGACACATCAGCTGGTCTCCATGGTAAAATTAGATTTGTCCCATTAGCCTTTATTACTAGCCAGCATCGGCCAGACACAGAGACCAGACAGAGACAGAGCATATCTCTCTGAAGGAAAGTTAATGAAGAATATGAAATGTTTTGTTTAAAATGGTTTTATTGGCTTCCATTAAGGAGCTAACAGCAATCCAGTAATCACAATGCAACATAGGCTATGACATTTCTTTGCAGCTATAGTATTGTACTGCTTCATTCACTTCAATGGGAATTCCCAACATTACCATCATTCCAGATTTGACATTAGTAGGCTAATGAACAATGCTTCATTGTGCAAGGGATAACGGCTGCCGAGGTGTCCCGATATAGAGAAATAACGGACGACGCATATGACGAAGAACAGCCTGACGGCGCAGCCGAAGTCCGTTATTTCTCTATATCTGGACACCTCGAAGGCCGTTATCCCGCTTATCACCCGGCTGCAACTAAAAAGTATAGATGGTAAGCAAGTGTTTAAAACATAAAAGAAACATGTGGCTCCGTTTAGAAAGAAGTTACCCTCTTCGGTTGGGGTACTATTTTCATATGAAAGAAGATCCGTAAGGCTGCATTCTAAAGAGCATTGATATAGAACGCTGGTGACAGGGCCGGTTCTAGGCATAGACAAACGAGGCGGTCGCCTAGGGCACCAAATATCAGGGGGGCATCAAAATACATTTCTTACTTTTTTTCTTCAGTTTTTCTCTTATATTTTTAGAAAAGATGGGGCAAAACTCAAATCTGGCCTAGGGCACCAAAAAGGCTAGAACCGGCCCTGGCTGGTGAAACTTTTTTAACCCAACAATGCCTCAGGTGTCCTGTTATCTAGAAATAACGGACACCCTGACAGCCAATCAGAAAACAGTATTGCATTCCACCGGGTGATAAAACGTTATTAAACTGGGACTGCTGCGCTAGAAGCCAAGTGTCCAACATTACCTTGTGCTGGCTGTATTAAAGGGTAGAAGACGTTATGGCATCCCCACAACGTTTTCTCCTATCGGCCACTAAAAGTAGTGGAAGCATACGTTTAGAATAATTATCAGAAAACACTACAGCACTTGGATGTCATACAATACCATTAGGCCTACCCCACAGCACCTATTTGTAGCCGGGGCAAAGGCTCATTTCGCTCAGGTGTGACTGTTCAGATAACGTCATTGAGTTCATGGGGATACAACATAACCAACACACCTACAGTATGTCTAGAGACTTTAAAGGGACACCAGGCAACGTTTTACTGTTAATTTACCATCCTCAAAGTCACTTCGATGATTAAATGATTCATTACGGGGTGACCGATGGCTCTCTCGTCAGTCTCTAGCATTTGTTTTGCAGTAATCCCGCTTGGCAGAATGACTGGTCGCGGGTCCACGAAATGGAAACTGAAAGTAGATATAACTGAAATCACATTTAAATAAGTTTACAGTGATTGTTGAGAATGTACAAAGTAGTTGTAATTTTTATAATATTTTGGCGACTGTAGGTAGAGCTCCGGAGATAGAAAAACGCAGTCCTGCCTGGTGTCCCTTTAACTATCTCTACTGTATCTCTACTGTCTTCTTTCTATAGAGCAAGAGCTTTAGGCTCTTTTAGAAGCAGCCAAAGAGGTTGATTGATTTAAGGCACAATTAAAAGAGAAGTTTGGTGTGATAAGGATCCAATGTATATTGCAACATCATACAAAGTTGAAGCGTTTTACAGGCCGGGGAGGAGATTTTTAAAATGTTTGTGCAGGCCGAAGAAGACCGCTTGTTAGTTGTAGCTTCCAGGGGCACCCAACAAGGTGTTAGTGGCCAAATCGCTGTTTTAAACCATAGAAAGGCTCAAAATAGCCCACACTTAGTTTATAGTATAAAGACAATTCCAACATTTAAAACCAGGCATTGAAAACTTAGTTACTGTACAGATAGCTACTTACCAATTGGCTGGGTGACCCTGTACGCTAAATAGCATTATCTCCCTTCAGAACGCCATTCTCTTCTCTGATTGGCTGCTAGGTGGCCATTAATTCCAGATAACTGGCTACTTTGGAAGTAGTTCCAAAAAATAACTCATCTAATAACTGATTACCGTTCCATATGAATGCCTTTCAGAATGGTAACTATAACAACAATAAGCAGCCTTGTAGATCTACTTTCAACTGAAAGTAGTACCGACACCGAACAGGTTAGCTTCTTTTAAATTTGAGTTGCATATTTCTTTTACGTTTTACACGCTTCTTCAAATATACGAGAGATAGGTAGATACAGGAGATAAGCGTCCTAGGTGACCAGTTATTCATTGATAATTGGCTTGGCGGAATAACTCCAGCGACGCATGGTGGAATTGGCTAGATTCCACCTTGCCAATTATAAATGAATAACTGGACACCTCGTCGGCCGTTATCCCTTACATATAAGCTCTGTCTAAGCAGAGACATTTACAGTATCATTATCACTGTACAAACATAAGATAGGAAAACACCTGCAGTAAAGGTCTTGTACTCTATGACGTTTCTACAATGATATCTTCTGTGCTCTGCCCTCTTGAATATTTTGCATGCTCTTTTCAAACTAGGCTTGTGAACTAGGCTTGTAAAATATCGCTTGATCTTCTTTTGGACAAAATACAATTGAATATATTGTGTTTTAACATCAGAGAACAAGGTACAACACTCAATTAATTCATTCTATGTCACCTTTATGTTAATGCGAATAGTAAATGTAAATAAGGTGAATGTTCTGTAATATTATGTTGTCAGGACTTGTACGCTTACATGTTTGAAGAAAGTAATACAAACGCGTCCTGAAGCTGCTCCAAGGTTGAGTCAGCTGCAACCCCCATGGCATAAAGCATGAAAACACAGTGTTTCTCCCATTTGCCAACCCCTCATCAGATATCCTGAAAAACAGGTTAGGTATGCTGTAAGGTGCTGACACTGAGACTAATAATAAAAGTGGAACTTCATCACTGAGACAGATATAAAGTTGACAACCATATTTGCTCTCTAGGGGCAAAGATAACCCGGTTTAATCTACAGTGTTCCTGCAGTGTCCTCTTTTTTCCTGTCCTATCTACCAAAGTAGCTCTGTTAAGAGATCCTATCTGTTTTTACTGTGTTTTCTATATCACATGTGGAATATAGCTCAACCGCCCATCAGGTTACTGTTAGAATGACTAAATCGTTCCCAGCTATGATGCATCTGTGATTATTTTAACCACTGAGTCCACAGACTTAGAAAACGGTCACAGTCAGAGGTTGACTCACAGAGATATGCTTTTCTTCATAGCATAATGCAAGTATATGCTCTTTTGTATTAGAACTTAGACACAAAGATGTCAGAAAGATCTTTGGTTACCCAAAATATTGAAATACTCAATAAGTATTTTGAGCACAGCATGAAGGTCACATCGTAGTATTCTTTGAAATGCATGCTCTTGATACAGTAAGAGGACATTACAAGGATAAAAATAAAAGACTTATGATAGGAATGTATCCAGACTTCTTGCACGCCCTCATTTTTGGTGGGTGACCGATAAGTAAGCTTTGCGAGGCCAAATTCTTAGTTCTTGGACATCCTACATGAGCATCCTACATGTTTCGTGTGCAACATGTAACCCATCTAAAAGTGCATTTTTATTAAGACATATTATGTACTAAGATGTCATCTCTCTGTGTATAGAAAGTAGCATAAGTGCAAACAATAGCCAAGTCTTTTTTTGTTTCCGCATTCATATTAAATTGGTGAATTAAATGTCACTCACCCTTCAAAAATTCCGGGGCATGTAACATTTTTTTTTCTTTTCTAAATGTGTATCTTGTTTTTCGTTTATATGGTCTCATCACATTTACAACCACAGACAGTATAAAAAAAATGAGGCTGCTTTCCTTATCCGCCAGTCACCTCCCCTTCTGTAAGTGCACTAACTGGAGTATTTCCAGCTCTGCTGCCGTTTCTTTATACAGCACCATTCAGTTAGCATTAGCTGTTAAACACTATTCTGGGTTGGACCAAATTAGGTAGTTCTCTCTAACAGTACTCTGTTAACCTGGACAACAAGTTGGAAATACTCTGAACTACCACTTTAATGCTGCCTCTACAGTATATCATAGCATAGAAAACAAGTGTTGGGATTTTAAGTCTCACACAGCTGTCTTGCATCTGTCATTTTGAACTGAGACACTCCCTTATCCACCCATCCCAAACTCCCATGAAATAGCATTCATCTGTCTAGTAGTGTGTCTGTGGCTGACAGATGCTACATAGTTGTTAAACACACTAATATGGCGGGGGAAAAAAATAACCAAAATAATAAAGGCCTGCTATTAAATAAAGCTATTAACTAAACAAATAACTAGTAAAAGTGTCACTTTTACTAATTAGTTATACAATTGCAGCACAGAAGGGTGATTTTTATCTTGGGTTAGATGTGCAAAGGGCGCCGTTGATTACAAACAAAAAGGTTGATTCGATGGTCAAAATTTACAGGATTTTTGTCTGACACAGTTGGCAACCCTGCAAACCCATTTGCAAACCACAACCACAAAACTAAAAATAAGTGCTGTTATTTGAAAGATTTTATGAATTATGATAGACCTTCAATAAAGAGAAATAGTCTATAGTTATTTATAGCCTTACTGTCAATTACCCGTAATAAACCAGGGAACTAAGGGAGTTAAAGGGAACTAAAGTGGTGAAATAACCAAAACCATAAAATTAAAAGATTGTAAAAACACAATGACAGTTCACATCTTAGTTGGGTTAGTTAAAGTAGGCTATCTGTGGTTAAAATTTTGAGGTGATTGAAGGGCAATACTCTTCAAAATTTGAATATATTTGGCTTGTAGTAAACTCTGCTTTGTTGCTATGTTTTTTTTCCAAGCCACTAGATGGTGCTATGAGTGTAGCCATGGGAGTGCTTTTTCGTGAACAACTCTCTCCAGTTCAGTTGACAGGCTGATAGCCTGTGTATAACAATGTGTGAATCTTTCTCTAATAAATAGTTAAGTGGAACTCTGTGACTGTCCAAGTTACTACAGGTTCTTTTCAACCTGGGAGCAGACATGAACATTTTCTTTGTAGAGATCTTTGTAGCTTATACCTGTAATCTGCCATCCTCTAACATTTTGTTTTTATATAGTTATATGGCGTCATCCAATCAAATTCCCTATGGCTTGCCACTAGACGTACTGGCTGAGCACATTTATTTGCAGCCGCTAGAGCACGCCTTTACGTCTGACACATGACTTTAGTATATAGGCCTTTGGCGTTTGTGTTAGGGGTGTTTATTCATCATAGCTTTGAAGTGGTTACATGTGCTGGTTTGTGTGTGTGTATGAGTGTGTGAATTCATGCTGGGATCTTCCCTCAGGAGGAGCTCTTGTATTCTCTAGCCAGTGTGGGTGGCTCTGTACCTCCAAGACATATGGCAGCTGCCTTATAAACATACAAGAATGATTTAAGTTGAAAAACTAGCCAACTAGCACACAAACTGGGGCCTATAAACTCTCTTTCAGTTTCATTCATTCAGTAAGTGTTTGCTGCCAGTTTGCGTTTCAGTCTGTGCTTTGAGCTATCAGCTCACTTTACAAGAAGAGACACCTTCATATGTGTGTGTGTGTGTGTGTGTGTGTGTGTGTGTGTGTGTGTGTGTGTGTGTGTGTGTGTGTGTGTGTGTGTGTGTGTGTGTATGTATTATATGTATAATGGATGTACAGTACATGTACAAATTCCAGGATTTGAAGTCAGATGAATGGGATTCGGTCACAGCTGAAACTCTGAAGCACAGGGACTGAACCCCAGACTGAGCAGGATGCTCAAACAGGATGCACAACTGATTTGAGAGGAAAGGAAAAAGAAAACAAAATTCCTCCGATGAGCCAAATTCTGTCTGAAGGTGCCGTCTTTTCACACGTTTCATGTTGCAAAACAGATAAGGCATGCTTTCTTCGGTGAACCATGGGTCAGTAAATAAGGCCAGAGATGTGATGAAACCAGTTTGTTAACCAGTTTGATAAGGCTATGGCATGTAGAAACACCAGTCTCAATGTCCCAGATCTCCCACAACCTCCACCATGATCTCATACTAATAGCTTACTTTTCACTGAATGTAGGCCTACGCTATAAGTTGGTAATGGTAGCCTACATGACAGACACAAGCAACGCAGTCAAGTGATTCTCCATCCAAACGACACTTCTATAATTAGCCTACTTTAAATGAACTAAAAGCAAGAGGAATGTAAGCTAAAGCAGTATAAGCATAATTCCTGTGTGCTGTTGTTGGTAGACGATTGGTACAACACTGACAACAGAAAACAGAATGGGGACAGAAAAATGAAACTGGAGCAGAGCTTTCTTGCCCATTGGTTAATTTTGGTTGCCAGGCTGCAAACACATAGTCTTTGTCTGGGGACGGTTTTCTGGGGCGGGTTTTTAATCGCGCCCCGCCCTATAATCGTGTCAGGTTAAAGAACCTCCAGACCATGAATACGGATGAACAGCAGTGTTATGGGCGGGCTTTATCAGGCTAGCAAACACAGTCTATATATTTTATTTGTGGGCTGAGATCTGAGGTACGTTGACCTGATTCTTTATAGGTTTCATGTAGGTAAATAAAAAAGGTAAAACCAGCAACCAAACCAACTTTGTGGCCTTGTAGGCAGGGCAGCTTTCTTTGGAAAGTTTTCTCTCTACCTCTAATACACGTATTCATTCTTTACCCTGATTGTGTTATTTGAGAACAAAGTATCGAAAAGTATTATTGTGGATCCCTTTTAGCTTTCTCAGAATGTTTGACACAATTGTGTGGGATATTATAAAAGTGAAATGATTGGTGTAACATTTCAGCAGACAAGAGTTTGAGGACATCAACAGGTTTTTATTTACATTTGCGTAACAGATATCAATGGCTACCAGGCTACCATATTATATAGTAGATGTGTGTGTATATGTGTCTAAACCTTTACTTACTTTTTTTCTGAATGCATGCAATGAGAAAGTAGGCCTTCTAATTGATTGCATGAAGAAAGATAAAGCTACAAGGTTGTATAACTGTTTAAGTAGTATTTTTTACTGAAGGGAGTGCTAAAGATTATATATCACACAAATGCTCATAGAGCTGAAATATGTTAGCCTACTTGGAAGTTGACAGTTAACTGTTGCAATTTGGCAGTTGGCTTTTGGTTGTGTGTTGAAGGCGTGTTGTGGGTGGGAGGGTTTAACCTTGTGAGCTCTTTTACTTCCCCTCAATGGTTGAATGGAAACAGTTTAACTTCCGTATATTTACCACATTTCTGGCTTGATTAGAGAGATGTTGCTTTTTATTTGCATCACGGTTGATGGAAACATGTGCAGATGCAAATATCCTTGAGCCAAAAATTAAAACTTAAAAACTGACATCTTTAAAAAATAAAATATTAAATCAATAAAGCAATAGTTTCTTGTTATTTAGTTTATATTGTATGGCAGAAATGAAGCGTCCTGTATAATCTTGCTAGGTAGCATGATCATAATTGCTCACAAACAGAAAGCCTTAAACAAAAAATAGTGATTGCATATTCTTTCCACTTCAACTTCCCAAATAACTAATTTCCAAATTTTTGTTCCACCTCTTAATATTGTATATAAAGTGGATGGAACAAAAATAGGCTAGCACAGACACTGTGTCTTAAATGTGACTAAACAAACTCGCTATAGCAACCATTGCAAGTTAATTTCTCTGATATCAACTCCCCGCCACTGCTTCAGTTAAATGAACAGTTTAATCACTAGTTTTATCACCAAACCACCTAAACGGTCAGGCTAGCCTTGCTTTAGACAGTCATGCATTCAGGAAACTCAACATATGCTGTCTAGTTCACTGCAGGACTTCTGGATCAGGATGATAAGAGAATTATTACCTTGCCTGCATGTGTCTGTGTTTGTCTGCGTGTGTGTGTGTGTATGTGTGTGTGTGTGTGTGTGTGTGTGTGTGTGTGTGTGTGTGTGTGTGTGTGCACCATAACAACTGTTTTTCAAGGGGGGATTTCAACTGAATCAACAGTTATTTGTGGTCACCAAGTATAGCACAATATACAAGGCCAAGTAGTGAATCGGACATGCATATTGGATATGCAGTCCATCTCGGAACTTCCATCTTAGTTTGCTTTGGATGTGTTACAATGACAACAAGGTTTTTTCATGACCCTCTGCTCCACTGTCAGTTGAGCTGCCACAGAGTCCTGGCTGGCGTCAGTTGGGGATTGGAGTGTTAATTATTAAACTCCCTAATAAACTGCTGGAGCAGTATCTGTTTTAAGTTTCCTGTGGTCTTGTAAGGGTTGTTTGCTGATGGGTAAGCACAAATAAAGTGCAAGACACTGTACTTCTAATAGAGTGAAAGAATCATAGGTTAAAAATGGCTAGCTCTAAAGGCACTATTCATGATGTCAGCTGAGACTAATCACTGATTCCTGACTGTCCTCTTCCGCATATTTGTAGGCCAGCAATACATACAGACATCACAGACAATGGGGTCTTTATAAGGCCGACAACATTCTTTTGTCTTCTTTCCCTTTAGAGAGCAGAGAATGTAACCTTTGGCTGAGTTGAACAGAAGTTGTATCACCCCACCAAGAAGGAGACTAAAGGCCAATTCGTTATGAAGATCTGTGACCAGACAAGACGGTTTTCGAGAGGAGTTGTGGCAGTGTGAATCAGTTGTCACATGCAAGCACTTGCAAGATTTAACATATCAAAATTTTAGAATGTGGCAGCCCATCTTGCTGTGGATCTTTGGTCTGTAGCCACCATAATTGGCCTTCAAATCGATCTGAGCAACATATTAATACAGAGGTGAAACCAATAAAGTGGCCCTTGATGAGAACTAGGCTAGGAGTTTCTACACTCAGAAAGAAAAAAAAATATGATAACAAAAAGAAAGGAAATGCTTTGACGGAAAAGCCTCCTTGCAGCAGCACATATCAATGCAATCGCTGATGATATGATATCTTTTATTCACACCAGATGCAGAAGTGTTAGGCTGCAGCACCCTTATTCTGTGATGTTCCGTATTCTGTGTGTGTCATAGGGTAATATGATTATAGTTGGACTAGGCAAGCCACTAAACCCTCCAAGAACTTACCAGAACATTATTGCTAGATTCTAATTGGTGTTTCATGGCAATACAATCACCAATGCCATGCTGTATAGGCGTTCTTTGAATTTGTGGTGATTTTCAAGCCTTCAGATAGAACTACACTGAATAATGTTTATCCTCCCTTTGCATGTCTATGTAATGTAGCCTACATTTAGAGATGGTACAATCAGAGCCATTTCTATACATCAGTGATAATGGATAGATGAAATGTTGCTTTAATGTTCTTTAACGTCCACCATGCTATCCTCTTATAAAGCACTTTGTGCTGAAGTAATCAGACAAACTCCTCCTGAGTGATGAGTCTATCAGCAAATAAAAACGAGTCCAGGGTCACAAGGACCAGAGGAAATGGGTTTTCATTGGCCACAGGATTGTTTTAATACATCATGTGATCAGTAGTTTCAAATGAAATAAATTATGTTTCAGTTTCAGTACACTGAGTATATGATTATTTGAATTCAATACAGATTAAGATTTTGAAATAGGCCTACAGTCCCTTTTCTTTCAACTTTCAAACCTCTGTGTTACATTTTGTGGATAAAGTCTATAAATACTCATTGAAGTACCACACAAAAGACACGGATGTTGGGTGTGGTCCACTGTAAGTCGTGTAAACTCAAGACCAACTCTGACCTCTAGTGTTTACAGTAATGAAACCCAGTGCTGATGAGGATGCTAAGCTAAACTGAAATGAAAATGTACTATTACCTGCATGCCAAACTGAAATGGAAATGAACTGTGACCAGTACTCTGTTATATTCTAAAGTAAGCCTCTGACCTCTTATGTTAGCATTATTATGTTAGGTTATTGTACCATGCAGTTTACACGACTAAAATGTAGGTCATTATGTACCAGAATGCAATTAAACAACAAAACCTAGGCTATAAGAATGCAGGTCATTACAAATTCTCCTATCACTCACCACAATGCACAGAATTTCCATTTGTCTCAATATCACATCTAAAGGATGTAGTTTAGGATGTACTCTCAACAAGGATTGTCTGCCCAGTTCCTTGAATGATGTGTAGTTTTTAAATCCTTAAGAGACCTTAAGAAGTTGTGCCCACAGACAACGACAAGAACACAAAAGATAAAAGCCAACTCAGTGATGACATTAGAGTATAATACAGCAGGAGGATTGAGGGGAGGGGCTTTTTACTTGTCTTCAGCGGTGTGGCGTTGCGAAAGTGAAAGTCACACACTTACTGACTAATATGTTATGATTAGTATGTGGTGTGTTTGTGCCCCCTTGTGTCTCTATCTAGTAATGTTTTGTGATGATAAATGAATGTGATTAAGTGATAGCCTACCATTTCAGATTTGACATTTTTTTTCCTTTTTAAGTGCTAAAAATAGGCTTCACTTGAAAGATAAATACTGGTAGTATGATCGCCGCACATTGTACCATGCCATCTGAAGAAAATGAGTTTGCTCTCATAACCCATACATTTTCACCCCTATTGCAATTGCACAAATCTATGTGTGTGCTTCGAAGTAATATATTATAGTAATATGGCATAACATAATGAGCTGGCCACAAGTTGGCTACAGCTACGTCTCATGTCCATTTTTAGAATGATACTTTACACAGGATGTGGATGTTGTTTGAGAGACCGAGAGGATAAACAGTAAACTAGGGCCAGAGTCAAGCAAAGTGCAAGACTGAATTCAGAGAGCTCTTCTATAAAGCTTTACATGTGCACTTTGACCTATAATGCAGTAGTAAATGTTCAAACTGCACTTGAAAAGAAAACCTGCCTGTCACATTTACTGTCAATTAATTAACGGCTATAATAAGGTAATTGGCTCTAAAGAATTTCCAACATAGAAGACTGTTTGTAACTCACTGTAAGATATCAGAATTCACACAATTTACCAGCTCACTAACATTCTGTAGGCTACTCCAACTACAGTTGTTAACGGAAACAGAGAGCAGTCTACACCTCAAACAGTTGTAGAAATCATTGCACTATTTTAACAGCGAATGAAAAACATTGGTGCAATGTTGACAGAGCTGTAATACTAGTGGTGAGAATAGTTATACATTTAGATCAAAATGTACCGTACAACAACATGGATGATTCTGAGTGATCTAACTGAAATCTAAACTTCATAATACATTAGTAGCCTTCCCGTTGAAGAGACATGTAAGCCTATGAAGATGAAATTTAGTTAGACTGTATCACTCTTTTTCAGTTCTGTTTAGGTGGACAGGCTAATTTGTTGTCTGAAACAAATTGCATATAGCTATTGTCACCTGTTGACCACTTCCTGTCAAGTAATTGCTTGCAAGGTTCTTGCATTTTCCTACAGTAGGAGCTTTTACTCATACAAGAGTAACATGTGATGCTGCTCCCACACTTTTTTATTTATGGTAAGTCAAACTTAACATTTAATTTAGTGCTTGCTGTTTTGGTGTTACCAGTAGCCTATTGTTGAAAGCTTCTTGCACACCTCTTTGTCTAGGTCAGGTGCATTGGAGAAGACCGTGTGGTCTTATCTAAACCAGTGAATTTACCTGATGAAGGTCTAAGACCGAAACATTGTAATTTGAAATGCATACATGTAAATGTAATAAATATTTTGCTTGCGTAATGGTCAGTATGCGGGATTCTTTCCAAGCATTTGTTTTGGTGTTACCGAAATCAGGCCTGATTGTGTAGCCTATTTCCGTAGCCTACATATTTGAATTATACAGAGCAACATTCTAGCTGACATCAAATGATAGGCCTATAAAATCTGCATACTACTTTTCAGAAAAAATGTGATACTTTACAACTTTCTTTCAGTTAGTCATTTTCCCCCTTATAGATCACGTCTGTAGATTTTCTTTCCTGCAACAGCAATGATACTTATACTGTTCTTGGGACTCTTCTTGGAACTGCACTTAGTCAGAGGTAAAACATGAGACTTTACTCAGAACATATTGCCTCATGTAGATATTTGAAATAGACTAAATTAAATCAGCTTCCCTTTTCCCTGATTTAGGTACTGATTTCATAACAACATACCTACAGGAACCTCTGGGAATTAATGTGTCTCTTGGCTGTACTACTTTTGATAATGTGACTTTCATACGGTGGAAAAAGGATAACATCCAGGTTTTTATATATAGTCTAAAAATGATGAGACTAGTGACAAACTTCACCTCAGCCAGGATGAGTGTTGATCCTGACACTCCAACGGAGCTCCATATATCACATGTACAGGAGTCTGATGAGGGAATATACACATGTGAGGCAGCTACTGCATTATATCCATTGAAATTACAAACATGGAACTTGACATTGTATCCAGGTATTAATATATTATTATTATTATTATTATTATTATTATTATTATTGTTGTTGTTGTTGTTGTTGCTGCTATTGCCTCTTAAGCCTCATAACTTCGAACATGTATTATTTTTCTGCACGCCTTGTCGTTCATTATCCTTACATAATTATTAATAATAACTTTACCAAATAGGTGACGGGCACACCACAGCATCACAGGAGAAATACATGATTTCTGCTGCAATAATAGGTGTATTTACCATCATCATTATCTGTGGAATATTTGGCGTTTACCAGTAAGTACTGTATACTTGCTGGTGTACTGTTTCAATTCATCAAATGCAAATACGACTGTGTAACTTCAGGCATTCAGTTCTGGTTTGAAATGATTGGACAGCTCGTCTAATCAGCTTCGCTTATTGGCCGGTTGTCTCTTTACCGATGTAAACCCGCCCCAGAAGACCGTCCCCAGACTATGAATACGGATAAACATCCGTGTTATGGGCGGGCTATGTCAGGCTACTGGTGCAGAGCCCATTGCCTACAAAGAATGTTATCTAGGTAACTGGTAGAGATTTCAGATGCATCCCTGTGGGTTTCCCTGTTTTTTTATGTATGACATTGTTACTTGTCATCCACATGTAGGCTACTTCAGGCAGCTAGACTGCTTCCACATGGTTTCTGTGTGTCACCATGTTGCAAAATCATTTAACATTACTTTTTCCATGCCACCTTGACCATGAGAACTAAATTAAATGCAACTGGGGCTCCTTAAGCTTGAGTGTTTGCAGTGTTTGAATTTACCCACATTACATCTTTCATGTCCATGACAGAGACTTAGGCTAGTAGTGTTTTACATCTGTACTGATAGTCCTGGGAATTGGTACAGTAAATTTGTTTGCTCACATAAGTTTGACCCTTTGGAACAATACTCTTAAGCTAGTGGTGAGCTACTGATAACTTGCTATCTATTTGAGACCTGCATGTAGAGGTAAGGCTTTTCATCATCAGTTTTCAGAACTGAGAAAGCCTTTAGGATAAAACACAAAATGTCTTCAAACTCCAAACAGTACAGTCACCTACAATTAAACTTAACTTTTATGACTAATTGCTTATGGAGCTATGGCTCTGTAACCTATTTATCATGTGCTTGCAAACCCTATTATATCTGAACAAATAAAGACAGCCTGTATTTTGGCTTCCTTTGGGGGAGGCTAATAATTCAGATGTTTATTTTATGACAGCATCATCTTATTGAAAGCTGAAAATGAGTGTGAAGATGCGATGACCTCGGTGCATTTCACAATCAAGCATGAGGCCACATTCAGAAGTTACACAAGGCCTACGGTATGAAAAATTCATTATTTCATATCAAATAATAGTACAATTATGATATAGCCTAATAATTCACACACACACACACACACACACACACTGTTGTATTACTAAATTTAAGATTACCATCAGGTCATATTTTATGACAGAATAATGCAGAAAACTCCAGAGAGTTGAACACATCACTACATGCTGTGTAAATAGACAGCATAGAAATACTACAATAATATTAATATAATAATTCAAAGGACTAAGAGACTCATGGATTTTTCTCATAATGTCATCTTACTAAAAACTGCACTACTGCATACACAATTTTCTATCTCCCCTGTTGCAGGTGCTGCAAAACCAGAACCAACAGGTGGAAGAATAGCTTCATCCCCTTGACATAGTCACCTTCATGAATATCTGACTACCTACACCACAGATCTGCGGGGCTTCTGCGTTGCAAACTGTACTACTATCTTCATATGCCCCATCACATTAGGTTCATGCTGTATGTACAATAATAGTGCTAGTGTTTGTAACACACTTGGTCAAATAAACTAAGTTTTGAATAAAATAGATAACAAGGAGAACATTTGAATGAAATTTTGGAATCAAACCTTAACACAACTTAAGTCAATAATCTTGGTCTTAGCTCTTGTGTGCAGAGGACAAGCAGTTTTCTGAGCACAAGAACAACCAGATATAAGTACAGCAGTCATTTGGTCTGACCAAGATTTTGTCATGTTCACTGTGAGGTGTAACATCCAAAACGAGATAATTGCATCCAAAGAGGCAATGTAGAGTTTGGACGTTCTTATTGCATTTAACAGAATGACTTTCAATGGGTCTTTGCAGTGTTTGAGTTATTCCAATGCAGAAATATACGTTTTTGACAGCAAGACACACCACCATCTGTGCTTTATTTAACACTGCATGGTGAAGTTGTGGTTAGGAAGTTCAGGATATGGAGCTTATTGGACAGAACAGTTAACAGAACAGTAACATCTGTAATTACCAGAGCAAACGTCAGACAGCACCCAGAGTGACAGGAAACAGGTGGATGGTGTGACTTTTATCACCCTTTTCATTGTCCCCTCTTCGACCACCCACTCATTGTTCCCTCTTTGAACAGGTCTCTGTCATAACAACACACCAACACACAACATTGGAAATTAATGCTCTAACCACGGAGTGGAAATGCCCAGGCTTCCAACTAAAAGTTTCAAAAAAGTTGAAGATCTAACAGCCTGCGAGTAGCCTAGAACTCTAAACGCACTTAGTCTGGCGTGTCAGGCTAGTCTGCTAGCCCAATTTGGCATCCATTACACCTCTACATAAAGTAAATTTGCACTGCATTTGTTGGCCATTTAGAGAAAGGGTCTCTGTAGAAAACTTGGACCTTTCATGGAAATACAACCTGTGCAAATCAACCAGTCAGGAAAAGGCAGCCAAGCTATGAGTTAGTAGGGGTGTACAGGTATACATTCAGTGTAAACATATAATAAACACACACACACAATGTAACCCTACTTTTGCCTACAGGTGTGATGACATTACATAGGCTACAGTTCCCAAAGAGGTGCATCTTTTGAAAATAAATAAATAAATTCCCATGAAACTCACCACACCTCTGATGAACACAGATAAGTTTGGTTTCAATGGGATATGCATCCAGTCAGCCAAGGACACATCCTGAAACTCAACACTATGTAAACCAGACAGATTTGTGCCAAGTGGTGGGTGGAATTGGTGGGTAGTTCACAGCTGGTCTGAAGAACTGGAGAATTGTTTGGCTTGTTGCATACTAGCCTAGTAGTCTGTACTTGTCAGTTACCTAAAACACATTTTTAAGTTCAGCTACATGAATACTGATAGAACTGAGCTAACCACTGGAGGCGAGCAAGAGGTCTGAGTGCGTACAAAACTACTAACTACATTTTGACACTTATAGTGATAATTGTTGGATATTACAAAAATGTAACCAGCTATTCATGATCTGACATAAAGCCTGTCCACTGTCATTTTTCAACAAGCTACCTTAAACAAACAATATTGTGCAATTAGAAGTGCTAAGCTTTCAGAAATGGTGTTTGGAGGCCCTAAAATATACTGTGGTTCGTTTTATTCAGATGTGGATGCCAGATGTCTGCCGTCATGCGTGGCCAACACTCTGCAACATTAGGCCTTTTCAGAATTATATAAATATGTACGAGTGTGTACACACACACATGGAATGATGTTCCTCACAAGAAAACAGAGAAAACAAAAATCTGTTATACTTTACAGAATATTTATTATGAACACAACAGGACATGTCAAATTTCATAGACTGAGAGGCTGTTTGAGACGCTTGGACTTTGTCCCCTCTCTACTCTAGGACTGATAAATCAGGTCTGGTCAGAAGAGTCCACAGGACTTATGTATCCCTGATCAGCTTGGTGAGCTTCTGAACCTTGGTCTTGGTCGACATGTCAACGTATTTGTCCCCAATGCTGACAATCATGCCACCAAGGATGGCTGGGTCAGTCTGTATGGACAGAGACAACAGTGGAAAGAGACAAAAGTAAGTAAAATGTGTGCGTTTTGAAACATGACATTGAAATCGCCTATGGAGGCTCTTGCTAAATGCCTAACTTTCACATATTTATGCACATAATATCACTGATTGCAAATTATTTCTAGCAACCTGGATATGGATTATTAATCAAAAATATATATTTTTTTTACAAATAACTACGGCCATTACGTTTCACATTCCGTGAGCAGTTACCCCTAGCAACTCTAGCATTCTGCTACTCTATTGCGGTGAATGACCACGGTGAATAATTTGCTGTGTCACGTAACAAATTACATGTTGACTGAGAATAAAGTCAATTTTCTTCTGCATGGCATACATGAATGCAATTATAAGAGAAAAACATATCTAAATATATGCAGCATTTAGGGGTTGCGCTCCCCACATTCATTCTTCACTTATTCATGCTCTCTAGTCTACAGTAGTGTCAGATGCATTTTGAGAGTGCAGGTTCTCTGCAATCAGTGATTCCTCAGCATGAGCCTTTAGTCTGGCTTGTGAGGCTAGTCTATGTCTTATATACAGTAAACAAAAAAGGAAAATCAATGTCATCAAACACAAAACAAAGCCATCACCTCGGATACAGAGATGGGCAAGAACCTTGCATTAGGTTTTGTGGGCCACAGTCATACCTTAGTCTCCAGCTTGATGGTCTCTCCCTTTGCCAAGAAGCCATTCAGGGCAACTTTCAGCTCAGCCAGGCTGGCTTCGTCCAGTGCCTAACCATGTAACAAACATGTAACCAAGATTAGAGCCATTTAAACTGTTTGGTATACGCATGGCTACTACTGCCATACCACTGTTAAACATCAAAGCACACATCAGTAGATCAGTAGTAAATATTCATTTGCGTAAGAAATGCAAGGATGGTTTTATGAATTAACTACACCATTGTTTGACCTTGAGTGAATAGCCTTAAATTATTAAGAAAACAGTATATGGATATACAGTAAAAGTGCATGTTGCACACCTGTGCAGTGGTGACGGAGCAGGTGACCTCACCACGGTGGGCACTCATCATCTTACTGAAAGCACTGATGACGTCAGGGGTGAGGGTCAAACGGCCATTGTCAGCCAGAACATCTGAAAAGGACAGTTGCCAAAGCAATGAATACACTTGTAACTGCATACTTTATTTCTTTGATAAAGAAACCAATTATACATAACAAACTAATCACACATAACAACTATAAGACACTGTTAGTAGTATGTGAAGGTCATTGAACAGTTTTAAAATTGTGATTGGAAAACATAGAACTTTTCGGTAGGTTTACCTACTGTTTTTTTTTTTTTGCAAATGGCACTTTGTCTAAGGATTGAGGGAGGGACCACTCCACTATGTGGAAAGCAGCAATAATGGACTTATGAACTGACACTGTAGTGAAATGCAAATACTCACTGATGAGGTTGATTGTGATGGGGGAGACCTTGGCCTTGGTGAGGGCATCACCCATGGCCTTCTGCTTAAGACTCCGCTTGACGTGGGGGTTCATCATGATGCTGGCCATCTTGGGGTCTTTAATCATAGTCTGGGGGTGGCAAAAAGGACAACAGGAGAAGATGACTTCTGGAAAACCACAGAATGTGTTTGTGAGGGGGAAAGGAGTAATACAAGTAGGATCACATTAAAACACAGTAAACAGAAATGACACAGACTTCTCTATTTAACTTAACTGGTTCATCTTATATGGTAAGAACACGCATACCAAGCCACAGCGGAATGTCTAATAACTTCTCCCAAATCCCAATGGGTATGCACAACTTGGCAGGCTTCTGCCAGATTGACTGTGGCCAATTTAACCAGTTGAACTGGCAACAAAGCTGCAGAAGGTCAATCAGCACAGGGCTTGGTGAAATGGGTGCACAATCTCTTGATAAGTTTACATGTAGCAGTATGCCACAAGCACAAGCAGACATAAATACCATAACTTACAGAAGGCAGTCTGAGAACATAATGTTCACAACAATGTTGACCCATTTTAAAACTGTTAGCAAGTGATTTCTGCCCACCACCACCAATCCTTTTAGAAATTAAACTCTTGATACTCATGATACACTTTGGCCCTCTTTTAAGAAACAGAAAACAGTGTGTACGCTTATTCCCATGCAAAACATAGTATCTCTCAATTTGAACTTGATCGCTTTCTTTTGATGCCTGTCAAAACTAATTACCTCAGCTGGAGCTTTTTTGGACATATTTTGCACCTTTGTGTCATAAATTCTAGGGGCGAGGGCCTGCAAATTGACAATATATTTGGACATTGTAGTTACCGAGTACTTTGTAACTTTTACCAACATTAGTTCTTTCTTGTGCTCATATTTGGACAAAACAGTTTATAATTCTCATATCAAAGCAGTTGTATCAAACTCATGCAATCAATCTTGTGTTTTCATGTTCATGTTGATAAATGTGGGGCTAATTGAGGTGTCTGTTTATAGAAGGTATACTCATTATTCTTTATTCCACCAATGATGAACAAATGCACATGAACAATGAAGACTAGGTTAAACTATTACACCAAGTCCTCCATCATAATTCTTGGCCTGTCTAAACAAAGAGTTGTCATATACCACTGACACATTCTGGTCTCTACTTGTCTATTCTCAAAATAAACACACAGATTTTGGTACACACACCCCACTTTTGGACAATACTATATTGCCAACACATTAACAGTGCCACAATGTCAGGTCACAGTGACCTTAACATTTTGGCCTTTGACCTCCAAAACCTGGTCAGTTCGTAGAGGAGGTAAAATAATTATTAGAACTTTTAGACTAAATGACGTTCTTTTAGGCATCCTTGATATCACCATGGTAACAACAGAAAGATGAATGCTGAGATATTCTGACAGACCAAAAACAAAGACTAATGCCTCTAGTCCAAAGACGTGACCAGCATGGAGACATGAAAATGACTTACTGATACACGGCCCAATTCCTGTTCCACCTGGTCCAATTTCTTCTGCTTACTGGCTGCAGAGAAGAGAGCTGTGGCATAGCGACCTTCCACTCCATACACCTGGATTGGGGGCTAGAGGAAATAAATACACAACAATTAAATAAAAGACAGAGAAACTACTACAAAAAGAAGAGCCAAGCAATTCAACTCAGAGTATCTCCCTACACGCCCACCTCCATTCAGTCCATGTTTTACCAGAAGATACATTCCTTCCAAACATGTAATAATTAATATCCATTACTATCCAAACAAAAACTCATTCCACCCACACTTACCTTGATTAGCTTTGCAGCTGGTCGGATGACCGACGTGCTGAACTGACGCACCTGTAAGTGAAATGCAAGACAAAATAGGCCTAAGTTTCAGAAGTTAACGTTACATAACCTGCATGAACCATCTGCTGAGGCCATTACAATTATTTCACGACAAAGGACGAATAGAGTTCGCGGAGTAGCGCACGAGTGTTTTTAAATGACAACGAAGAAGGTTCTCGGGATAACCTTCAAGTTCATAGATTACCGTAGGCTAGTTGGCGTGCTTCGGCTTTCCACGACCGCTAGCCGAATTTAGCTAGCCCTGGCTTAGCACACGAGCTAGCGCTAACCTACACCGAATTATGTGTACATTTGTTTAGCACGATACAAAATCTAATGCAAATCATCTAGCTGGTTGCTAACTTCACAACCTGTATAACAGAAAATGCGTTATGACATTCCATTCAAAAACGGGTTCTGTCTACCAAAATGAACAGCTAACTAGTCTCATTACCAACACCACATCATTTAACGTTAGTCAAGTTTGCTGGTGTCAGCTAACGTACAGCACAGCAGTGAACATCGAACTGGACTTTCAGACATAACACTGTATAGATTAAATCCCTTGATATTGTTCAATATGCACTGTTCTTGTATATTTTTGACACTTTTAAAGGACACATTTAGAAGAAGACAAAGGAATTGTTAAAGGTTTTCCGAATGTCATACCTGCAGCCCCAAGCCAATGCCTGCCATTTTCTCCTGTGACTGTGAAGCGAGGTCAAACGTCTACGCATGCGCTCACGTCGCAACAAATAAACGTCTGAGAGATTTTAATGGGCCCAATGCATCATGGGACTTGTTGTATAATAGCTTGAAAGCCTGAAGTAAAAAAAAAAAAATGAATAGGGGCCTGACTGAGGTGAAGAATTACATTGAGTAGATATAGTTAGACTACTTTATTTTGCTCCGAAGGACTTCTGCTACCAACATTCTAGTAACTTGAAATGTAGCCTATTTGTCAACCGTTTTCTGTGTGAGAGAAAAGCCACTACACTCACACATTGTGTGCATGCACGTAAAAAGGTGATCTTCAACTGTTGGGGAGAGTTCCAGTTCTTTATTCTATTGCTTGTATGTCGTGGGTGGCAAGATATTTTGAACGCATTGCTCGTTCAGTAGGCTTAATCACTGTGGCCTCAGCCAATGATGTTGCTTTTTCCTCTCCATGCAGACAATGCTCCAGCTCTGGCAACAACCTGACATGCACATTTTCTTACTGCCTCTGCCTGTGAAGACACAGGCTACCACTACCAACTGAAACATAGGCTACTGTAATGTGTGTTTTACTTGTTAATAAGCATATTCTAAGAAAGTGGACATCTTCATGTTTACCCATTTACCTTTACAGGTGATGCACATAGGCCAATAACTTGAACACAAGGCATCTGTTCTCTCAGATATCAAAAAGACAGACAGGCTGTGCTTATTTGGCAGGTAACAGCTGCAAGTGACATCAGCACCAGAACTCTTAATTGCATAATCCCATAAGTCTCAATTAGTGCTACAGTGTAAGGAACACACACACACACACACACACACACACACACACACACACACACACACACACACACCAGATTTTTAAACAGAGATCCAAGAGAGCAGTGAGTCATGAGGATATATTATCCATGTTATAAAAAGTGTTAGGCCTATGTGTTTAAGCACAGCATTCAGTCGTCATCCCAGCCTGACTAAAATCTGCCACTGTCATCCCATTCCCCCCCAAAAATCACCCACAACCAGCCTCAATGACTTCCGCCCGGTAGCACTCACTCCAGTCATCTCCAAGTTCTTTGAGAAACTGGTTTTGAAACACATCAAAGTCTGTCTCCACCCTGGACCCACATCTGTTTGCATACTGGACTAACAGATTCACAGAAGACGAAATAGCCGCTGCCCTCCACTTGCGTTGAGTCACCTCAAGAAACAGGGGAGCTACATCAGGATGCGCTTCATCGAGTACAGCTCAGCACTCAACACAATAATACCAGACATTCTGATCCCAAAGCTAACCAACCTGGGGCTCCCACTATCTACCTGCTCTTAAGGGCTTTCTGGTCAACCAGCTCCAGCTGGTGAAACTTGGTCCTCACTTTTCCATTTGTATTCTCAGTACTGGCTCCCCCTAGGGCTGTGTGCTGAGCCTACTTCTCTACTCACAGTCACTCTACACATCCAACTGCATTCCTGGCCACCCAAAAAACATCATTGTGAAATTGGCTGATGACAACAGTGGTGGGGCAGATAACAGCGGGAAACAAGTCGGCCTACAAAGAAGAGGTCCTGGAACTTGGTGAGTGCAGTGAAGGCTGTGTCAACATGGTACTGCACAGCTGCACAGAGGCTGACAAGAAGAGACTGCAGAAGGTGACCAACACTTCACAGAAAATCATCTGTCCTCTGCCTTCCATATCCACCACCTTCAACTCCCACTGTCTCAGCAGGGTCAGGGACATTTTAAAGGACAATACCCACCCCAGCTTCCACCTCTACAACCTGTTGCCTTCTGGCAGGCACAGCAGACCCATAAAGGACTCAAGGAAGGCTTCTTTCCCAAAGCCATCATTATATTGAACTCAAATTTGCACTGAATCTGACATACTGCACTATTTTTATCTGTCTGTCTATCTGTGTTTATTGGTCTTTAGCATAGGACTTCCTGTAGGCTAGTTTGTAATACATTATTGATATATTGCAAGGATCAGCTTTGAAATCACATTAAGGTAAGGCTTTCTATTCTGTTTACCACTTAAAATCACTGACTGCACCTGGGGGGTATTCCATCAACGGAGCTATTCGCTAAGCCGCGCTAACTTCGGCAAGCGGCGCTAGTTTTAGTGTGAGTTCAGTTCCATTACTCTCGCTAACAGTAATCGCAGCTGAGTTGCTGGGGTAACATATGCTCCCAAACTAACCAGCTCCGTGGCAGGTTAACTGCAAGGCTTAATAAAGCGGTGTCTCAGAAAATGCAATCAGTCAGAAACACAAGTCACCCAAAAAGGTTCCATACACCTGCTTAATAATCTTTCCCACCAAATAAAGGTTGATAGGTTTTGCAAACACTGTGATCATGCATGAATTCCCCTTTTTACTAAATTACTATTGATATTTCGAAGTATTTATTAGGAATAATTTTAGTTACGAATTAAAAACAAATGCATGCATAATCAGAGACGTGACACATGCCGGCCCATCACGTGGTGTCGAGTTGTAGGCTGCGTCTTAATTGAATGATTGATTGATTTCAGTTGCAGGTGCAAGTCTGCTGTGACAGAACAACATGAGACTGGCAATTTGTTCCAACAAGCAATGGTCAAACATTATGATTCAAAATATATTTTCAATCACCTTTTCAAATTTCTGCATTGCCAGTAGGCCTACTACTATAAACATGTGATATTGAGTTATTTCACACAAAATTCAACAGATGACGTATGCATATCGAAGTTTCTTTCTTAAAATTCTTTTAGTTCTGCCTTAATTTTACGACAGTTCATCAGGTATTCCTAAATCACCTATTTAGGTCTAGTGTTGAGCTCGTGCACGCAGCCTTGTTTAAGTTAACGAGAGGCAGGCGCAGCTAACTTGCGTTGATGGAATGGCTTCAGCCTCATCTCTGAGTTGACGCTACTTCAAACGAGGCTTAATCACATAAGCGCCGATATCATTAGCGACTTTGCAGGAATACCCCCTGGTTCATGATGCACCAATCTGATCTTGGAAATTTACAAACACTTAAATTCTGACACCTTGACCCTTCTAGACCATTCTGTAGCCTATTAAATCAAGGAAAATTTAAATAGGATTAGAATTAGGCTCAAGAGTGTGTTGTCAAATGACTTCATTATAGCCTAAATCAGGGCAATATGTAATTTTCCAGTCAAAATGTAATGCTTTCTAACCACAATAGAATAAAACAGTGGCTGCAACAGTTGATAATTAGGCTATGAGTTGATCATTTTGATCTCATCTGATTTTTTTATAGGCTAATAGGCCCATTTGCAGCCAGCCCAGAAATTGCGAGAATAAGCTCGTTCGTGTTCAGAGTCGGTACAGCTACAGGCTGTAGCCAGAGCCAGCGAGATCTACGGAAATACGTCGGTGGGAGTGGAAAAGCATGGGGGACAAGGTGGACAACACAGCTGCAGCTGGCTGTAGCCAAACACACGTGAACATGGACGTGATGTCAGGAGATATCGCGGAAGTTTGTTTGCACTGAAAGCAGCTTGAATCCCCTCATTTCATCATTAAAATGAACGTGATAACTGGCGAAATAAATCATATAATGTTGCTTAATAAATTATTGTTGCAATGCAAGAGGAACAGAGTTGTGTTTGAAGGTGTTTTGTTAAAAATAGTAATGTGGTATGAAATGCTTATTTGAGATGGCAAACCAAGCCATGCTGGAGAGCAATAAGGCTATTTCATTGGGCAAAACTTGCATACTGCTTAGCAGCAGCTCATTCAAATAAGCCCATCTTCAGTGAGTACAACGTGGTTGGTGTCATATTTGTCATGAGGAGTTTCAAACCAATCGGAATAATGAGTTACGTCATGGGGGTGGGATGCATCCTCTTGCAGCCGAGAAAAGGAGATGCGGGTTTCGGCTGCAGGCGCCTTGTTACCGCGAGTTTTGAGTGACGTGCTGTGGGCGTATTTTGGTGACGCATTCACAAGCTTGGTGAAGTCAGCCGGAAGTCGGACACCGCGTCTAACCACAATGCATCGCTTGGCTGCAGCCGGCTGAAGGCGGCTGTAGGCGGCTTTACATCTCAAACACGCCTAATTTTAGGCAAAGATAGGTGACGGGTTCCGACAAGCCTATCGGTTTTGCGGAAAACCGGGATGGGCGTGGCATGAACAGCACGTTTTTCTGGGCGTGAACAGTGACCATCAGTCACACTAACCGAGGGATGAAGGCTATATAAATACAGCGCGTTCCTGAAGTTGTACGGTGAAGATAGTTTATCACAGTAGGCTTTATCTAGTTTGATAGGTGAGTGTTCTTGTCAGCTAGACTTGGACATCACCAGACATCGGAGAAGCTGTGGATGCCGATTCTTCATTCATATAGACTAGGCTATTGAACGGATATCTTCTGCTGCGCTGTAGCGAGGTCTTGGCTAGAGTTTTGTATGGAAATGGTAAGTAGCCTTTTACTAAAGGACCCTTGAGTCTTAGGGAAATGAGCCCGTAGTTAGAGAGCATGTAAAGGGTGAATATTTCGTGTTAGCCTAACTGTCATAATTAGTTTGTGTGTGATAGCCTACATCAATGTCGATCGGAAGAGTCATCCAGGATAACGTCATTCCCTGTATTTTCAACCAGTTGGCCTGTCTTTTATAGTCACAGTAATAAATTGTAAAATGAAAACCACAATCTCATTCTTTCTAGAAATTTCCTTGCGCCCTGATGCTCAAGTCTAAATAGCCTCCGTCGACTTCTCTGGAGGCTGTGGCTTATCCACTCCTTCCGCTTTAGACTATTTCGTCGTGCACCCCAATGAATGGCTCAAGTATGCAAGTGTGGCAACTCAATAACCTAGAACAGCGATGTTTAAACGCGGGGGATGTGATGCAATTATTTTCTTTGGCAATCACTGTCTATCTTGCACGTTTACAACCTAGCATTTCTGTGACTAGATTATGATATTGATCCCCAATCCGGTATAATCTCGTGGATAGCCTATTCCAAAAACAGTGAATTCATCATGAAATCTTTCTGGAAAATTCCACCTGCGAGCTCCGACTCCTGTCCTGACATCAACCAGTTCTGATAGGCCATGTGCGACTCGACGGTCTAGGCTACTATAAACAACTGACAGAAAACATCTGACTGTTGTAGGCTTGTATTTTCTCATAGACAAACCCTTGCCTTCTTACAATTTACTAGGCTATACATTTTTCATGTTGTTGGCATTCAGCATTCAGATAGACAAATACATTTTTCTGAATTGCTGTAGGCCATTAGACCCCCTCTCTTCATAGACTAGGTTAAATTCTAGAATCATCCTTCTGTAAATGGATGTAATTGAAACACATGCATTTTTATTAGGCCTGAATCAGGAATGTTGCATCTCATTTTTTTTGCATTGACTTCAAATTAGGCTAGAACTTTTAAAATAGTTGGATTCCTTGTGTGTGTGTGTGTGTGTGTGTGTGTGTGTGTGTGTGTCTGTATGTGTGTGTGTCTCTCTCTCTCTGTGTGTGTGTGTGTGTGTGTGTGTGTGTGTGTGTGTGTGTGTGTGTGTGTGTGTAGGCGAGCAGGTGTGTTGGGTGTCACTGCCTAATACTGTAGATCTAGCCTAGTCATACTACCATGCGGACTACACATGAATTAACTCCTTGAGTCCTCGAACAAAGCCCTGCCACATTTGTGAGCTGTATTGATCTTATTTGATTCAAAGTTTTATCCACACAAAGTAATAATGATAGAATGGAAACTCAGACTAACTCAGACTGTCTTCTCTGAAGATAACACCACTTTTTGAACTGACCTTTTTATGCACATTGAATCAAATATCCCTGCATTTGACATGAAGGGTCCTTGACTGAAAGAAAAACAAGTGAGGGTGGTGAGGCTGTAGACTAGTCGTCAGGTTCCTTTGGAAGATATGGTAGCATGGAGAAGGAGGGATAAAGCCTGAAAGATGTGATGTGCAGCCTTTTGATGCCTGTCTGTGTCTGTATCATTGTGAGTGTGACTGTTTGAAAGATGTAATGACACGCGACAGGAGACTTGAGTGTCAGCAGATCTTTGTACAGTACATTTATAATTTCTATAGTCTAAACAGACAAGCAAACTTGTATTCTCATCACAGATGATAGGACACACAGACCTCCATAAACAACTGATCAATTAGTATCCTGACTATTTTAATCAGGTTGATTTGGTACAGCTGTGAAATTGGAAACTGAGACAAGCTTCGCTCCACCTGGCTGTGACATTTAGTCCCTTTGAGGAAAGCAGCTGCTTGTTGTCCTTGTCTCCACTTTGGAGACTAGGTCATCTGCGCTGTCTAATAGGTATATCCATCACATGGAAATTATTGCCAGTCTTTCATCATAGTGAAGTGAAAACAATCAGACACACTTGTTAACAAAGTGGGACTTGTGGACATTGTGCAAATTTAGTGTCAATATTCCTGTTATAATCATGTCATAACCAATAGACTTTAGACCTATGTAGTTTACATGGGACTTTTTCCAGTTAAATTTAAATCATTAATGATCCAACAGAACTCTTTTGTCACTGAAAAGGTTTAAAGTGATCCACTGAAAACTAGCCTACATGTAGCCTGCATGTTCCAAAACATAAGAGGTTTCAGCCACTTTCTTGCTTCAACCATCTTTTTTGTTTACGTCCATTTGCAGTTAAGATAGACAAAAGACGACGGTGGCCATTATCCCAACATCTTGGATCCATAAAGTTACTAGTTAAAGGCCCCCTATTCAATATGTTTAATTTGAGCCTTCTCAGCTGATTACACATGATTTGAAATGAATGGGCAGGAGTATACATTATTGAATGTATGTTTTTTTTTGTGGTTTATGTCTGATGTCATTATGTGCACTCTCAAAATTTGGTGTACCGTATATTTTCAGTATGACATCGCTTAAATAAAACATATTTAAACATTAAAGTTTGTGTTTTGAGTTTGTGCTCATAGGTGCTCATTTTAGATGAAGTGTGGTGAAGGTGGTGCTTATAGGTGCTCATTTGAGATGAAGTATAATTCTGTGTGATGCTCAAGTGATTGTGTGTCGTCCCTCATCGTTTGGCCGAACACCATCAACACAGTCACTAATGAGACCTTTGTCTTTTTCTTTGCTGTCTTGCAGGAATGTAAACTCTAGGCATTACTAGACCAGAGACCTGAAGCGTCCTACCCCCCAAAAAATCCCCTGTGCCGTCCTCACAGTACCGGTGGATTACCTTACCTTAAAACACATAGAAATTGACCAGATGGTGGATTCTTCTGTTTCCTTCCAGACAGACAGCAAACCAAAGGATAAAGCCTTTTAACAAAAGCAGATGCGTCTTAGGATTTTATTCCTTTAAACCACATCTTAAACCCATAGGTACTTTTTTTAAGGAAATTCTTATTAAATCAGCAATAGACTGTCATCTGAGTCATGGCAGTAGCAATGGAAGCTGCTGACATTGCAGTTGTGGGGCTCTATTTTGTCTTGGTCCTTGCAATTGGCTTCTTCGCCATGTGGAAAGCCAACCGTAGCACAGTGAGTGGCTACTTTCTTGCTGGCCGGTCCATGAACTGGATAGTTATTGGAGCATCGCTGTTCGTCAGCAACATCGGCAGTGAACACTTCATCGGCCTTGCTGGATCTGGAGCTGCCAGCGGGTTTGCTGTTGGAGCTTGGGAATTCAACGCCCTCCTGCTTCTGCAGCTTCTTGGATGGGTCTTCATCCCTGTGTACATCCACTGTGGGGTTTACACAATGCCAGAGTACCTCTCCAAACGCTATGGCGGGAAAAGGCTAAAGGTCTACTTCGCAGCCCTTTCCATTATGCTTTATGTCTTCACCAAGCTCTCTGTTGACTTATACGCTGGAGCCCTGTTTATACAAGAGTCCCTTGGCTGGAACCTGTACTTGTCAATTACCCTTCTCATTGGCATGACTGCTGTGTTGACTGTAACTGGTGGTTTGGTGGCTGTGATTTACACAGACACTCTTCAGGCTGTGCTCATGATTGGTGGTGCCCTGAGTCTGACCACCATCAGCATGGTGAAGGTTGGAGGCCTGGAGGGGGTGAGGGAGAAGTACATGCAAGCCATCCCCAACGTCACTGCCATACTGGCTGCCAACAACTTCACCTACACCAACTCCTGCCGCATCTATCCAAAGCCAAATGCCCTTAAGATCTTGCGTGGGCCACTTGACGAAGATATTCCCTGGCCTGGCTTTCTTTTGGGACAGACACCAGCCTCAATTTGGTACTGGTGTGCCGATCAAGTCATCGTCCAGAGAGTGCTTGCGGCTAAGAATCTTGCCCATGCCAAGGGTTCTACTCTCATGGCAGGATTCTTGAAAGTCCTTCCAATGTTCATTATCGTCATTCCAGGGATGATCTCCCGTATACTGTTTGCTGACGAGCTTGCGTGCATTAGCCCAGAGCACTGCATGCAGGTGTGTGGCAGCCAGGCGGGCTGTTCAAACATCGCTTACCCTCGTCTGGTGATGAGTGTGATGCCTGTCGGCCTGCGTGGTTTGATGATGGCGGTCATGATTGCTGCTCTTATGAGTGACCTGGACTCCATCTTCAACAGTGCCAGCACCATTTTCACTCTGGACATCTACAAGATGGTCCGCAAGTGCGCCTCCTCCCGAGAGCTAGTGATTGTTGGCCGTGTGTTTGTGATTGTCATGGTGGGAATCAGCATCGCTTGGGTGCCTGTCATCATCGAGATGCAAGGAGGCCAAATGTACCTCTACATCCAAGAGATTGCAGGGTACCTCACCCCACCAGTAGCTGCCTTGTTTATGCTTGGAGTATTCTGGAAACGCTGCAACGAAACGGGTGCCTTCTGGGGTGGCATGACAGGCTTCACCCTGGGCACCCTACGTCTGATCATTGGGTTCATATACCGTGAACCCCCCTGTGACCAGCCAGACAACCGTCCTTTTTTCATCACCCATATTCACTACATGTATGTGGCGGCTAGTCTCTTCTGGCTCTCTGGAATTGTTGCTGTGGTTGTCAGTCTCTGCACCCCACCTCCCTCGAAAGACAAGATTCACAACACCACTGTGTGGGGGCTTCCCAAAGTCAAAGGCCCTCCTGTGAGAGATCGAGAAGAGCTCACTGAGCTCAACAAGAGCCCCATCCATTGCAATGGCAACGGCTCCCTCCACAAACATATACCTGCGGACATCCAGAATGAGAAGATCCTGGATGGTGCAGACATCAAACTCCTCATGCCCTCTGGAGACCACGAACACACAACCCAAAATATCAATCTGCCCACGTCGATGGAGGGCTTAGGGAATAGCCAGACTGAACTTGGAGGCAAAGAGGACGATGGATGTAGCAGCAGCACTGGCCGCCACCAAGGGGAGAGGGGGTTGTTCATGCGTGTCTTTGACTGGATCTGCGGACACAAAGATCAGGCGCCCACAACTCAAGCTAAGGTGTCAGAGGAGGACCAGAAACAAATCATCATGGAGATGCTTTATGAACCCCCCAAAATCAAGCTGTTGCTTAACATTGGGCTTTGTCTGGTGTGCTCTTTGGGAATTTTCATGTTTGTGTATTTTTCCCTATAGTTATGTTGCTGTTCTTGGAACTATGCAAACGGAAGACATTTTTAACAGGGACTCCTGTATTATCTGTGTTTGTTATAAACCTAGCAAGTCCATCAAATCTGTAATATTTACAGTTTGACATAGCTTTCTTGGAGGGACCTGAAAAGAAAGGAAATTGAACCTAAGACTGCTTGAAATTATTGGTTTCTCTTTGTAGATGGATAAAACAACTATGTTGTCCTATCATCTCAAAAGACTGAACTTAAAATTTAATTTATGTATTTTGATGGACATGGGATTATATCGGATTACTGCACAACTACTGTATGTATACCATTTTTATCTAGCAGGTGGTGTGGTGATATTTGCCTTATTTATTTATCTCACTGCTATTTCCTCCTGAAAAGGCTTAGATATTTGTCTGTATCTAGTGAGGGCTTTTTGTGTTATGGGACCATAAAGATCTTTCAGTATTTCTATGTTGTATTCCTTTTGTTTTGACGTCGATCTGAGCATCAAGTAGTCTCTGTAGCATATATTAAACAACATCACATGATTTGTGAACTCATTGCTAGTGCAATATGCACTAAATTGTAACTAATACTCACAATGCTGTTATGGTGTCTGTTTGGCATATTTTATTGGCCCATTGCATTACATGTACTGTATATGTAATTCTGTCTACTCATCATTGTAAATGTGCTGTTGTTCTCTAGAGAGAGCACTTTCCAAGTCTGGCCTTCAATTATCTATTTTTAACAATTTCTGTTTGTTATGGTAAGACCAGGAAACCACCAAAAAGCCTTTTACTAGCCTACAAGCAGGGGATATGGTTGCTTTATCTAGACTAAACTTCCTTCTACCACAGAAACAGTAACTCTTACGTGTAGGTATTGCTTTATTGGCTGATAAAAACCGTAATTTGAGCTTGTTTATGCTTATATCGTATTAATTTTCCTCACAAAGCTGAAATGTGTTGGAACATCAATATGCTTTGTATGGTAGCCTACCAAGAAACAAATTTGACCATTTCCTGACAACTATTACAAATTTTATCTTTGAAAGACAGTGTGCTAAAACAAAGTTTTATTTAGTCCTATTTAATCAGAAGCACTTCATGAAATACTGAAAAAATACATTAAAAAAAATCTGACATATCCTTATCCATATATTTTTAAATCCCAAAATGTCACATCAGTCAATGGGATGTCTTGTCATTGCTGTGCAAAATGATATTTAGTTCTTCTAGCAGAAGAATCCCAGTTTGTGGTATTGGGATTTGGGCAGGGTTATTTGTGCCTCAAATGCACTGTTTCTTGATAAACGCAGGAACGGAAGGCCAGCGATCGTATGATAATAAATGTATGAGTATGAGAATAAATTTCAATCCATTTTTTTGTTTGTTTGATATTTAATTAAACAGTATTGTCCATTGATGTGATGAAATTATTTATTTGTTGTTATTTTGCATATCTTATAAATAAACCATTGAAAGTTCATTGGGGCACAAAGATATTTCTTGGTTTGTGTGTCAGTATTCAGAGACTGGGGCCCTATCTACAATTGCGCCTTTGCTGTCTGCATCAGGAGCTGTCCCGATTGCGGTGCATGAGTATTCACACCAGAAACTGTCACTGCGTTCTCCTGTGCAAATCAGCTTCCCGATTTTTCCATTGAAAATCTATTGAGGACCGTGTATACTGTGTGAGGTATGCTTACTACTTCACGGACTTCAACGGACCAAAAACGCACACACGTTTTGGTGTGGTTCAGGTGTAAGGGTCATATTGGCCACACCTAGTCTGTATAAGAGATCATACATTAAATTGGTGAAGTGATAAACAAACAAAAAGGTGGTGCGCACATCCAAAATGTAGGTGCAGGACAAAAAGGTCAAAGCATTAAAAATGAAATTGAATGAATATGTGCTTTTGTTCAGTCTGATGAAGAGTGGAAAAAATTTAACAATGAAGTGTATGGTAGAGCATTGTGTTGAGCTCTTGTAATAACCACCAGGAAAGAACTAAGCACAGTAAGCTGTTAAATGGCCCGCTAAATGTTTTTTTTTTTTTTTTTTTTTCACTTTATCAATCACAATTAAATTATTTGACATATTTAATTGTTTTATGGAAACCATTTTAATTGTAGTTGACTTTGAATTAAGATTGCCTGTCCAAAATATAATTTTATGCCTCTAGAGTTCACTTTTAATAATCAATCAAATAACACCAATGTTTGATTCAATAGGCTATGCGATACAATATGATGCAGTAAGGCAATGGTATTGAGACAAACCTACTTGTAGTGTCCTTTTAAAACGTTGAGCCTTAATTGGCTGGAATGGGGGGGAAGAATTCAGCAACTAGACCAAAGTTGAATCAAAAGCATGTTCAAACATGTTTGTTAGATGAAACATTTGGTAAAAACATGTAGTGTACTGTTCCCCAGTTAAATGAAAAGTTTGTTGTGCGTATGTCGTTATTGAATGTTAGTCTCTTTGTCCATAATCATTAATTGTTGCAGGCTCATTTCATTGTTCTGAGGAATAAATACCTGTTATTTTCCTGTATTTTTCAGAAATTGCCAATAAATGGATTTGTTGCTGAGAAACTGATGCACTCAAGTTTGTTTATTGGTGTTCTTAATGGGCTTTGATGGTAAATTCATGCATAAGTCATGAGGTACCCCAGTGAGATATTAGCAGAACATAATGCTCATCATCCAGTGATTTACCACAATTTCAAAGGGGGTAGAATATATTCTTCCCTGTGTTGACAAGGCCATGTAAAACTCAAAGGACAACCATTCAAGATATTCCCTGTCATGGCAAGGAACCTTTGTCATGTACCAGTTGCAAATTACAACTTCAAAACTGAATACTGTATGTGCTTTTGTTTACCCAGGCTGCTTGGCAGTATTGCTTAATGGTATTGTTCTCAGACATCCATTGGCTATAATTTGTCCAGGGGATTTCATTCATCAGTGGGTAGTCTAAATGAACATCCAGGCACAATCCAGGAAACAACTTTTGGCCAGATCTACATGTCAAAAGTGATTGCAACAGATGATTGCAACACCATACCACCCTTATACTGTATAGTTTTGGAGATATCTGAAATCCACTGTTAGCCATTCAAAGATGTACTCAAACACTTATACACCATGTGGGTGGAACTTTACTTAACTTTCATGCTAAATATCAATGCACACACCCTCATGAAAATGTTTGAATAAACAAATTGGGGACTTGCATGTACTGTACATCCTTATATTAAAGATAGAGATAGAGCTATATAGACAGTATTAAGTATGCTATGTATTTCAGTATTAGTAAGTAAATAATAAGTTGGTGTCAAAACATAAGGTTAATGTGGTCAAATTTGAATCTTTCATAGTATAAGTATCGTACAGTATATGTGACACAGTGGCATTCCCCAATTCTACTTTTTTTCCCCCATTACAGTCATCACATGCTTTTTGCACCCCCAGCCCCTCTTTATGAACAGACTACTAATCCCTTCTTCTCCTCCACACATTCTTTTCTTCCATGCTTCCAGTAGTTTTCCACTGTCACTGAAAATCTCCTCTGAAGAAACACAACGTACGCGTCACAGATTTGTGTATCCGCCCCCTAACCAACGATCCATTTAACCCCACGTAAAACATGGTGCCACGTGACACGGCTCCATTCATGCTGCCTCTTTAACATGCATGCTGGGAGTGACTGCACTGAGCATACGTCAGGTCTGGTACAGCGTGACCCGTTTTACATCACAGGAAGTGTGATGTGTGTGGAGGGGGGCGTGTGTTGAGGAAGAGGAATGCATTCCTGTGTATGAATCCACAAACTTCCCTGTGAATCCACAAAGGCCTCGAGGAAAAGCTTATGACTCAGGACCTCAGGATGTGAACGACTCATTTGAGCTGTTTGCTTAGACCGAGTGAATCATCACCCCTCCACTGTTATAATTCATTCAATCCATAGGTGCACAAACTAATTAAATAACAAGATTTACGGTCATTGACTAAATTGGATACAGCCAATCATCTTACTGCTCTCATCCCATACTATATTTCTGCTGCATTATTACACTGTACATACCATTAAAGTGCAAGTTTATTGCTTGGTGAGATTTTACATTGTGAAACCAACTAAACTGCTTATGCGTACTACTGAGTTTAGAAAAAAAGTTGGAAAAGGTGCACTTGCTGACTAATTACATGAGAATACATTGCAAGCATATGAATCAGAATATCCATGTTTCAGAGTAACCTATGTGTAGTGGCCTATTTCAGGTTTTAATAAAGAATTCTTTATTTGTTTGGACCAATTTTAATGTGCACAATTACATTACATGCAAACAAACACACAGTACCCCATCCCCATCTCCTGACCTCAAACATGCCCAAACAGGAACACGGCCTTTAAAAATGTATCCAGGTTACTGACATGCAAAGTGGGACATGCATTTTGACTGTGCCAAATTTCTTGAATGTCTTTAGAGCTGAAGCAGGTACCTGCTGCCCTCCCTATCAGCCAAGAAATTAGGCCAAACAGGAAGACTGTCTCTTAACCAGATCAGTGGGACAGATTGGCATGTAAAAACACCTCCCAAAAAAGTCGGACACTCCAGTAATCCTTCTCAGACTACGGATATTTGATTTAATCTTCCGAACAGATCAGACTATCAGTGAAACACTAGCCACAGCGTCAATGCCAACCATCATCGGCTGGTCTGGTCCTGCTTCAGTGCGACAGACACCTGACTCCCCATTGTGTTTGGAGGATGACCAAACACAAACATGACCACCTGTGATCTTTACAAGGCAGGTTATGCAAAGGTGTTTTGGTGCAGAGGCCTACCCTACTTTCAACTATTCCTCTGTTACTATGGCCCCTCTCTCTCTCTCTCTCTCTCTCTCTCTCTCTCTCTCTCTGCTCTACTAATTCCAGCGGTTGCCCACAGACATGTGAGTATCTCCCAGCATGGAAATGTACTGGCTATCAGGAGAGACTGTGTGTAGGCTGGTCTTTGTCCATTGTTATGGCCCGTGGCGTCACTCTTCCACCAAAAACATCGGCTCTGTGTTGCTCCTTTCTCACAGTGTTTTGTGGCCGAGCTGTGTCACATTTTGAATGCTTTGTAGTTGCAGTTCATTTGCTTTTAATGGAAACAAATCACTTCAAGCATCATTTATAAATTGAGAACTTATGAAATACAGTACATGCATGACACATATAATAAAACCGTGTAAATGCATAGGTTACATGAATACCTACTCATGCCCTGTAATGTTTCAAGATGTAGTCTATCCTCCGGGGAGCCATAGCTGCAGTGTTGTTTTCAATGCTACTCTGCACTGCATGCACCTGTTCTTTTCACAGAGGATCTCTTCATTGGATTCCCCCTCATCAGGTCTATTACAATTGCTCTTTCTCAGACCTGTTTGGAGCAGGGAAATACTGTATAAAGGAGTCAACGGTGAGGTGGGTTGTACTGTACAAAACTAGGCAATGTATTCAAATGTATGCCATCCATGTATGCAATTAGTCATGCATCCCTGATATAACCTAATAACTCAAAACACATTTACAGCACAAAACTACCAGCGGAGGCATTTTGACCACTGGAAAAAAAAACTACTTCAGAGGGGACCACATGTTCCTTGGAAGAGTTTATCCAAATTTGGCTCAGATTTCCACAATTGGGCTATCCTTAAATTACAAGGAAATACATATTTTGGCCTATACAGTTCATACAGCCTCTCAAACCACAAACAAACATGAAGTAGACATGATCTTATGTACAGTACTGTCTGAATTAGAGATATTACAGTAAACATCAACATAGCAGTTGTTAGAGACTTAATAAAAAGATTTTACGGCACTTTGCCGAAGTGTTTACTCATACAGTACATATCAATGTGTATGTGTTTTAGTGATATTTGAGTAATATTTAAACCAAAGACTATACACAATCATTGGTTTAAACTCATAAACCATAAGGCCTCAGCATGTGACCAAAGGCTCAAGCCATCAGTTAAACAGGATCAGATAGGACTAGTCATGATCAGTGTGCCTCCTGGAATTCACTCATGCAAGAAATGGTTTCACCTCGCCACTAGCACGCACAGTATCTGCGATAGATGACGTTATATAAACAGGTGTGTGTGTGTGTGTGTGCGTGCACTGTGTTTACATGAATTTGGGTAAGAATCAGAATAAGTTGTATGTGTGTGTTTGGGTGCCTGAGTGTGTGTGTAGCCTGTCGGTCTTTGGTATTTTTTGCCCTCAACGGTGCCTTCCAGGCAGCACTACCTTCAAGGCACTACTCCCCTCAGTTTAGGGTTAGGATGAGGGTTGAGGGGGTTAGGGTTAGGAATAGTGCCTGTAAGGTGCCGTTGGGGGCAAAAAACACCATTGAGTGTGTCTGTCCTCAGGATGACTTGTCAGGGTGGCCTAACAATGTTGTAGCCACAAAACACAAAACTCAGCGTCTCCAAAGTACCCCACAATAAAGCCAGCACTGTCCAGAAACAAATAGGAAAACAACACCCCCTTCACACACACACACACACACACACACACACACACACACACAGCCCTACTCTGAAGTCACAACAATACATAAACTGTCCGGCAGTCACAACAGTGATGCTGACAGTGGCAACAAAGCCTAGATGCCAAGCTGTCACCCAACATTGCTCAGGCTGCCACAAGCCTTATCAAAACACAACATGGAAATTCACGAGGATTATACTCTTTTTCCATCTTCTTCCCTGCCCTCAGGGGTGTAGCACCAAGTTCTGGGCCTTGTGCACAAGCAGTGGCCATGGTCCCCACTTAGAGCCTGGAATACAATGCCAGACTTCTTGATCCCCCCCCTTTTGGGGCCCTGGTAACTCTGTCCCCCTTTTCTTCCCACTACGACACCCATGCCAGCCCTCAAAACCTTTACGTCACAGTTCTTCACGCTTTGTTTGAACTTGCCCTCAAATTCTGTTTACCAACGGGATGCAATGAAATCTAGTCCTGCTGTGGAAACCAACGTTTTTGGAGACTTCCCTGACGAGATGCAATACTAGAGGTACTAGGCAACAGCTCTACTTGAGTGAATTGAGTGATTGAAATAAAAACAAGAATATCATGCATATGACATTTTGCGCTTATGCCACAGCCACAACCAATCATTACCAAAGCCATGCTGGGGAGAGATGATTTTTGTTATGTCACCATCCCAAGAAGAAATTTTCATGTCCTTGTGATGTGACACAGAGAAACGTATTGCTTGATCGCCTCTAGCTTCCAGTAGCCACGTATAATGTTGAAAGATTTGTTATGGGTTATGGTGACATCAGGCCTTGGGTGACAAAGGCAAAGGTCTGCTGGACTCAGTGTGCTGATTGAAGTGGGTCAGATGACATTGAGCTCAGTGCTGCTATGATTATGATGCCACTCTGACGGTCAATCATCACGATTTAGCTCTGTTTGTTGTGACATGCCTTCGATTGCTTGTCAGGGCTCGCTGGTGATGACATCTGTTGCTCTCTGATTTTCCACAGCACCATGATGCTGTGACCAGTCCCCTATCCCCTATGGCCCACTCTCTCTCTCTCTCTCTCTCTCTCTCTCTCTCTCTCTCTCTCTCTCTCTCACACACACACACACACACACACACACACACACACACACACACACACACACACACACACACACACACACACACACCAGAGCCAGGTCCAAACAAGCAATCAACTGATGGAAAAACTGACCAAATTAGCCCTATTCTAGACTGTGCAGTCATGATGTATTAAACTCAACATGTACAGACATTTCCACCTACACATGTACAATTGGAATGATACAAATTATAGGCTATATGAATACAAATTCTTTTCATTACTCCAATAGGATCGATAAGAATCTTATTTTTTTATATGGGCTTCTATAGTAGCTGACATAGCCCGCCCATACGATATTCATACGTCATGGTCTGGGCACGGTCCTCTGGCTGTATATCGGTAGAGAGTCTACCGCCAATAGCGAGCTGTCCAATTGTTTCAAACCAAAGTGAATGCCCTCCCACCCCGCGTATACGCGTCAGGTTGAACCTCCAGACCATGAATACGGATGCGCTATGTCGGCTATTCAGCCCCCTTCTGATTATACATATTCCTTTTGTTTCTAATTGTTTATGTCCCATATCTATGAATTACAATTACCAAAGATTACTGTAAAATACAAACTATGGGTAATGCAGAGAATACACAAGCACAACAAAAAATTAAATTGTCATGAGGGTTTTGAGGAAAATCCCAATCACACAGTTGTGTGTGTTTGTGGGAGAGAGGGCGAAGAGAGCGTGTGTGTGTTTCTGTGTTTGGGGAAAAATATTCCTTTTGATAACCTTTCTTCCTTTCTTCTCAGTAGTCTCTCCATACACCAAAGGCCATAAAAAACAAGTGCATTCATGTCAAAGGGCACCAAACAACTGATCATCTGATTCACTGTTTATGAGGAGAATGCAGACTGATTGTCACTATCAGCCAGACACACACACTAGACACCCCAATAACAAGCATTGTTGTCCAGCCTCCACATTGATCCTACACATTCAAGTCTAACCACTATACGCTAGCCACCGCCAACCCAAATACTGGGTCACCCAAACAGGACTGGGGAGACAGGGGCTCGGCAGATTCCCAGCATGCCATGGGAGCTTGCTGACGTGTCTGAGATTCCTGGCACAATAGCATTATTTCAGGGAAAAAGATCCTGAATGGAAAAAAGGAAATATTTACCGCTTTGGGATAACGACGGCAGGATTAACAGGGATGATTGGGACTGAGTGTGCAGACAGTGGATTCAATGCAGCATGGTAATGGAGATCAATGGGGATCAATAGGTGTGCCAGCTCACAGTCTACCCACTCTAGCCCCGCAGGGTTAGCCTACACATGCCTCACACTAGCATACGCATAAGGTGTTCACCCAGGGCACCATAGAGGGAAGAACCGCCCCTGCACCTAACAGTCAGTCTTGCTTCCCTATCACTGGTCTAGCACAACACATTTTTTAATGCTGTTTTTGGTGACTAGCCTCTCAAAACAATATTATTGATAGAAGTTTCACATGTAGTGTTCACTTTCATGGCTTGCCCCCTCATGGTCAAAAAAGAGCAAAAATTAAGCCTAACCATTAGAATGAGGAATTAATAAAGTGTTGACATAAAAAAAAGAATGCTGAGAGTGGAATCATAGAATTATAGAGTAAAAATCCTCCCAAAAAAAGTAATGTTACTATTGTCTCCTAGACAAAACAAAGAAGGGAAGAATGCTGAAATGTTATTAGGAGGTCTTCTGAAATTATATTAAAGAAGTCAGAAAGGCTGAGCATGTACAGTACACCATAAGTACCCAGGTAAAAGCACGGGTGTCCATGTGACATTATGTAACTTTTCATTTGATGATTCATTCATGCACTTGACAGAAATCCACGGTGATAATTCAAGCATGCAGTTTCCAGGAAACCAAATCTGATCCAGCACATGGTAATGTCAAAAACATGTTCACGCACGCACACACACACACACACACACACACACACACACACACACACATACATGTACAAAAGAGGGGAAACATATGCCCACCTTTACTCTGATGCCAGTCTGGATAGAGAAACAAAGATCCAGGTGTTACATCACTCCCTATACCACAGCGTGGAGTTGTTTATGTAATGGCTGATGATGCACCTTCTCTTTGATGCTGAGCATTCATTTGCATAATCAAGCCCTTTGGTGAGTGTGCGCCTTCATCCTGGAGCCCTGCTGCTGACCATACGTGTGACGTCTTAATTCGCCCCCTTCTGGCCTCACATCATGTGTGTTACGTGTTTAAATGTCCCCCTTTTTGATTATCAAGACTGCTTTTTTTTTAACAAATAGGCTCTGATTATTATCTCTATGCAAAGAGAAATGGGCTTTTTCACATTCCTTTTCTTTCTTGAAAATAGACTGTCTTCATTCTTTTCTACCAGTGGTGGTGCATAGTTTTGATGCAATACAAATTGAAAAATTAGATTTGGACTTTTCCCACATGCTGTAGGCCTATCTTTATAAGTCTAGATATAGAACTTGCAATATCCCTGAGCGGCACGCTCCCCGTTTGTTTTGGTTAACATCAGGCAGGCTGTCATGTGACAGTTGATAAATGTTGATAGCATCGACTTCACAATTCCACATGGAAGTTTGCAGAAACTTTGGTAACAGCTTTGTTTGATTCTTATCCCACTGGAGAGTGCAGCCAGAACTTGCATGTGGAGACTTTTAGATTTATCTCCAATAGCAATGTATTTGACACTCAAATATTTAGGGTATTTTAGTTTTCCATTTCAAACACTTGATATCTGAAATGGCTTATCACAGTAAACTGAACCAGTGTAGACACTTTTTTACAGTTGCCAGTTAAAGGCGTAAATGAATAAATGCAACTGTTTGGGTGAGGTTTACCTGTCAATACAGGAATAGAGGTGCAGTGGTGTGTCCTCGGTATTGTTTGTGGAGTAGGCCTATAATTACAGGGGAATAAGTAAGGGAATTGAATCCCAAGGTGTGTGTTGTGTGTATGTTTTGTTTGTGCGTGCGTGTGTGTGTGTGGGGGGGGTGGGGGGGTGCATGTAACCTCTGTTATCCACTTTGCTGATTGCATATTAGCTTTTCTAAATATTTCATGCCAGTGGAATTTTCCATTCCTCTCTCGCTCCTTCTTTCTCTCATCATCATCCCTCAACGACCCCCCCCCCCTTGTTTTGCTGGGTCAGTCTGCTTGGGTCACCTCGACTGAACCAGAAGAAGAGTAGAAGTGACAACAAGAACCTAAAGACGAAGCAAAGCTCACTTCCTGCTGACTTAAAGTGTGCATGCTACAACAAAAATGCATGACACAAGCGGAGAGAAAAAGAGAAGTAAGCAGAGAGAAACAGATGCAAAAACACACAGAGACACAAAAAGTGATGCAAGGGGGAAGATAAAACAAATGTAAGATAAGATAAGCAAACACTACAGTTGCCTGAAATAGACATAAAACAGCCTGTTTCCATCCCTGCATAGGGCCTGCTGCTCATGTGCTGCCACTGTGCTCAGGAGAAGACAATTATACCTTATGTAATAGCAGCCCGACTGACACTGACAGTGCCTCTCAATTATACAGTATAATTTGTCACAGTTTGATGCTTTATAGTAGTGTCCAAGGGAAGCAACAAACATGCAGCTGGCAACAATTATCAAACAGATTTCTGTTTCGTATCCTACGTTTATTGTTCATTCTAAATACGTATTGTTTATTCTAAAATATGTATAAATATGTCATGGTAGCTATAGAAAACTGTTGAAGTCAAGGGTGATATTTTCCATTACTTGATGGGGTTGCAGTGTGTTCGATTGCATTGTCTTGTGGAAGTGCCTGGCAGCAGACGTGCTAGAGGCCAAGAAGAGTGAAGGGCGTGTCAACCACCAGCACCTGGACTCTGTCCACCAGTCCATCTGACATTTTACAGTGTCTGTATTTTTAGAATGGATGGTAGGACTCTGTCTGACCAGAGGTGTGAAAATACTGGGCTTAAGCGAACACAAATATGGTATTTAATAGACTTAATCCCAATTAAAATAAAAAGCCCATGCCCAAACGCCCACACTACAGTGCTACATAGTGTCACCCAGGACACTGTTAAATAGATGTGCCCTCACACGTGTACACAGCTGTCTGTTTCCTTCTCATCTCTTACATCTTGCCCTGCAATGTTACAGTGTCTACGAGTAAAGCTCCCATAGAAACAGATGAAATAGTCCAAGTATCACAGACCCGCTGCTGAAAATAGTGATACCTTCAAGCTCTTCTTTAAATATCCTGCAGTCACTGGCTCAAACCAAGCCACACAATGAGTCATGGCCGGCATGGTGTAGGTGTATGGTGGTGTATTGTGTAGGCTACAGAAAGCCTGTGAGTATGTCAGGACAACCATTTACACAGAGACAGACAGATAGTCAGACAGGTTATTCATTTTAGGTTATTCATTAGCTACTGAGCTACTGCCACCATAGTTAGGCTAATTAAGAATGGCAGCTTTCTACAGGTAACGATAGATGCAGGAATTGCTTTTTAGAGCAGCCTTTGGCTTGTGCCTGTTGCCAAACCACAGCCGTGGCGACATCCGCTGCCAACCCCACTTGAGTTGTATTGCTTGATTACTGTACTACTTACTATTAAAGTCCTCCAGAAAAAAGATGCTTAATAACAATGGGAATGTTCTCAGGAAATCAAAAATTTTCAAAACTGTGCTTTGCATCATTAGCTTAAAAAATTGTATTACCAGTCAGAAAGCCATTCTGCTTTTGGCCTTTACTGACTGTTTGATTAGAATGGGAGACTGTAAAATTCAAGTTTCTTATGGAAAAGTACCAGAGATTTCATTCTGGTGTTTCTCTCAGACTCTGTAACAGCTGATCTTAGCAGATGCTTGAAGACACAAAAAAATAAATGATGCACAACTGAGCAGATACTGTGCTGTAACAGGTCATGTTTGGTGGATACACTCTTAACTGCATGAATGGATGCGAGCCGGGCCGTTTCAAAGTACTTCGGGGCCCCAAGCAAATAGGGCATGGGGGCCCTTCACCTCCCATAAAACATTAACCACATTGTTATAATCTTCAAGCAACTTTCATTAATATAATTATTTGTGTTGAACTTACAATTGTCTTACTTGTTTTGTTGAAAAACACCACCAACTAACAACAAATGAAAAAAATTATTCATTCTTGGGGGCCCCTTTCCAGGCAATTGCCTGGTTTGCCAGTACTGTTGCGACAGCCCTGGATGAGAGGATGATTGATTGGCAGGATGGAAGCTCATAGACATATGAGTGAATGAATGAATGATTGAATGAGTGTGTTTATGGGGCAGGGCAAAGCCAGTGTAAACTCTGGTAGAGGACCATATCAGCAAATTGCAAACTGCAAATTGGTTGTACGACCAGGGAATAGGGGTGGAAAATTAATCGATAGAGTGAGTAAGTCAGTAAATTAGTTTGAATGGGTGAACGATGCACAGGCAGTGGAATGTGTGGGCACAGACCCAAACAGCAAGTGCACTGGGTGCATGGAAGAAAAAAAAGAAAAAAGAAGATGGATGGACGGGAAGAGACTGAGGTATAAAGAGACGAGAGGAGATGGGATAGAAGGAGAGAGAGAAGAGTAGAGGAGAGATGGCAGAAAAAGGAGAGCTGTCTGCTGCCTGTAATGTTTTAATGAAGGTCTCTATTATCCTGAGACGGCTGCATGGAAAGGTCAGATCTTAAAATGTCAGATGGCTTGGTGGCTTGTTAGACTGTGAGGCCAGAGGGAGGAGGGATTCTCATCACCACCACCATCACAGCCCACTACAAGCTTAGGTAGCACACAAACATGCACATTAGCTACTCTCAGAAAGGATGGATGATGATGATGTATGTGTGTGTGTGTGTGTGTGTGTGTGTGTGTGTGTGTGTGTGTGTGTGTGTGTGTGTGCGTGCGTGTGTGTTTGTCATTCTTTCCCTGTGTGTGAACTCTCTTTTCATCAAGCAGAGAGAATTTTTGCTCCCTGCTTCTCTCTCCATTTTTCACCTCACCTGCACACACACACACACACACACACACACACACACACACACACACACACACACACACACACACACACACACACACACACACACACACCTCTCTTTATTGGATTCAGTAGCTGGTTGATTTGCAAGCTTGTTGACACACAGTGGTGCTTGGCACCCTCCGACATTCTTCAGCGCCACTCCCTCTCCCACTCGTCTCTGGTCTCTCGGCCCCACCACACATCCACACGTCCACACAGAGCAAGGCCTCACACTGGCTACACTGACAGTTACCTAGGCCTATTTTAATCCTGCTTAATCCCCACAGGCCGTGGGAGGCCCTCGAAACTTTTCCATTCTACTGTGCTTGGAGACCATAGAGAGGTGGTTGTACCAAAGATCATGGAATACTCCGCTTGAATCCTCTCTGGTTGTACTGTATGCAGTATGTCACATAGGCATTGGTAATGGCAACGTGTCACATAGACATTGGTAATGGGGGACACACCATATTATTGGATGGTGGTGTCACTGTCAAATATAGGGAGTAAAGGGTTAAACAAATCACTCATGCTGATTTATGCATGCACTTACAGTATATTCATGCATTGTGCCAAATACAGTACACACACACACACACACACACACACACACACACACACACACACACACACACACACACACACACACACACAGACAACACTACATTACAGAACATTACCATGTTTTGTTTTGCATAACATTAAAAGATGCCCAATGTTCTGTCTCAGCTTTCCAAATGAAATTAATGCTTTAGGTTTTTTTTATTTCAGGTGTACTTTGTTTAAAATGGTCTATTTTGGCAAATTATGTCAAATTCCTTATGTGGTAATGTAAGCACATTGTGGAATGCATTTGTGCATCATTTAAGAATGTGTGACTAGGATTCCAGAGGGTGTAGGAGAGGGAAAAGTAATTGTTAGCTTGTGGTCGGCAATCCAGAAGAGCCAAAATAAAGAAAAAGAAACACACACACACACACACACACACACACACACACACACACACACACACACACACACATGCACACACACACACACACACACACACACACACACACACACACACACACACACACACACACACACACACACACAATGAGAGATAGAGCCTTTGCAAACACTTTATCAATGATGCGAACATTCATGGTAAATAAAAGGTTAAATTGAGAAGAGCACTGCTGTATGTAAGCATGGACAAAATATATTTTTTTTATAATATTTGATATTTACAAATACATACAGTACATGTATACTTATACTTTAATATAAAACATATAATAGTGTCATGTTTCCACTCATTTCATTGTAGAAATTACATTATGTAAAGTTTTTAGTTTTTTAATGAGACGCGTTCTCTTTTATTTGACTTGTGAGTAGAGGTTTGTGCCAATGATGCAAATTCTGCAAAAAAAATAAAAGCAATTTTTCTGTGGACACACACACACACACACACACACACACACACACACACACACACTGGCAATGTTGAAAATGTTGTGGGCACTGGCAGCTGGCACCCTATGAAGGTTGGCACCATACCCCTGCCTCTGCCCCCTCTGACTGTTGAGTGGGTCTCTTTAATCTCTAGGATCGACCAATCCCCCGATCATCTCTTCAGCTCTGGGGTGTCAGTGGAGGACAGGACAACTTTTGTTTGGATTTTTTATTTATTTTTCATTTTTATTTTCCACAATACCATGAATTGACTGGTGCTGCTGTGAGCAGTCCCCCATGCCCACATGCTTTCTGCCGCCCCCCCCCCCTCTCTCTCTCTCTCTCTCACACACACACATACACACACACACATCTCCTCCCTTAAGCATATCGTGTGTAAGAGGTAATCTGACTGGTTTACAGAGGGGTATATTTACAAAGGCGTGGCAGGTGCCAGTGGCTATTTGCAATTCACTACAAACACAGACAAAGATGTCTTGTTGGAACAGATCAGGACCACTGCACTATAAATATTGCCGCAACTCCTTTGTTTGGTTGACGTGGTTCAAATACATCATCATTACACACTGACTTCACAGAGCCAACAAAGTGCTGGCAGTTATGCAAAGCAGGTGGAAGTGTGTGCTTCTTGGAAATATCTAATCTACTGGTGGATCAAAAACATTGCAAAGGGTGATACTAGAAAAAAGAAGGCCTACTGACATGATGACTAAGGATATATGTTTTGTGTTAATTGAAATAAGTATTATTTATTTATGGTTCATCATCAACAGCCAGTTGCATTAGACATGATAATAGGCGTTTTTTGTATAGTTCTAAATTCAGGGAACAAATTGGCAGTGCAATGTGCTCATTTGCCTGGCAAGCTATACTATAACAAAATTAGGGTACCTCAAGTTTTCTTGTCATACGTATGAAGGGTAGCACTTTAAGTACTCAGAAATTGGCTAAAGCTTTCTTATGTGTGTTGCAGTCTACTGAAATCCTCTTGACTGGTATATAGCAAACAGTTTTGGCAAATCTGCTTATGAATGAAAAAATAAATCCATATTTTGTAAGAATCTTACCTCAGAACTATTGGCATCCAGCAAAATGTTTGAAGTACACTGGATCAAATGGCTATTTGTTTTCTTGCATCTAGAATGTTCTTTGGCAGTGGCCTCTTGTCCCAGTGTGGGGATGAGTTTTATCCTGATGGGGACCAGGCCACTGGCTGAGGGTCAGACAATCCATTCAGCAAAGGTAACTAAATCCCCTTTTACTGAAATAAGACTCAGGGATTGAGGTGATCCGTATGTGGTTACGGTAATTCTCACACAAACACACATGCACACACACACACACACACACACACACACACACACACACACACACACACACACACACACACACACACACACACACACACACACAAAATCAACATGAACATACACAAAGTCAGTAGTTTAAAGCAATCCAACTATGAAGTAACTGATCAATCAGATTTCACAATATACTTTAGGCATGTATATATCCTACCTGTTTGTATCTGTTATTCTCTCTTCCCCCATGCTAACGTTTACTGGCACATGCCTGCCATCTAGTGACAAGTTGTACAATTGCATACTGAAAGTGGAAAATCCCCTTTCCATGTGTTTCTCTAGAAATTATTGTTTGTTTGTCTTAACCATGCAAGCAGAAATAGCAAGATCATTGACAAACAGAAAATTCCCTTTCCTGTCAACCCATGTGTGCAATTCTCTCTCTCTCTCTCTCTCTCTCTCTCTCTCTCTCTCTCTCTCTCTCTCTCTCTCTGTCTGCTGTGTGTGTGTGTGTGTGTGTGTGTGTGTGTGTGTGTGTGTGTGTGTGTGTGTGTGTGTGTGTGTGTGTGTGTGTGTGTGCATTCAATTAATGCAAGCCAATAAGCAGTGCACTTTAACATTCAATGGCATGCTGACATACCAGCCTGGCTTTCAGAAATAAAACACAGACAATCCTTCTAAACAAGTGCTGTGGGAGGTCATCTGTCAAAGTACCAGTATTTGTAAAACCTTTCAAAATATATAAAGCTTGCTCTGAACCACAATGAGCCATATCTGTAATGCACTGATTAGAAAGAGGGACATGTTCTCAAAGCCACTCAGGAAATCAATTTCAATAGCATAGTTTTTAGAATAACTCCTATTGTTTCATATGACCTTTAGGTAAGGTCATCTACTTATAAATTGTAAAGGGGAAGTTCATCCAGTCTTGAGAGAAAAAGGAAACTATGAATACTTTAATTTATAAGTTTGAAAACAGTCCGGTGCAGGAAATATGAGGGAGAAATTTTGTACATAAGGCCAGGAAATGGCCTTGGCCCAAACCTGTTTGCAAAGAAGGATGTATTTTATTATATAGCCAGTAACCAGTATTTTGCACCAAAAATGTAATTTAGTATTATTTGTTCAAATTTGTCGATGTACTTTATGAGATGCGCATTGATTAGTTACAGTAAAACTTCTCCAAATGCTAACCATCAGCATAGCCTTTGCTCTGGTCCCTCCCTCCTGTTGTGGAGGAATGAAATATTGTAGGAGTCGGTGTCATGGCCCTGGGATTTTCCCTTCCAAAAGTCATTCAAGGCCTTGCAGCTGTGTAACCATGGCTATTGGTGTTTAACCTTAAGCTGTTGTCAACTGTGGAGCTCTCTAAGTGAAGGGGTGCTCCTCCTTTGGCAGAATTCCGCAAGTACTGTAACCATAGTTTCAACATTTCATACAGAAAAAAAAAAGAAAAAAAAACTTTTTTTTTACCACTGAAGAGAGAGAGAGAGAGAGAGAGAGAGAGAGAGAGAGAGAGAGAGAGAGAGAGAGAGAGAGAGAAAACGTTAGACTGTAAGTTACACCATAAAAGAATGGTACCCTTTTAAATCCTTTTTATCTCAGCTTTGGAAATTCCTTGCCTACTGTTCAGTGAAGAGGCTGGAATGTTCAGTATATGTAACACTCTCGAAAAAAAGCTTGGCACCTTAAAAGGTAAAATGCCTTGTCTCTGTCAATGCCCTTTGAGATTATAGAACAGTACCTAAATAAGGGGCACATATCAATGCGTTATCAATGATTGACACTGCCGTAGATGAATCAATCTGTGATCAATCCTGACTAGTGATAGAGATGATCCAACTGAATGTGTTTAACATTTTGCAGTCTACCTGCAGTCTGGCAGAAATCACATCCCTGGTGGAAAAAGACATTAAAAAAGTGGTGCAAAAGGCTTTTTAAAATGCTTTTGTAAGTTTAAACAATTTGTAAGTTTAAACAACAATAGTAGTTTTTTGTGCCCTGAAAATACGTTATTTACAGCCGGACACCAAATGGCAACTCAGGATACTTTTCTGGACATTTTAGATGCATTGTTAAGCCGTCAAAAATATCTGCTTTCAAACTCTAAATGTAAATGTTCTCAATGCATTGAAAAACACAAAAAAGCACTTTGAGTGAAGATCATTACAAAGTATACTTTTCCAAAGACTTGATACTTGAAATGTCCTTAAAATACTAACATGCGCCTCTTTTCTACTGGGGATGTCTCTGCGCTTCTCAAACAGAGCCAAATCAGGGCATGGCATGGGAAAAACCAGCAAGTATGTAGTTTGTAGATATATTTAGGAACACGCTGGTGAAACTGGCATGCCTGGTATGTCCCAAGTGTTTTGTTTTTTCACACGTTTAGTGTTATCACTAAATCGTTTGGTAAATAATTTACTCTCTCTCTCTCTCTCTCTCTCTCTCTCACACACTCTCACACACACACACACACACACACACACACACACACACACACACACACACACACACACACACACGTTTCAAGACCAGAAATTACGTGTGCATACTTCCACCTAGTGGTATAAAAATGAACTATAAGCACAACTGAGTATCAGGTACCTTCTGTTTCTTCAGTCATATATTGAGTAATTCTGCTGTCTCAAAGCAACATATTTAAAAACATTGGATGAAAAACATTTAAGTTGTAAAGATCGCAAGTATATGATAATCAGAGCTATCTATAAATCCCTAACAAAGAGATTACCCCAATCTACAATTCATGCTAGTTTGAAATATTTTCTGCACCAAAAAGTGATTCCACTGTATTGTCAATAAGAGCCAGCTGTCAAAAACATGTCAAACTAGAAAAGCAATCAGAGAGCGCAGTCCTTGAATCAGTTCTTACTTGTCCCAATACACACGTTGTCTGAAAATTTCATGCAAATCCGTGCAGAACTTTTCGAGTTATGTTGTAAACAGACACACAGATGTACAGTATGGACCGATGCCGGTGAAAACATAACCTCTTTGGCGGAGGTAACTAATAGGTAGCCATACACTAGCCAGACCAGAGATGTGACATGGACCATCAGGTCATAATAAAAGACCTCTAGCCTGGTGTATAAGATGCTTTCACATTATTTCACAGAGCATCTGGCCAAAAATGTGGAAACCCAGGCTAATTAGAGAGATCCCTGTAAGTTCTATAGCGAAATTTGGTATTACTGTAATGAAAGTTTTAGATGGGGCTATCAAAACTCACTTTGGCTAAGATTTTCAAATGAAATCAGTTTCAGCAACTGATACCTTTGTTTATGTGTGGACAATTGGCACAACAACATACAGTAAAAGAGCCCATTTTAACTGTATGGATACCGAGCTACTTGTTGGCGTGTGTGTGTGTGTGTGTGTGTGTGTGTGTGTGTGTGTGTGTGTGTGTGTGTGTGTGCGTGTGTGTGTGTGTGTGTATGACAGAGAAAGAGAGAACAGAGAAAGAGAAAAAGGAGAGAGAAAGACTGAGTGTGTCTGTGAGTGTGTGTAGAGCCTTGGCCCAGTACTCTGTGATCTGATGTGAAGTAGCTACAGTATCTCAGGGGAGGCGGGCCGCTGCAATCACTGCTGATGTCCTTGAGGGCCGCTTCTAGCTACCCTGATACAGAGCACAGGGAGGTGGGCATACTCAGGGTTATACACACACACACACACACACACACACACACACGCGCGCGCACACACACACACGCACACACACACACACACACACACACACACACACACACACACACTCACAAAGACAAATTAGTCCAGCGTTTCAGTGTGTACCGGGTACTTGCTGATGTATGATTTTTAAGTTGTTTTGCTTCCATACCTGCAAAGGACAAAGGTAACTTCAGCTATACAGTATGTAAGTCGTTACTCTTCTTTGGCCTTCATTTGACCCAACAACCTTACCTGATCTTTTATAAAACAAAGTAAACAGTTAACAGCTGTGATTGAACTGGCAACGTTATTTGTAGCTGTTTCTGTGAGAATGACAGTAATGTACAAGTAAATGGTGCCAGAATGCTCTGTTTCGTGTAATAGCTTGTTACTGTATAATAGTAATACAACTTTTAAAAACAACATACGGTAATATTACAACATAAGAGAATCAAAGGTTACCATACATATTTTCGATGACTACTAAGCCATCATGGATACAATCGAAAGCAGTGGATTGTTTAACATATAGTACTCAACATAAACTTGCAAATTCAGTCATAGCCTTGTAAAATATACCTTCTGACTTTTTCCCGGTCTTATGGGATGTGCTCATTTTCTCTTTTATTGAGATATCATCGATAACCTTGGGGACAGAGATAGTCCATTATTTTTTGGGAGCTGGTATCAGGGTGGGATTAAGGTTATATATTTGAGTTCTAGTTTTCTGGTATTTTAAGTTAAGTTATTTAATGACTATTTTGTGCTTTGTAAAATTGTTGGCTCAGATGACCATGACCTCAGGTTGGGGTAATCTGACCCTCCACCTGGAGGGCTCGTTGACAAAGGCGCTGAACGACTACCTGAACAGCTGGACCTGGAATGCCACAGAAGCTGAGCGACAGCTAGACGAACGTCTGACAGAGGAAAACTTTCGGAACGTCATCTGGTACCTGATGGTGATGATCGGCATGTTCGCTTTCATCATTGTGGCCATTCTGGTTAGCACGGTCAAGTCCAAGCGGCGCGAGCACTCTGAAGACCCATACCATAAATACATCGAGGGCAACTGGACGTCTGACCCTGCCCTGGTCATCTCCAACCCCAGCCCAAAGGACTTCCCTGGGCTGGCTTCACCTTAGGCCCCCCTTCTCCTACTGTGGCGCCTGGTGACCCCTGATACCCTGCACTTCCAGGGGTGCATTAAAGGGCTTATCCAGAGTGAATCAACCCATTACCCTGTTGTTCCCCAGTACTGTTGGTAGCTATAAGACCAATAAGGCCCAATAACGAAACAGCCAATGATAACTGATGACAAGGAAGTTTCATTTTCTTATGCCATCATTTGTTTGCTTTAGCTGCCAGTTTGCAAATTCGGTCAATGTTGTACAAATGTACGAATCTTATACTTACCGACAGCACTTTGCACCCTCAAATAACATAGATGTGGATTGATTAATTTTGTGTTTTTCCTGAGAGCATCCATGTGCCACTATTATGATGAACATACCCTCTTCTAGATTGCTGTTCATCTGATTATTGCATTGTACAATTACTGTAAAATTTAATGATACATTTTAAATATTTTAAATAATGATTGTTATAATTTGGTCCATCATCATAGGAGGCTATACTGTACTATAAGATGTTTTTTTTTTTTTTTGTAAATTCGGCACAGTGGTTGCACAGATCATGTCAAATATATTAGCTACAGTATCAAATTGGAATGACAACATTTAGTACACTCAGGGAGATTTAAAAACATCTGAAGTTGACATTGGTATCTGCTATATTTAACAGGATTTACAGGGATTTTTTTCTTTTTTATTTAAAAAAGTACTGTAGCCCTAGTAAGAAAGTACTGTAGCCCTTCATCTGCAAAGCTTGCAAGTTGCCATTGTGTTTATGCCCCAATTCTTAGGTAAAAAGTGACATCACCTTGATGATGATGATATCAAAGATGATACCAATGATGTCTATGTGCAGCAACAGCTTGAACCTGATTAGCTAAACCAACTGATGTCACTTTTTACACCAATGTCAAATGACTGAAAGCATTTTCCAAATTAATTTGATTGCCAATGCCAATCTTATAAGGCCAACATCTTACTTTTTTTGTCTTAGTTTTCCATTATGATCAGTAATAGATTAATCTCCGATATATTATTTCTAAGATAATTGTAGCCTACGTTCAGTCAAGGGTGTGTTTCAGCAACAGACTTTAGTCATAAGCTCTGTGTTATAGTGCTGTTGAATGTGATAAGCTGATCAGAAAAAAATATAGAAAAAAAAAGAGAAAAGAAAAAAAAAGTATTAGAGCTTTTAATCCTTAGACTTGGCACTTGCCCTGCATGGCCACAAGATATCACTTCTGATTGCCCTCTCTGTCTCTTTAAAGCACACATGATTTATAATTCCCAACCCAGGCCAAACTGAACATAAATTAATGAATGGTGGGTTTTAAAATGGAAGGATTTAAGACCAAAAAAAGGAGAGGCCCTGGCATCTGCTGGCCCATGTTGTGTAAATACTCCAAGCGGATCACATTAAACATTCTGATGAGATCATGACTGCCATGCTGCTTTATTCATGATGCTAAAAATGACAGCCTTTCTCAGCAGGCTCTATGCAATCTTCCACCACTGCAGGAGCATCTCTCTCTCTCTCTCTCTCTCTCTCTCTCTCTCTCTCTCTCTCTCTCTCTCCGCTATTTATTTTTTCATTCTTTTGACACACATTCTATTTCTATTTCCCATCTATGCCATTGCTCTATTCCTTTTCACTCTCTCCTCATCCTAACACTTATTTGTGTCTCGCTATCTCTCTCCTGTCACCTCTCAATCCGGTTTACCCCCCTCTCCACCCCCCCCCCCCCCCCACACACACACACCCTTTTTCTACAGATCTCACTGCAGTATGTCTGTCTCCCCCCTCTCCTTTTTCCATCTTTGTATCTCTGTGTGTCTTTCTTTTTCCATCTACCCCTACCCAGTTATTTTTCCATCTGTCGCTCTTTGTCTCTGTCCAGCTTTCCATCTCCTTCTCTCTCCTGTTCCCTTCTGTCCTGTATATTCATCTCCATTGAGACCCTCCCTTCTTCTTATGATGACCTTATTTGTCCGGCATGTTTTTTAAGACCCCCTTTTTACTTAAGACCCACTATAGACCATTTCTCTGGTTGGATTATCTGTCATTCTTCTGTAGCCTCTCATACTTGTTTTGCTCTGTCCATCTCTATATCTCTCCATTTCTCTCTCTCTCTCTCTCTCTCTCTCTCTCTCTCTCTCTCTCTCTCTCTCTCTCTCTCTCACAATTTTCCTCCCTGCCTCTCTTTCTTCTTCTTCTTCTTCTTCTTCTTCTTCTTCTATTTCTTCTTCTTTTTCTATATTCTCATTTTTATTTTTATTCTCTCTCTCTCTCTCTCTCTCTCTCTCTCTCTCTCTCTCTCTCTCTCTCTCTCTCTCTCCCTCACCCCTCCTTTCTGAGAGACCCGGCTGCTGTGCCCCATCTGTTCCCCAGTGGCTTCAGTCTCGACTCATCTTGCTTCCAGTGGTTTCCACACACACACACACACACACACACACACACACACACACACACACACACACACACACACACACACACATTTGGATGGATACACACACATACACACACATGGATGGACACACATAAACATGGCTTGCCATCAGCACATCTTGTCTCCAGTGGGGTTCATAAGGAGCCAAGACACACACACACACACACACACACACACACAGACACACACACACACACACACACACACACACACACACACACACACACACACAGAATTTTCATCAGCACATCTTGTCTCCAGAGGAGTCCATAATGCACACACACACACACACACACACACACACACACACACACACACACACACACACACACATAGCACATCTTGACTCCAGCGGGGCCCAAAAGAATACATAAAACACAAACATGAACACAACTGAACGAGGGCATAAGGACACACACACACACACACACACACACACACACACAAACACACACACACACACAGAGGGCATCTTGACTCCAGCGGGGCCCAAAAGAATACATAAACGCAAATGCAAACATGAACACAACTGTACGAGGGCATAAGAACACACACACACACACACACACACACACACACACACACACACACACACACACACACACACACACACACACATTTACACGACTGCCTATCAGAGATGCTTGTCTGTATAATTATCTTTCAGTGGGAGGATCCTCACTCACAGTCCCACTCAGCCAGGAGTACACAGTGTGCTTCATGTTAACCAGGCCATCCCTCTCTCAGCTGTGTCATCCAATTAGATGCCTGATTTGGCTCTGATCTGCCCTCAAGTACGTGTGTGTGTGTGTGTGTGTGTGTGTGTGTGTGTGTGTGTGTGTGTGTGTGTGTGTGTGTGTGTGTGTGTGTGTGTGTGTGTGTGTGTGTGTGTGTCTGTGTGCATGCCAAGAAAGATTGAGAGGAGGCGGGGGTGTGCATCCAGGTGTCCTTGGCAATGTGGCAAAGACCGTGACTCCAAAAAAAAAAAAAAAAGATCATATCAAATTTGAGCCTCAGGTGTGCCAAAGGTTATCTCCATGGTAACCAATCCCTGTGGGAGGCGAGACGGAACAGGACAAGAACCCCTCGCTCAAAACACCACAGAATCGACCGACTGGAGAACCAGACGACTGCGGGTGTGCTATCAGAGACTGGACAGCGTGTTTGACACAAACACACAAAAATCACAGAGCAATCTGTTTGAAGAAAAAGTCCTGTCGAAAACATAGTATACTTTTTATCTGTACTGTGACGCACCTCCACCTCCCACTCTTTGGAGAAGTACTTTATTTTTATGTGATAAAATTACTGTAAATTCAACCTAATTTTGAATTATGTAACAACCAATCCAGTCCATTTATTGAAGATTCTTATCTTTACTCATTATGTAATATAATCTGAACGAGTTGGCTAATTTTTCAACGTTTAAATAATTAAGCATTTTCAGTGAATGAAGTTAATTGCAGAGCACGGCACATTATAGTTCTTAATTACTATGAGCAAATGAGGCATGTCAGTGTCATCATAATTTCAATCAGACGAATGTTATTCAATGTGATAGCAAAATGTCACAGTGTCATTTGAGTGTGTGTGTGTGTGTGTGTGTGTGTGTGTGTGTGTGTGTGTGTGTGTGTGTGTGTGTGTGTGTGTGTGTGTGTGTGTGTGTGTGTGTGTGTGTGTGTGTGTGTGTGTGTGTGTGTGTGCTGGACTAGGTGTCAATGTGATGAAGTGTATATCAAATAGGTGTCTATTCTTTCCCTGTAGGAACTATCCTGTGACAGCAGATGAGATCCTGCGGCCCTCTGTGTAACATCTCTCCTGTTTAAGAGAACAACTTCAGGCAGTTACTGAATGGAGATTGGGGGATAAAGGGATAAAGGAATAGAAAGGGATGGAGAGAGAGGGAAAGAGAGGGTGATGAAAGGAGGAATAATGAGAGCAATATAAATAGCAATGCAGCTGCTGCTCTGGGCTGGCTCTGAGTCCCCTGCCCTAGCCCCAAACCATAACCCTCTGCTGCACACATGGGGCCCTCTCTCTCTCTCTCTCTCTCTCTCTCTCTCTCTCTCTATCTACCTCTCTTTCTCTCTCTCTCTCTCTATCTATCTACCTCTCTCTCTCTCTCTCTCTCTATCTACCTCTCTTTCTCTTTCTCTCTCTATCTACCTCTCTCTCTCGCTCTTCACACACTCACACTCACACATACACTCTCTCTCTCTATCTATCTACCTCTCTTTCTCTCTCTCTCTCTCTCTTTCACACACACACACACACACACACACACACACACACACACACACACACACACACACACTCACACACACACACACACACTATCTCTCTCTCTCTCTCTCTCTCTCTCTCTCTCTCTCTCTCTCTCTCTCTCTCCAGGACCACTACGCTGGGGGACATAGAAGAGAGGAAGGGAGAGAGAAATGATGTGAGAGTGGGCAACAAAGAGAGAGAGAGAGAGGAATAAAGAGATAGAGACTGAGAGTGAGAGAGGAGTGGCAAGACACAGGCTTAGAAGAAAGGTGAGACTTGAGAAGTGAAAGAAGAGAGAGAGAGAGAGAGAGAGAGAGAGAGAGAGAGAGAGAGAGAGAGAGAGAGAGAGGAGTGCAGCTGGTATCCAGGATATGGGGGCAATAAGGGGCAGAGACACGCATGAACAGACAGAGACTGATAGAGCGCTGGCATGGTGGTGCTGTGTATGTGGTGGTGGTGCTGTGTGTGTGTGTGTGTGTGTGTGTGTGTGTGTGTGTGTGTGTGTGTGTGAGAGAGAGAGAGAGAGAGAGAGAGAGAGAGAGAGAGAGAGAGAGAGAGAGAGAGAGAGAGCGAGAGAGAGAGATGTGTGTGTGTGTGTGTGTGTGTGTGTGTGTGTGTGTGTGTGTGTGTGTGTGTGTGTGTGTGTGTGTGAAAGATGGAGGGAGTGTGGTTATCAGATATCCCACAAATAGGATATGCAGCTTTAAGGTAAATAATTTTCTCTCAGATCAGATCCTAATGCACAGTGTGTGGATGCGAGACACAGATTCTGCATCCCAAGTAGATCTATGTCTTCCCCTTGCCACAGACTAGTATTATATTTTCAGACGTAAGGATGTAGACAGCTGTGGATACTACATACAGCTGTCCTTATTATGGCTTACTTCTGTCTATTTTTGCAGGAGCTCTGCTTCAGAAATCATTATGCTGCCAGTAATTAGAATGAAAGCTGAGCTTATACAGGTGGACAAACTGCAGTTCTCTTCATGACCACATGGGGGAGGTAGAGGTCTGGATTAAGGGATTTATGACCAACATCAGTCAGTCATATCAAATAGTGGGAACGCACACACACACACACACACACACACACACACACACACACACACACACACACACACACACACACACGGTGAAGACAATTTCCTTTCCCAAAAGGATTATCTGACACCTTGGTGATTGAGACTCTGGACAGACACTTCTAGTGGCTGTGGTTGCCAGGTGCGGGGCCCTTTTGCTTGGCAACGGAACGCTCTCATAGTGAATGTCAGCAACATCAACTTCCATCTGTCTGTCTGCTGGAGTTCGCTACGGTGGCTGGAACCAAACTCGTCAACGTCTCCCCAGGAGACTCAGCGAGGTGGTGCCAGCGTCTCGAGTGTGTGTGTGTGTGTGTGTGTGTGTCAGAGTGAGTGTGTTGGCGGGCGTGTGATTGCATGCGAAAGCCTTAGCACCTTGTTTGCCATCTGATATGGTGCCTGCTTTGGTTGACGACACCCACGTTAGTGCCAAGAAACATGGTTGTGAAAGAAACTCGAGCCTTAATAAAAAAAGACACTCTCCACTACCTTCATTGAGAAATAGCCCGTGGCCACACATGACTTGGCATCCGTTTAATCAAACACAGACTCAGACTGAGTCACAGTACTTTCCTCTCCCTTGAAATTGAAACTTATGAGTTTTTTGCATGTATGACTGCTGACTGAGAAACTGAAGTGCCAGATTAAGTAAGAATGGGGATGTAATATAATTAATCTTGGTAAGACTAGTCAAGAAGTGAAAAATAAGTCTTTCTGAAATTACTTTAACTGGGTTCACAAATCACACTGAAAACTGCTGTACTTCATAGTTTCATCCTCTGGGTGTCACTGTTGATCCTAGAAATCCTCTAAACTGGACTGTCCTGCATAGGCCAAATAAATATCTACCCAAGACTTCAGGCCAGGTTCTGTCATTCCCCCAATCCCACACAACCCCACCCCACCCACCAGCTACTAACACACACACACACACACACACACACACACACACACACACACACACACACACACACACACACACACACACACACACACACACACCACCTTTTCTGTTTTCTGTTGGCAAGCAGCCTTGCAGGAGTGATCAAAAGTATCAGGTGGAGCAAGATGAAGGCTGAGGGGAGAAGAAGAGGTGGAGGAGGAGGAGGAGGAGGAAGAGGAGGAGACAGAAGAAGATGGGGCTTCTGGCTACTTCTGACAGTATCATCTTCTCCCATCTTGATGGGCATGGTCCAGTAACCCCACCTGTGCTCCTTAATGCCATCCACAATGGGGGGGGGGCTTGAGCTGAGAGGAGGAGAGGCCGTAGGGGTAGGAGGTGGTGAGGCGATGAAGGGGTGGTATGGGGGTTGACAAGTTTTTGGGTTGGTGTCTGGAGATGTGATTACAATAAACTGTTTCCTGGAAATAATCTGGAATGATGATGAACTTGATCAAGTCATGGCTGCTGCCCGGTTCATGCATGCGCAAATACTCTCTGTCCATCCTACTCACATGCATAGGCCTATGCTTGATGCATTGCATACTGCATACACACACACACACACACACACACAAATACAAATTTACATTCCAAGTCAGTCAAAAGACAACTTCCTTTGCCGTATTTAACACCAAAATGGTTTAATAAGGTTTACCTGCCATGATACTAGTACTACTCTATATTCTATGACTGTAGCCCATTGTAGCTAGGACCAAAGCTATCTGACAGGCAGATAGACAGACAGACAGATAGACCGACAGGGCAAGCAAGCAGGGCCACCACAGTACACTGATGCACTTTGTAATGAAACACCACCCACTCATTCACTCACAGTTGGCCTTGACGGGTCCAGTCTAACAATGGACCAACGGCGTGGATCAACTGGATCCTATTTCCCCCGTGGGACAGAGAGACCCCAGCAGCACCCTGAAAGACACTGTGTGGGGTTCTATCATAGCATGGGTCAGAGACATCATACATACAGCCTGCCTGGATGGATATCTTACGTAATATTATGGCCACATGCTACTTATAATAGCCTTATGGTTTTGTATGATGATTTTTTTTTTGTTTTTTTGGTGTATATGAGATTCAAGTACCTAAATTTTCACAGGGCGCTTTTGAAAAAGCAGTTAAATTAAGGATATATAGATACACTGTAGAGGTACTTTTTTTTTATTATTCCGTAGGAAATTAAGGTGTCCTGCAACACTTACACATCAAACATACACATAGGCACACATACTGTTACATTTTTGCTTGCTTTCTTTATGAATAAAATTCCACTCTTCCAACCTCTTTACTGTACACAGAAAATGCTCATGGCTAATTACCTGTAATAAGCAATGTGCACAAATGTGAAATTGATGGCACCATTATCAATGGCATCTCCATTCATAATGAACAGGTGTGCAGCTGTTCAGTTGTGAGTGTAGTGCCTGGGGAGGTTGCCAGAAAGGTTAAAGGTCACTAGTTGGAGTCAAAGGTCATGCCTTGTGAAGTGTCTCTCCTTTTGCAGCCACTCCTCTCACGCATCCCAATTAAGGAGCTAATTGGCCAGTGGTCTCTGTGGAGATGGCTAAGTGCAATGCTATTTACAGTGTCTAGCTCATCCTTGCGTGCAAGCCTTGTGAGTCTGAGCCTGTGTCTGTTGTCTGTGTGTGTGTGAGTGTGTGTGTGTGTGTGTGTGTGTGCCTGTGTGACGGACAGAGAGAACAAGAGAGAGCAACTGACTCTGTGTGTGTGTGTGTGTGTGTGTGTGTGTGTGTGTGTGTGGGCGCGCACGTGTGAAGAAAGTGACCACAGATAAAGCAAAACGCCTTTCATGACATACCCATTCATGATGGTGAAATGCAATCCTTTTGTGGCAGGAGTGTACAGTATAACTGTGCTTAGTGAGCATTTCTCTGGGCACTCATACCGACTGTAGAAATTTATGACCAGCTGCCTGCCTGCTTTCCACTCCTGAAGCAAACCAAATCCCTTGCATACAGTCTCCAGTTACAGAGTGTACAATACCAATCCCCCCCCCCCCACCCCTGCCCCACACACACACACACACACACTTTCTAAACCCATTGCCGTGCGCACATACTCACACACACAAACACAACCAGACACGCACACAGTTATTCTTGTCTTGTCTGCACCAAGACTGAACCCCATTGGTAGAGCTTTGTCTGTCAAAGAAAAAACAGTAGCCACTGACAGTCCAGTATATTTAGATGGACCACTAGCCATGTTCTCTCTGCTTCCATTGGCTGTCAGCACTGTAACTGGTGGTTGCTTAGGGTGCTATATTGCTAATGGCACCATTACAAAAGTCCTAGCCTACTATTAGCTTAGTGTCCACTTAAAGGGAGGGTTCAGAATTTTGGACAACATACATTACATTTACATTAACAAATGATAGTCTGGCATAATAATTTGTTTGCTTTAAGTATACACAAAGTGCGCTAGACTGTTAGCAAGCTCGGTAGCTAGAAGGACTGGATGTAATGTGTTGAAAACGCCTCCACACATAATTTTGGCTTACTTGGAAATGAGGTACTATCTCCAAAATTCTGACCCCCCCCCCCCCCCAACCCCTTTAAGCAAATGAAACAAATGTTGAAATAAAAAGTAGGCCACATGTTTGTCTTTAGATGTCTTAAATTTCAAAGTCATTCAGTCGATTAGCTTCATTAGATTGCAGATCTTTTCATAATAAGTCTACTGTACTGTATGTAGCACAAGCTAGTCCTTTGCACTGGCCTTCTAGTCGGTCCATCTCTGCTGCAGTGGCCCTCTGTGCTATTTTTAGCCCCAAAACAACTGGGCTCCTAAAAAAGGCCCAACGCTGATGGTGGAGAGCGGGGTTGAGGGGGAGGAGGAGGAGGAGGAGGGGGGTGCTACTATGTAAGGTATCCAGCCCCTCTGCCACCTCTTCCCTGTCCCGCCGCCCGGATCCTGGACGCGTCTTTCTCTTTGTCTTCGCTGGGGAGAGGGACACAGAGAGAAGAGAAGCGGAGCGGGGCTGCAAGGCCAGAATCACAGCACAGCGAAGACGCTGTCAAAAAGAGGACAGCAGGACATTGAGACTCCCTGCGTCCCAGGGATCGCCTTATCTCTGACTGGGCAATTCAATTTACACAGGAAGAGAATCTGTGTTGCGTTTCAGACACGCTCTGCAGCATACCCAGTACTCTGAGGTATAAGGTGTCTGCACCTTTTTTGTTTTGTTTATTTATTTACTTGTCGAGCCAGCTGGACATCTGAAGATGAAGGTCCACTGGCTATTCCTCTTTTCCTGTCTGTGCCTGGCCCCGCTCCTCTCCCTGGCCGAGGAAGGCCTGGAGTTTCCCAGCTACGACGGCCAGGACCGCGTCCTGGACATAGACGACAAGAACTACAAGAAGGCCCTGAAGAAGTATGATATGCTATGCCTGCTCTACCACGCTCCAGCACCCACCGCCAAGGACCAGCAGAAACAGTTCCAGATGACCGAGCTCGTCCTGGAGGTACAGCTGTACTGTAGGGAGGGAAGGGAGAGGGGCGGAGGGGGAGGAGGAGGTGGTGGTGGAGAACGAGGTGGAGGGGGAAGAGAAGTTGGCTAACATGGAAGAAAGGCAGAAATGGTTTTGACATGAGCAAAAACAGTGTGAATATAACATTAATTAATTCATTGTGGTTGACAGACAAATCTGAAAAAAAAAGAAAAACCTTAAAAGTGAAAGGCCATATTTGGGTGTACTGTTTGGGTGCAACTACAGAAATGGTTATCTTGGATGAGCCTTTGAGTCTGGGACATTTGTTAGTCTGGAAAATCAAATGTGTTTGTCTTGCATTGACAAAGAGAGAGAGGCAGTGAGGGAGCCAAGTTACAGAGTAGCAGGGAAAGAAAAGGTCAGTCACTATAAACATACTGTGCCATGCCAATGCTGGAATATGACTGGTAACAATGCAGTGACAGTGAACAGCAAAGACACCAGTCTAGGAATAGATGCTAGTACTATTTGTGAATGAAAAATGGTTTCCATTAGCTGAAGGGTTTCTGAAGGCACTACCAGGTGCCCTGGTGTCACATTGTTAAATTTGCCTTATCTCCTAATCTTCAAACAATTACATAAAGGCTGATTCATTCCACTTGGTTGGCTTTCCTTCAAACTCAGATGACTTCATTCAACAGTGGCCATAGCTAGCAATGCTAACATGTGAATGATCTAATAACCTAATGTGTAAAGGGTATTGATGATCCACAATGGACCTACTTGTATTACAGTAATTGTGACGACTTTGAGGTGTGTTAGTGTGTGTGTGTGTGTGTGTGTGTGTGTGTGCAAATGTGTGTCCCTGCCAAGGTCATCATTGGTTTGTCTCCCTCTCCTCTGCTGTCATCTCCTTTAATTTATTCTAATTCACATTTGTCTTCTATAGTAGGCCCTGCCAATCATGCCTTACAGTGCCTTCCTGGCTGAAACTAGACACCACACACACGCATGCACGCCCACACACACACACACACACACACACACACACACACACACACTCATACTGTACATAGATTTCAAGGGCACTGTGGCATTAACAAAACCTTCCACACAAATTACTTTATAATCTGTGCTTAGTAGTGACACTGGTCGCCATATTTATCATAGGGTTCAGGATGAACTCTACTAGACCAATGTCTTGAGCGACTGTTTCCTCTGATGGCTGTGCCATATATTGTCTCTGTCCATCTCAACTATGAGAGGAAGGGCAGACCAGCTGACTGACAACAAGAGTTATTGGCCTTGAATTTCTTAAGGTCTCACGTTTCACTTGGCTGAGCTTGAAATAAGTCTCCAAGCACAAGTTTCACATGCTTAAGTAATTATATGACCGGTGTCTAATTAGCTGTGACACAGAACTATATTTGAAGAGTTCAGATGCAAAACCCTTTAAGTCAGTTATTCAAAAAATTAAGTTGTTACTCAGGCAATTTCCAAATCATGGGAATATCACACCTGAAATATATTGCGTAAAAAGTAGTCTATGGTAGGGATGTTCAGTGGTGCATCAAAAATGCCTGACATAAATTAAATCTATCCTCTTTAATCCCATGACACTTTTTGTAAAACCGTTCTTACTTAGCCTACTACATACCCAGTACTTCATGTTCTACAATCCAAAGCCTTACCAAACAAATAAAAGCAGAACAATCCAATTGGAATGTTTTAAAATTCATATACTACATTTCTGTAAATTTATTGAAAATGGGGTGTTTTGCACCTGATTTCTTCATTTTTTAAACTCATTCAATTAGATCAATGATTTCAGCTGGCGTACTTATTCTCGCTCCGATGCACAATTTATACACTAAAAAACTGGTTGAGGATGAGGGTCTAATTATGGTCTTCAGACTGCCTTGTTACATTAGCTGCTGTCCTAGCCATTCTATAACCAGTCACAGTGGCATACTAATATCGGTAGAAGGATGGCGATGGTCATCGATCTCACCTTGATAGAAGCATGTCCCTGTATGCCTCTCCCCCACATCAAATAGCCTTTTGCAATTTGCCATGGTGTTTAAAAATGTCTCAGTAATTTACCCAGGTAATGGCAACAAAGGCATTAGAATCAAGCCACTAACATAATTCAGGTCACACATCCATCTACGCTCTTTTCTCCTCTCCATTCCGCCTCTGTGAATGTGCCAGAGAGGGTGACAATTACAGTCGAGGACACCATACCAGACCATTCTATTCTTAATTCATATTCCAATCAGGCGCTGTCCAGGGAGACCTGATAGCAGTATTCTTAGAACACTCTACTGTTCCTCTGGCTTCTTTTGTCGCATTGCAATGACTTCAGCGAGCTCTTGTCTTGTATTTATAGGGAGTGATCACCTCAGAAATGATAAGATAATGTTTTCGGCTATCTACCCATGCCTATGTTATTACTCACTAGAGGCTTGTAGAGTTAACTTCACCACCCACGTTGCCACCTTACCTCTGACTTGTTCTTTTACATGGCTACTTATCATTATGATGAACATAGAGCCTTTATCTGTCAATTTCATCAACAACATCAAACTGCTTAAAAAATCAAGAACAATGCATTTGGGTTACATACTGTAAATATCATGTTCACTCTGTTTGGTGGTAGCTGTGGTACATTCTCTTCCTCTATCCCAAGTCCATTTTCACAAACCCTTTTTTTAAACCATGTAATCAATCAGTTGACTTGGGGTTAATAATGCAGATGCCTAAAGACTAATATTTAGGCCTACAGTTATTTCTCAGGAGACTAAGTTGACCAAGACTCCAAGGCACACTGCCAACAAATGACTCAATATCTATTCTTTGAACTCCTGAATATTTTTTGCATTATGTAATATCATTGTTATTAAAGTGCTGCAGTAAGTTTTTTTATATATAAACTGAGATCTCAGGAAACTTTCCTGAATGAATTTTAGCTTTTCAAAGATGTACCTACTATAAAATGAGGCTGTCCAATTACCTTCAGAATATGCTTTTTATGCATTAGTCTTCTTAGCCTGAAAGACTTGACACTGAAAAAAAAAATGTTGAAGTGCTGTAGGATTAAGGCCATCAATTTGATGGCAACACCTGATGCCAGTCTGTTGTGTTTTGTTGAACAGCTGGCTGCCCAGGTCTTGGAGGTGAAGAACATTGGCTTTGGCATGGTTGATTCCCACAAAGACGCCAAGGTTGCTAAGAAACTAGGTAAGGAGGCTTCAGCCATGAAATTGTTGTGTCAGAGTGCATTGTTGATACCCCAGATGAAAAAAAATTCTGAGAAATTTACAAAGGACAATTATTCTGTGCTGTCTGCACCCCCCTCCGCCCCCATCCCCTTTTTGGTCCTGACTGACTCTCTTCCATTTTGTTCTGTTGCATTCTATTTCCTTCCCATTCTATTCCCCAACCTTCTATCCTTTTCATCTCCCTCAATCGTTTTCCCATGTGGTTCCAGGCCTGGACGAAGAGGGGAGCGTTTATGTCTTCAAAGACGACCGTGTGATCGAGTTTGATGGGATGCTCTCTGCAAATGTCCTTGTGGAGTTCCTCTTAGACGTGAGTTACATGCGTTAAGCTACCCAGTTATCCACCCCTCTCAGTCAACAATTTGTACTCATGGTTCTTTCTTATTCAAAAGATTAAAAGGAAAGTCATCAAGATTAAGATGAGATTAAAGTCAAATTTACATGCTTTACTGCCTGATTTCCACCTCTTTTGCTCTCGCAGTTACTGGAGGATCCAGTTGAAGTACTTGATAATGCACTTGAATTAAGAGCATTTGATCGCATGGATGATGAAATCCGGGTTATTGGTTACTTCAAAGGTCAAGACTCTGAACGTAAGTCTCATTTAGAGAGAATGTGTGTATGCAGACAAGGAATAGCATGTGTGTGTGTGTGTGTGTGTGTGTGTATATATATGTTTGTAAGTGTGTGTGCATGAGGGGGAGAGGGTCTATATTGTCTTATATAGTAACTGGACTTACAAAGGCAATTATGTCATCCTCAGCTGTGAAAACACAATTCTATCTTCAACTCACGCTACACATACACTAACTCATGAAGTAAACATCAGACTTGTGTTTAGTTTAAGTGCCACACCACTGCTCAATAACATACAGTAGATAGTTTGCAAGCACACATTTAGTTTTTTGCTGACTGAATACGTAAATCAACTTGTCACACATGCACACATTTAGCCTGTGTACCTTAACAAGCTAAAACAGTCCTGATTGGGAAAAAAGATGACTTTGCTCTGTCATCTCCGGCATGTAAATTGACTACAGAACTCTAGACCTTGCCACTTCTACACATTCTATTTCCATGTGTCACGCCAGAGAATGAGCTGCGATTGGCTCAGGGATCTTCAGCATGTAGGGTCAAAGGTCACCTATTTCTGTTTCCCCCTTCTCCCCGTCTCCATGTAAAGCTGGCATTCCTCTCCAGGCGTACGCTGAGGCCCATAACCATTTCACTAAATGCTAAAAGGCTAATGGCAGCCTAGCTCAGCTCCCATGGAGACGAAAGGTTAACTTTAAATAGCTGCTGTCAAGGGGAATCAAACACAGTCGGGCTGCTGGAGGTAGAGGATGCAGATGACTGCTAAAGGCAGGAGACCAGAGCTGGCATGGAGCTGGCTCTGATCTGGCCCTAATCTGGCCTTGGTTATATGCTGTCTAAGAAACAGAAATGTCCCGTCCATGATGTAATCAGACATCTTAGTCATATTTGTAATTTGCTTAAGCATCATCAGTGCTTAGTGCTCATCTTCATGTTGTCAGATGTTTTTGTTTTTTTTTTTGCCTGTGATTGTGATTTTTTTCTTTTATTTCCAATTTTCTTCTGCATCTATCAGTTTTCTCACTATAATATCTATTTTTCCTTTTATTACAACATATCTTATTCAATCTCTCATCATCCCTCTCTTCTTTCTCTTCATCATCTCTCTCTTCTGCTTCTTCTTCTTCCTCCTCTCACCTCTTTTCCTCTCCTCAGATTTCGTTGCTTTCAAAGAGGCAGCAGAGCAATTCCAACCGTACATCAGATTTTTTGCCACCTTTGACAAAAAAGTGAGTAAAATCAGGCCATCGGGATCCATCTTTTAACAAAGTACAGTAAAGCAGTTGCATAAGATTCTTTTTTTTAAGTCTGAAGGACTTACTTTGCTTTACTAATTGATTGTCCCTAATGCACCATATCTGAAGTCCCTGTGCTTAAAGCACTTGACATAAGGCTCCATTAAAGCACATTAGCCTCTGCCTGCTCCTGTCATTAGCTAAAGTATGATATTAATGCCAGTGTCAGGTTTTGGAGACACAGAGAAGTGTGTAGTGGATCCATTACCTATTCAGTACTTTCTACCATGCTACTCTACGCCAGTATCCTGCATTTTAATGTATGTAATTAATTATGCATGCATAATTATATATAATTATACTGGTATTGCATTTACTGCAAGTTAGTCCTTTTTAATAGCCTGGCAAGCCATCCTGTAACATTAAAATGTATAGTCTGGCATCGATAGATAGACCGAACTCAATCATGGGCGGAACAAGGCAGTTATCTTTCAAACTGCTTCTGCACACAATAGGATAGCCTATGACTAATCAGAGGAACGAAAAAGATGTAATCACCAATCCAAAAGACCGTTGTTTTCGGCAAAGCCCGCCCTAAACACATAGCGTTGTGATTAGTGAACACCAACGGTGTCTGACCAATAAAATTCCCTATGGCTTGCTACTAGATGCACTGGCAGAGCAAATCTACTGTACATTATGGTTAATGGTGGTAACAGGAAGTGGGTTTTCTTCCTCTGACAGCAACAAAAAAATAGAAATAATGATCCTGATTCTATTGCAGCTTCTCTGATTTAGTGTGTGTGTTTAACTGCAGGTAGCCAAAGCTCTGACTCTGAAGATGAACGAGGTGGACTTCTACGAGCCTTTCATGGAAGAACCTGTCACCATTCCTGACAAGCCCAACTCAGAGGAGGAGATTGTGGCTTTCATTACCGAACATAGACGGTATTTAATTGGAATGAGTGCTGGACTTGTGGGGTTTGGACTAATGGGAGTTCCATCATAGATCATAGATCATAGAAAATTCTCGCTAAGAGTGTCTCCATGGATTTAAAGGAGACTTGTCTCTACAGGTGTAAAGGAGTGTTTTCATAAGGGGGTCTGAGACTTTCCAGAAGGGTGCTTCCTTAGGTCTTAAGCACAGCTTACACAGAAAGACTATGAGAACTTAGTGGTGTACTGGTCTGGGACATCATAGACAGTAAAGAACAAATAGGGGGAATCACCTGGGACCCATATACAGAGCGCCCTCTTGTGTTGTGCAGTGGCAATGTAGGAGATGTACACTAAATGTGATATGATTTTGTTTTGTTCTGCAACTAGACCCACACTGAGAAAACTGCGGGCTGAGGACATGTTTGAGACCTGGGTGAGACTCTGCACCAAATAATTATTAACATTATATAGATATTTTTATTGGATTTTCAAGTTGACCCACACAGATTAGGAATGCATAGTGTAGGTCCTTAATATTGTTCTCACATGTAAATCCATGAGGGACTTTGCTGTTTGTAGAAATGATGGTCATTTTATCTTTAGGAGGATGACATGGATGGCATTCACATTGTGGCCTTTGCAGAGGAGGAAGATCCTGGTAATGGAAATGTTACTAAAATAATGTGACTCAATATAATAAGTAATGCACGGAACCAACAACTGAACTATGAGTGAAATTATATCACTCTTTCAACACAATAAGCCAAATGATTATATAAAATTCACAAAAATAGCCTATGATTATTTAATGAATATTGATGTACTGTAAGTGAATGGCTCTTATTCTGGTTGTGGTTGCGTTTTTACAGATGGCTATGAGTTCCTTGAGATCCTGAAAGAAGTAGCCAGAGATAATACTCACAACCCAGACCTCAGCATTGTGTGGATCGACCCTGATGACTTCCCATTGGTCAGTACAACAGAGAGAGAGAGAGAGAGAGAGAGAGAGAGAGAGAGAGAGAGAGAGAGAGAGAGAGAGAGAGAGAGAGAGGGGAAATTAATCATAGTTGAATACAATCTTTAGAATCAAACACATTTCATATTTGCCACATTTTGTGGTGCTACTGTATACTGTAAGCAGGCATTTTGCTTTCCTGGTAGTGTATGTAGACATGATGTAAATATGTATCATGTATCATAGCCATGTATTAAACCCATCAAATATGTGCAGTTCTGACAAATGTAGGAAAACATCTACACATGACAATGCTCACCATATTGCCAGAAGGCACTAGTTTGCCTGTCAGCAAGCTTCGACCATAGAGTTTACCATAGAGATGTCTTTCAGGTGTCTAGCTTGTTAGTAACAGACTGCAATTCTACAGTGCACCTATTAAATATAAAAAGTGTCTCTGTAAAGTGTCTTATCCCTCTTATCCTATAGCTTATCCCATACTGGGAGAACACCTTTAAAATCGATCTCTTCAGGCCTCAGATTGGTGTGGTCAACGTCACAGATGTGAGTATGCACAGATACATACATTCACCTGCTTTGAATTTTGGGTAATGTAGGAAACGTACAGTAAAACTGTGACATTGTTTTGCTTGACAGGCCGACAGTATTTGGATGGAGATGGATGATCATGAAGATCTGCCCACAGCTGAGGAGCTGGAGGACTGGATTGAAGATGTGCTATCAGGAAAAGTCAACACCGAGGATGACGATGATGACGATGATGATGATGACGATGATGACGATGATGATGATGATGATGATGATGACGACAGCGATTCTGATTCTGATGATGACGATGATGATAATGATGATGACGACGATGATGATGATGACGACGACGACGACGATGATGATGATGACGACGACGATGATGATGATGACGATGATGAATAATTTATCCAATGGGAATTGTATGAGTGAAGAACATTAGGAGAACTTAGTTCAATCAAGACAAGTTTTGTACATTTTGTACATTGCTAAACCTCAAAAAATAAGTCAATTAAACACATTTCTATCCAAATTCCACAAAGTGGTGGAAGGGTCAA